>VYXC01008884.1:99054-297001 GCA_013397175.1 Platysteira castanea
TAACTTTTAATTGTGCTGTAGAAACATTTCTTTTCTTAAGCTTCCCAGCTTTGACAAAGGTTTAAGAAGAAAAGTCCCTTCTTCTAGATAGAGTAATTAACTCAAATGGTATCTCTGAAAATGTAAACATTTTATTTGCAGTTTATTTGGCTTCTACTTTCAGTAAAGAAGCTTGTTATTAAACTGAATATTTAAAATTCTAATTTTTGTTAAAATAATCAGCAGTTGGAATTTGTCATCAGCAAAACAAAAGTTGTTAAGATAACAGTTGAATTCTAAGATAAAATCTGCTTGGAATTTAAAATAAAGAGAGGAGAGGTCAAAAGTGACAGCCTTTACTCTGAGGATAATCTGGGGGCAAAATTTTCAATTTTAGTTTGAATAAACTGTGTGTTTCTGACAAAACCCTTATTTTTCCCCTCTGGCTATGCCTGAGTTCAGCCCACAGTATGATCCTGGAGTACATTAATCAGATTCATTTCAGATAAAACAAAAGCAGAAGGCTTGCTGGGAGGTGGTCTTCAGGGAACTCCAACCGCAAATGGACCTTCAGCTCCCAGAATCTGAAGTCATCATCCCTGAAATGTGTGTAGTGGCAGTGTAACTTCCTCTGCAGTGACTGCTTTACATTCCATATCCATTCCTCTTCACTGAGCTATCTCTAGATGTAGACAGCATGCGTGAATAATTTTTAGCACAGCTATAGGTCTCTTCTCTTGTGCTCATTATACTTGAAACGTGCCATGATTAATTCTTATTCATTGTAAATTTATGTTTTAGATTAGAAGTTGTGCATTAGTATGCAAGTGTTGGATTCAAGAACATAATATATTAAAACACAATGTTTTAACACTATTAGCTTAATAGCTTTGAAGCTACATGAATTTATGGGAGGAGTATCTAAGTAAAACTTAATGCAAAACATTATCCCAAAAAATTTTGGATCACCTTGAAATGAGAGAAGTCTGAGTGCTCTTTTCTATTTTTTGGGTTTTTTTTCATTTGTGTATCAATACTTTTAATTTTAATTACTATATCACCTTCTTACTGTATCACCCCTCTGTCATAATTAGAAGGAATATATTTGTAAGAGTTGTGGCTTGATTTTCAAACCAGAATGTTCTAAAATGTTTATACAAAACTTTATTCCTAAGGATCACAAAAGTTTAAGGTCTAACAGCCTCTGATCTCTTAGAAGCTCTTCATGTACTTGTTTTGTTTGTTTGTTTTTAATTAGGAGTGAATGATATTCACAACTAAGCAAGAAGATAAGAAAATATTTTCATGATCTTTCTGAAGGAGAAACTTGACTACAAAAGAGGAAACCAAGTTTACAAGGTCATTCAGTAGGTTAGTGCAATTACTGTGTTCTTACACATGCACAGTTTCCCAACACTCTCCTTTCTTCATTTTGCATTCACTTTTCTCTCAAGGTTTCAGTTTAACACTATAGTCCTTGCAGATGAAGAAATGTAGGGATATGTGGTTTAGCCTATTCTAACAGCAAAACAATTAATTCTGAGCAGTCTGAAAGTACACATAAGCGTCACTAATTCATTAAAAATTTAAATTAAAGATTTTAAGTCCAGCTTTCTGGAAATACAGGTGGTAGTATCAAGACCGAAGTCCTAGATTCCCAGAGGTTCTGGGAATAAGTAAACAGTTTTAAAGATTTGACTAGGAGCATGTCAGCCTAGTTCACAACAATTCAGAACAGAAGTAGTTCAGATAATACTGTTCCATATCAATAGAATAGATACTCTGCTGTTGCACTGCACATTCTTTTCTTAGTTCTGTTTGCTGTGATTTTTGTTAAAATATTTCATATGTATATGATCTGCTTTACTTTTAGAAGACAATTGGGATATATGAGCAATATACTATGGGTATAACGCAGATGCTGTGCTGGATTCTGCACCCAGGATGGGGCAACTCTGGATGTACACACTGGGGAATGAGATGTGGAAAAACAGTGCTGAGGAAAAGGACGTGAGGGTCCTCGTCAACAGATAGTGGAATATGAGTCAGCAGTGCCCTGGCAGCCAGGAGGGCCACCTGTGTCCTGGGGGGCATCAGGCACAGCATCGCCAACTGGGCAAGGCAGGGGATTGTCCTGCTCTGCTCTGCACTGGGGCAGCCTCATCTCGAGTGCTGGGGGCTGTTTGGGTACCACGATATGAGATATAAAGCTATAAGAGTGTCCAAAGTAGGGCAACAAAGATGGTGAAGGGTCTGGAGGAGAAGCCATATGAGGAGTGGCTGAGGCTGTGTTCAGCCTGGAAAAGAGGAGGCTGAGGGGAGACCTCATTGCAGTCTACAACTTCCTCATGAGGGGAAGAGGAGTGGCAGAGACTGATCTCTTCTCTCTAGTGGTGACCAGTAACAGGACCCGAGGGAGTGGCCTGAAATTGTGTCAGGGGAGGTTTAGGTTGGATATTAGAAAATGTTCTTCATCCAGAGAGTAGCTGGGCACTGGAACAGGCTCCCCAGGGAAGGGATCACAGCACCAGCCTGACAGAGCTCAAGAAGCATTTGGTCAATACTTTTAGGCACATGGTGTGACTCTTGGGGATGGAGCTGTGCAGGACCAGGAGTTGGACTTAATCATCTTTGTGGGTCCCTTTGAACTCAGCACACCCTGTAATTCTGTGAAAAGTTTTGCTGAACAATGGAAACATCACAGCATCCGGAAGATAAAAGCCAATCTAGAAACCATAACAAGGCCATCTGTCAGGGTCAGACAGCAATTCCAAGATATGGCTTATTTTGCAGATATCATCAGTTTCTTTAACTGAAATAGTCAAGGGTCTCTCACAGGCACAATGTCTTGGATAAGGGCTTTAGGTAGATCAGATGTAGTTGAGTAAATAGTAATGTTAGAGACTTAGATAAATTTTTGTAGCACTACTATAGACAAAAGTACAGTCATAAGCTATTTCACAAACATAAACTCTCTGGAGGGTGCTGAAATTGGCTTCCCACGTGCCTTTCTTAGATTTCATTACTTTGATGAAAATGAAGTAAATGTAGTACATAGGTGAGTTTGTTATTTTCTAGTACAATCCTCATCAGAAGAGTCAGCGGGCTTTGCACATAATTTTTGTCCTTTGCATACAATTTAGGGAATGCCCTATAAACACTGCTGCAGTTACAAAATTTTTTGTGAGGTATTTTTCCAACAAATAAGTCAGTTTAATGACTATTTGAAATGGGTTATTGAATCTGTTTTCAAATAATAAAATTTGATCCTTGAGGGAGGTTAAAAAGTTAACACTTCTTTAGACATCAAAGGAGAGTGGATCAAACCTTTGGTGGATTGAATCTTTATGCAGAATTCTTCCTCGCTCCCCATTAGCTGTGTGGAATAACAGCAGATAGAAATGTTGTTCCTTTTGCTATAGAAAATAAAAATAGAGCGGGAGTAGATGTCCAACTTTGTTCAAGTACTTTCCACAATAAAAATTGTACACACACAGAAAAAAATAGTTACTACATATTTTTTTATAAGTTCTAAATCTCATAAATTTTGTTAAATTTTGCTAGAATGGCCATATGGCAATTTGAAAAAAAAATCATTACAGCCTTTCATAATTTAAAATTCTGATATCTCATCATATTTGTTACATTTTTAAAATAACATCATAATGCATTTCAGAATTGATTCTATGCAGAAAATTCACTTACAACATCAGAGCTTTCCAGAAACATCATATAAGACTTCAAGGCACAGATACTCTGCGAGTATCTCGTAACAGATTCTGAATTATATAATTCAAATTCAAAAGAAACAAGAATTGTTACAGGCTTTCAAAACAAATTACAGTTTCAGAGATCTTCCTCAAACAATAGTATTTTTGAGACAAGATGGAAAAAAAATGATGTTTGTTATCTTTTTATTACCCATGAGAAATAGTGACTGGCTTCGTAATTTCTGCTTTTTTTATGTAAGCAAAAGATCTAGGGTTTTTTTTTTGTATGGATTTTTTTTTTCTTAGTTTTGTATAAATAGTTTTGAATAACTGCTTAAAATTTATGAAAGTTATTGTATGGGTAGACCTCCTGTTATAAACGCTATAATTATCATTTCCTTTCTAAAAACATATATAACAAATGTTCTCAGGATTAATTTATAATATAATTTGATGTATAGTTAAAAAGAAAAACACTAGGGGAAAAAGAAGTTCAGTGATAAGTAATGTTCTTAATACACTGCATATTATTTTGAAATACAAATGAAGTTATATTTAAATAATTTATTAAGCACATAGAATTAAGATATACCCATGAAGTATGTTAGTGACAGCCCAATTTACAAGTGAACAATCCAGATCTTTCAATATATATAACTTAGATCTATTATTTAGTAGTATATGGGAGAATTTATCCCTAAAAAACAAAGTTTTTATTTACAAAAGATCTGAAGTAAAAATGACTTAATAGGACTGTTTTCAATTTGTGATGAAGGAAGAGCTAGTAGGTGAAACAGCACAATTCACAGTTAAAAGTGTTCCTTTTTCCTGTTAGATTAGTTTACTGCATACTAGTATAAGCTAAAACTTAGTGTTGTTCAATGGCACATTATATTACTGAGTCAATAAACAAATGTCTTCTAAAAAATTTCTTCTAAACATTTTTAATTGTTTTAGTTAACTTCTTACTATATGTTTTAATATTTTCCTGTTGGCATTTGCTTGTAAAAACATATTTATTTTCATATCTAACTTTTTAAAAAGAAATACAGAGCACAGTAACCACATTCTTCATAATTTCACATTACAAAAATGGTTTACATTACAAAAAAATAGTGGACCTCACTGTGTCCGTGGAGACACAATAAAGACGCTTTAACACTTGCTAGGTTCAGCAGAAAGAAGGATATGACGTTGATTTATTGACATTATATTATTCTTATACACATTCCAATTCCACAAGGGATTGGAGAGCATGTCACTTCCTTCTCCATGTCACTGGAGAAGAAAGGTGCTCATTAAAATGGTTTTATTACAAAAGGAATGAAAAACAGAAGATACTGTTAAGTAAACATCGGCTACTATTTACACAAAACTATGAGAAAGAATTTGACTCCAAGGTTAAAAACAGAAGGCTTAAAAAAAAACAAGGCGACACCTCACAGTTAACATTCTAATAGGAATTAATCAGAAACTTTATACCAAAATAATTTAAATTAGAATTAAATGTAATGACAGATATTACATTGAGAAAAATAGAGCATCGTCATGTGAATGTCAACTTGTTGGTAACTTACCTTCAATGTCAACCTCTTTCAAGTTGGTTGTTAATACAAGTGAGCTTGGAAACTCTGATGTTATCTGGTGGGGTTGTTCGAGGGGTAAACATGCGTTTGGATATGTTGGTCTGTTCTGCCAGCTCCTGTACTTAAAGTCTTGTCAAAGTAGGACATTTCTCTTTCCTGGTCTATCAGATACGCCAGAAGCTGGAGATTAAATCCAAGATATCCAGTTTTAAAAGACCATGACCATTCCCCCAACCATATTTTATTTCCTTTCTAAGAGGATTTATGCTACTGGATGAAAAGTTCTTCCACTAAACTGACATAATTTTAGTCTGGATACATGAAAATTGAGATAATTTTAATATTATTTCTCAAAACATTTTACAACATATTTGATGGTTTTTTCCTATGCACACCATTTTTATATTTTAAATAAAACACTATCACATGAAAAAACAGATTTATGTAATGGATATTAGAATACAATGTATTTCATTCCTGATAAAAATGGAAAGATCAAAACTTAGGTTTAAAATGCTATATATTTTATATATAAACAAATATTTGTGTGTGTATGTGCACGTGCCTCTGTGTGTGTGTATATAAAAAACTAGATTTCTTTAGTGTAATAAAAAGGGGAGCAGAAGGGGGAAAATTCTGATATACTTTCATAGCTCAATTTATAACTTTATTGCAAAGCAATTTATTTAGTGTGTCAGAGTAGACTGCCAAATAACTCCTACCTCACTTGATATGGCAACATTATGTTCCCAACTCATGTTCTGAAGTTGCCTGTCTAAAAGCCTGTGGTCACTTCAGATTATTTCAAATGACAATCATTTTGCCCTCAGTATATGTGCAAGGTCAACAACAAAGAAGAGAGAAAAAACCCCAGTAAGAATATATGAGATGTTAAGTCATAGAATTATATTGAGCAGCTTCTGTGTTGGTAAATAAAATATTTGAAATTATAAAAATGGGTATGATGTCCCTCAGCTATTGCTGTAACACCTTGAAAACCACCCCCATAGGAGAATAAAAGAAAAACATGTAAAAATCTTTCTTCTGCTTTAGGAAATTGTGCACACTATTTCTGTGCTGTCTTTAAAATACTGTAGTTCATCCTAGTCATATCTCCAAGGCACATAATTTTGTCAATTATTTCATCATTCCTATTATAGTTTTAGTGGGGAAAAAAGTCTGTCTTGGTACTCTGAAAATTTGATCTAGAATTTTTCAAAATTACTAAGCTGTATAACTCCATGAAGAAAAAGGACTTTTGTTACCATACCTATGCTGATACAAAATTCACTGACTTTTGTCTCATAATTCTGGGTTTCTATAGTCATTAAAATAAACACAGAAAACACAATATTCAACAGGATGGGGTGAAAAAATATGACACAAAACACATAATAAAAAGCAGAAGTATCTTAAAATAAATTGAAAACATGGAGATACGATAAAATTTTTCTTTCAGTTGGTACATCATTAATGCCTAGTTACAAAGGGTTTATACAAATTAAGAAAAAAGAAAAGCTGTTGCAATTCTTGTGTGTCTGTTGTTTAAAAAGCAGGATTGTGCTCCAGATTTAGATTTAAAATTTGTCAGTCACAGAACTAGATGTCATGGCTCCCTTTAAAGCCAAGTGAGATGTAAATGCTGTCACTAAGGTCTGAACAGCTGTTTAGTGCATCCTAAAATAAATAATTTAGACAGCTGGGTCACTCTTTAAGCTTCAATGAATGCATTTTCTACAATGTAATTCAGTTATCCATTCATAACTGTCTAATGTTCTTTGAAGAGCCATACAGCTTTGGAGACGTGCATAAGGTTTGCAGGTATGAGACCAAACCTGTGAAAAATCTGATCCCTCCAGGGACAGCTTTTGAAGTACAACACAGCACTTCAGGCAGCACCTCATAGTTTAATTCTGTACAACCCAACCAAGTCCTAACTCACTCTTCAGTCAGAGGGGAACTTAAACATTTAAGCAATCAAATGAATTTCTAAAATACAGAATTGCCTATAGAGAAGATGCAGGAGATAAGGATTAAGGGTAAATTGTAGAATTTGTTGCAAAAAAACCCCAAAAAACAAATTGAAAGAATTTTAGCTACAGGAGTTAAGTTACTATTCTTTCTTTTAGACTCCACATTAGAAACTGAATTTATCTGACTAAATGTATATACTTATTTCAGCTGCTGACTCCTAAGGGTCTAGTAACGTTACAGTATTGTAAAATATTCAGCCTGGCTCCTAGATGACACTTTGGAAGGTCTGGTATGTCTTTTAAGCCCTGCACCCTTTTATTTGAAGCTAGATCTCTTAGATGCTTAGATGAAACCTGCATGGTAAAATTAAACAAATCTTACATGTTTACATCCATGTCCAGGAAGATGTGATGGTGATGAAAGATAGTCAGGTCTTCACGTTCATGCTGCGCACACACAGACAAAGACAGACCCTCTCCCTTTCTGTCATCTCTGATAGGCAATGTGATTTACCCTAAGATAAAAACACCAGGTGGGTATTGCAGGTGGAACTGTCTGGGTGCTGGTGTAATTAATGCATTCCAGAGAGGGAGGAGCTGAGATGTTTGTGATAGGCACCGGTACTCATCATCTTAAAAAAGTGTATAAAGTGTTGCTGAAGACTCAGGCAATTGAGCAACCTGGTCTCTGAAGGTTGCAGGCAGCTTCTGGCTGGATGCCTGTCAGAGATTGAAAATAGTTTATGCCTCAAACATTGATGTAAAGTTTTAAAGAAGCTACAGCCACAGAAAACTCTTTGAAGAACTTTGGTTTTGTTGGTGATGAAGGTCCCCCCAAAAGCATGGAATCCCATGGGTATGTATGCTCAGGCTAGGCAGGCATGTCTCGTCATGTCCCCTCTAGGGGGTGGCAGTCTCTTACAGCAGACTCTGGGTCACCTGCAGTCCTGTGGGGCAAAGCCTCTCACATGAATGTCCCGTGGATGTGGCCTGTGGGGTTGGGGGTTCCACAGCTGGGCCAGTTTGTGTAATCGGAGGGAGGATGGGTGTTTATTGCCTCTCACCAGAGGTTACCCCATACACCCAAAACATCCTCCTCCCCCCTTGGTTGGGGGCAGTCTGTGTAAACCTGGCTTCTGTGAGCTGTGCTCTCCCCCACCCCAAACTCAGCTGGGATGGCAGCTCGGGGCTTTGGCCTATTGTGGATGCATACCTCTCCCTCTGCCTGAGGTGACTGAACAATGAGTTTCCTTTAATCTAATAAACAGTTCGACTTACAGTCCAAAGTTCTTCAAAGAGGTTTCTGTGGCTGTAGCTTCTATAAAACTTTTTATCAATGTTTGAGGCATAAACTATTTTCAGTCTCTGACAGGTGTCTATGCATATACTGTGTTTAGTGATATTAAACAAAACAACGCAAATCTCTGTACAGATCCATGAGCAACACCACTTGTTACTGATCTCCATCTGAACACTGAGACACTGACCACTGCTTCCCCTCTGGATGTGACCTTATTCACTTAACAATCCACTCATCTCCAGTTCATAGAGAAGGAAGTTTTCGGGGGACTGTGTCAAGGGCCTTATGGAAGTCTAGAGAGTAAACATCCATAGCTCTTCCATCTGATTCATCTAACAAGCTACGTCTAAAAATGGTTGTTATGCCAGAGATGTGCAGAGACACTCAGTCTAGGAAGGTAAGAAAAACTCAAGTGTTATAAAACACCAGGTAGACCTTTCAGCTAAAAGTACTGGGTAAGTAATGCTGCTGTATGTCCAAACCAAATTCAGATTTTATATAGCCATGTGAAGGAAAGACCCCACATTGTTTCAGGATTCATGTACATTAGGTACATATCAGATGGCTTTTAGGTATCAATTTTTCATGAAGTGTATATAGATATACACATATACACACATATGTAAAAATATCCATATATATTTGTATGTATTTGTATGAATATATATGTGTATAAAAGTAAATAAGAAAGTTTGAACCCCATGACCTATTAATATTGTCATTTACATTTAGACTGTCCTGAATTATGCACAAATAGTGTGTACAAGTCTCACCGGTATGTGCATAAGACTACTGGATTTATCTTTGTCATCTGTCATTACTATAAACACATGTTGTGAGTAATCCAGCTAGAATTAATAATTGTTCATTCTTTCAAATGCTTTTTAATACTTTCATGTAGTTAAACTCAAATCCACTTCCACTCAGATATTTATCAGTTATTTCCATTTATGAAGCTAATTTTACAAGTTGGGAGATGCTGCTGTGAGAAGAATTGTCTATTAGCAAAATCATGTTAAAATCAGAATGAATTCTGAGGCATGTTTCATTTCTAAATTGACAAGAAACATGAAAAAGCACTTAAAAATAATTTAAAAATCCTTTTGTAATAGTGTTTCAGAGCATTCATATGACAACTCTGTATACTCCCCTAATATATATATATATGTTATATCTTGCAATGTAATTACATTGATTTAAGCAAATAGATAAACAAAAGCAATAAAAATAGAGGGTATAATTGGCAAATTGTTCTATAGTTCTTTTTGGTCCAGCATTGACTTTTTTTATGAAGTTATTTATAGAAAATATATAGGAGTTTTTTGAGGGGGAAGAATGTCTACACTGTGAATGCCTTCCTAGTATATGGTAAGAGCACAGGAGACTAAAAAAATGTTTGTGATTGTCTCTTTTTTTAATAGAAACACTGTGTTCAGTTGACCATAATAAGGAAATTGCAATATTATAGCTAAAAAGAGCTTTAGTAAAAACAAAGAAAGCATTCAGCAAAATGATTCCAACTGATTCCAACTGTTTTAAAATTTTACACACAAATAGATTTCTGAATGTTTCCAATCAAAGTACAATAAGGATTTTGGTTTCTTTTGTAAACAGAAAATAAATCTACCTAACAGAAATCAGCTTTAGCTAAGAACATTATTGACACCATAATTGAAAATATTATTTGAAATCAATAAAATGTGGGCATGCATGTAAGTCCTGCTGTATTTATTGTAAGCCCTGCCTAGAACAGTGGATTTAATTCCGTACTAGAATATCTTTTGAAATGAGGCCCTAAGTGAGTAGATGCGAAAAGCCAAAAGTCCTTCAGCACTGACACACCTAGATCATGCTATTGTGCTGAATGCAGATAACTCTGAGTGAATGGGGGACCATGGCACCAAGTCTTTGAAACACAGCACACAGTGAAACAGATTTGCAAAGCAGTTGTTTGGTTTTATTGCTTATTGAGCCTTATTTTAAGCCAGATAGCGCTTGGCAATTCTTATGAAAACAACCTAGAATTGTATTATGGATTTATATTCCATCATCTACAATTTCAAAATGGATAGACATCACCTGAATTAAAAAAAAAAAATAAGTTTGTTCTCTAGGGTTATTGCTAACTTCCAATAGATTATGTTAAGCTAGCTTATTTAGTCTTTTTAGTGTTAGGTAGCAGCTTGCCTTCATTTTTACTCTTGTTTCTAATGGACCCTTAAGGTATAATAACCTTCTCCATAAAAAGATTAAATTTTATTATAATATGTTTACATGTTTAGTCTGAGTACATTTGTCAATATGAAAAGTGTATTCATGTTACTTGTTCACTCACATTTTTTATATTCCTTATTCTTCCCTTCTTTCTTTCCATTTTCCCTCCTTTCTTTCCTTTTTCTTTCCTATATTTTAATGCTTGATCTTCTTCCCGGTCTCCTAAGAAGGAGACATTCCCATATCTCCTTGTTTTTCTCAAACCTCCCCTGCATGCAGTGCATAGTTATCCTCTTTTCCCCTGAAGATCTAAAATTGACTTTTTTTGTCTGACCTGGCCTGTGCCAGAATTTTGAATCATAATATCCAGCTTCCTCAATGAAGTTGGATATGAGATATTGAAGAATCAATGAAGTATTTCCTTTAATGAAATACAGTGCATCCAGTTCTAGAGAGAGAGGAACAGAATAATGTTTAGCACCACAGCAGCAAAAAAATGCTTTTTTTTCATGTGTGGAACACATGAAACGAAGAAGTGAGCTCCATAAATCTGATATGAAAATCAGTATAAAAACTTAAGGTCAAGATGACAGATCCTAATATTAAACGAGAATATTATTTTAATGATTTGTTGTCTTCACTAGTAGTCATTTATGGCATTTACACATGCAGAAAGAAAATTTCCTTCCAGACCCACAACCATGCCCTGTATTGAAGTAGAATTCACATACAGTGTAACTGTCAGTAACTTATATAAAATGGCCATAAACAAGCCACAAATCTAAACGAAATCCAAATAGAACAAAGGAAAAAAATACACACTTAACATATCTAAATAGCTTTTAAATCATTATGCAATCATTTATTGAAGAAGAAAATTAAATAGGAATAAATATGAACTATATCAGTTTTTAACAAGTGCAATTTTTAGCAATACAATTGTATTATGGACTTGAACAAGTAAGACAAGACTTTTTCATAGTGCTGTCTCCTGTAGGTGTCATATTTACGATGTATTTTGCATCCCAGAATCTGTTTTTTCTTCAAAAAGGTTTTGTATTATTTTGTTTTTCTGTAAGTTTCAAGAGTGCTAAATTAATCTTGAAAATACAGGGCAGTTCAATGGCTGGTTTTTTGATGAACATCCTTCAAAGCCTGTTGGATCAGCTCAGAATATCAAAATGCTCTAAATGTCAGCACTGTTTACTTAATTCATATCTCTAAAAGGAGTAAGGGAGGAAAAGGAGTCACATGAAAACATTGTACAGGGAATGCATATGCAACTGCTTATCTCTATTCCAAAGAGTCCTGCAGATGTGAAATTTTCTATATGGAGTCCAGTCCCCTTAGGACAAGCTGAACTAACCACTCAGAACATGACTCCTGACACTTTACACATTATTCATGATTAAGTTGTACATAGAGTTGTCTCTGATTTTATTATGTAGACATGAATGTCAAATAAGCAACATCTGCTTTATCCCTTTTCTAACAAAGAAAGTCAAGATGGTGCTTTTTCCTGCATTTTCTCCACTCTTTGGAGTGCATGATCTACATGGGCATTGGCATATATGCTTACAAACAGTTCAGCTGCATGACAATTAAATCTATGTCAACATTTTTTTAAGAGTTTTGAATTTTAATGTGCTATTACATATTCAGTCTCTCCTCTCACTTTTTTACAAGATTTACAGGATGAAATCTGAGGTGTTTGCTCAAGAGAGAATTGGAGAAGAAAGAAAATTGTTAAGAAAAGTATTGCTTAAAATTGGGAATCTATACTGAACCATTTGAATGTGCAGAATATGCCAAGCCCTTTAGAAAAAGGAACAATGGAGCTGTATAATATCATGTGAGTTGTGCAATAAGGGATGAAAATCTGAGAAGATGAAGTGTGTATTTGGGCATTACAGAACACAAGATGAACCATGCCAAAGTATCTGGACATTTCATATTTGGCATATTTCTTAATTTTCGTCTCTGTTACGCTTTTTGGTTTGAATCAGGAAGTTTTTGTGTTTTCCAACAGTAGAAAGTACAGCTCAGATTAGCCAGTTTTATACTTCTATGTCCATGGAATATATTTTGATAGTTTGTCTTCAGGGTTTATGCATTTTGTAGTTAATTTAAAATTTTGCTATACATTTATAGTCACTTCAGAGATGTTTAATGCTAGTCAGATCATATCAGGACATGGCAATGAAATCATACAAAAAGAGATCAGTTCACTCCCCCCATCTAAACTTTGAGTTTAGACTAAGTAAACCAAGGGCTAATCCCAAGTGAGGCTTTAGGATCACTGTAGTCTCCCTGGCTAGAAGTTGCAGGATGGGCTAGGTTAGTGCAGCGCTGTCCAAATATGAGCTGATGGTGATTTTCAAAGACCTCTCACACTGAACGCAGTTCCTATTGTTTTGCCTGTTTATTTGTTTCTTATTTCAAACAACTGCAGAAAATTTCCCACTTGCAAAATATTTATCTCAATGGGAACAACTGCCTCTAGGATTTACCACAGTATGTTGGATACAGCAACAAAAATTTAACAAGAGGAAAAGAGCTTTTGCAGGCTAACCTGTGAGTTTTTTCTGTGGGAGATGAAAAGCTGGGGAATGTTTTAGTTTTTGTTGTTGTTTGGTACAGATTTTATGTAATCCTTGATGCAAATGGTCTTTTGATCACCATCACACATAGCTGAAGAAAAAGAAGGGATATTGGTCATGTAGGTAATTCTCCTGAAGATCAATTTATGCATATGCAGCGACATCATTTGATCACAGGAAAATAGGTAAGAGTGAGTCAATGGCTTTGGTTGGAAATAAAATTTATTGTTGCATAGACATAGCTGTTCCATAAACTGAAGTAAGGGAATACATAATTTTCCTGTGAGGCTTTCAATTATAGTCACATAAGCAATAAATAAAAATGTCTTATATTTTCTGCCCTGTAAGGTTGTTGCTAGAAATGACAGGCTTATAACTCCCCCTCTTTTGTCTGTCTCCCCTACCACTACATTAGTGTGGGTGAGTGGGTGGGCTGCAAACTGCAAAACCTCAGACTGATCTTTCTTTTCTAGCAAATGTGAATTTCATTAATTGCTGTATTTCAGATCCTTATTCTTGTTACACTGCTGGTCTATTTTCAGCAAAGACAGACTTATTGTATGTTTAATACATACAAGATCAAAACAAAGTAATTAATTACAAAATATTTCAAACTATTTTCACACTTCAGTTTCTATTTAATTGAATTTTCAATGTGTGTTCAGAGGTATATATCAGACTGGAAACAAAGACATTTAATCAAGGCAACTAAATAAAAATAGAGTCGTTAGAAGCAGACTGTTTTGCTAGAAACTCTGTAAAATTAGAAGATATTTAGACTAGAAAATTTATATTTTACATTTCAATGTCTTTCCAGCAGTAATAGTGAGGACACATAAAGAAATTGAATTTCCTGGAAAATTTTATTAAAAAGTAGATATTTTGGTTATGAAACTGGAAAATCTGTATTACTCTGAATTTGCAGTTTCATTTTCTAACTGAATAAAATGCAAATCTGTGGTTTTGTTTCAGTTTACCTAGCATATGTTCCTTTCTCTTTATTATTTTTCACAGAAACATGGAATCACAGAATAGCTGAAGTTCAAAGGGACCTCTTTAGCTCATGTAGTACAACCCCTTTCTCAAGCACGATCAGCTAACACAGATTGCCAAGAGTCAGGTTTCGAATGTTTCATGGGTGGAGACCTCAAAACACTTCTGGACAATCTATTCCAATGTTGGTCACCCTCATATTAAAAAAGCCATTTATTTTGTTTTAACGTGGGGGCCTGCATATCACTTTGAGCCCATTTCCTCTTGCTTTATCATTAGATTCCACTGAATAGAGTCTGGTTACATATTTTTTGGTCCCAGCAGGCGGGTCATTATGCATATTTACGAGATTTCTCCCTGAACCATCTCTTCTCTCAGTTAAGCCATCACAGATGTCTCAGCCTTTTCTTACATGAGAGATGCTCCCTTCATGGCACTTTGCTGGACATACTCCAATACATCCATGAGTGCTTTGTTGTACATTTGCATCGTATCATAGCATCATAGAAACATGGAATGGCTTGGGTTGGAAGACACCTTATATATCATCCAGTTTCAGCCCTGGGCAGGGTCATCTTCCACTGGATGAGGTTGCTCAGAGCTCCATCCAGCCTGGCCTTGAACGCCTCCAGGAATGGGGCATCCATAGCTTCTCTGGGCAACCTGTTCCTGTGCCTCACCACCCTCACAGTAAAGAATTTCATTCTGATATGTAATCTAAATATATTCTCAGTTTAAACGCTCTGGCAAAATACATTAATCATGTAACAATGTTGTTTCATTCTGCGGCTTTTAATGCTTTTTGTTGTTTCAGTTATGTTTTCATGTTGCTAAACTCCATTAATTTATAATACAGTTTGAGAAAGAATGTCCAGAAAGTAGGATATATTTTTAACACTTTAACATTAACATTTTAATGCAAAAGACAAGGTCTTTCTTTTACCATTTTGATTAAGACTGCTAAAACAATTACTTGAATAAGAAAGCCCTTACTGACACAAGAGGTATAACAATGTTAGTGAAATGCCTTTGTTTTTCTTTTTTTTTTAATAATGAAGAGAATTACAATTTTGTAAAATTCTCAAACGTCAGAGTGTTTGCTTGCTTTTGGGGCATTGGAAGATTTTTTTGCTAGAAAAACGAGTTATGTAACTTGATTTTCTTCTTTCTGTTAATAAAATGTAATAGCAATATAGAACTCCTCTGACTGCAGAGACTGTCAGTTCAGTTTTTTATTCATAGACATTTGAAAAGAACTAGTTTGTGAAAATATTAATTAGGTTTCTACTTGACCATAAGCTAAATACCTCCATATATGTTAGAAGATGGCAAAAGTAGTCACAGCAGGGAAACTTATCTCTCAAATGCTAGTAGCTGAAGGGCTTTGCTTCCTGTTATACAACTGAGGCATTAAGGTTTTATTAGATAAATGCAGCAAGACCATGCTGCTAACAGTATGGATAAGCAGCTGACAAGTGAACAAATTACAGGCCTTCCTGAATTTAGATTTTGTATTTTTTATCTTTTTTTTTTCTTTTAAATCTCTCCTTTCTCTTGCTGTTTCTGAACAAACAATCTCAGTAAGAATATTTCAGGATGTTAAAACCATCTCAAGATGTCTTTCTCCTGTCAAAGATATGTTTTTATTTTCAGAAGAAGTAAGCTGAAGCTCTTTTTTTTCAGGAATTTGGGGGCTCTGTTTTTTAATTAGAAGACTTCTTCCATTTTTGGGTTAGGCATTTGAACTCAATATCATTTCCATAACTGAAGACTATTTCTCAATGTATGGACACCCGATAACTGCATGTATGGTATTTCTATGCAGAAAGAGATTTGCCAAAGGAATCACAGCGTGGTCAGTTGACAGTCAAGAAAGGAGGCTCGCTTGGTGATTTCAATTTGTTAAAGACAAGTATCATCTGACTAGTTAGCATTTTAGGATGCTAATTTATACCACAGAATAACATAAGTATCTAAAAGGAAGGTGATAGAGGTAGAAATGGCTGCTACAAGAAAATATTCCAATGACAAATATTTGAAATCAATTCATATTTAGTAAACAAAATTGCGAGTCACATACAGTACAGATCAGTAATTATAACTGTGTAACAGAGGCACAGCAGAAATTAATTTAATTTAAGATACTTAACTCCTAAAATTTAGGTACTCTTAGCATATTGAATTTTGCATAACATTGAAGTTAGCCATAGCTTTTCTTTTAATGAAGCATCATAGATTAATGAATTAAATAAAGACATTAATTGAGTAATTGACTGAGCAAATTAATTTGGGTTATTGCTGCAAATAAGCTAATGTTAAGTTTATCAATGTTGCTGAGAAAGATACTCAATGGCAAGAAAAATATGAACTTGCATCAACGTAGTTAAATAGCAGTTGTCAAATAAGTGTGCAAATATTGTGAAAGAAGTTTCAGTGTCATACTGGGGTTTTTTTCAGTTTGGCCTCTCTTGTGATTAGGCCTTCTGTTAATTAAAATCCCATTTAGTTCTCTCTATTGTGCATTTTCTATACAGCTAAAACTAATCAGGCTAAGGTCAGTTTCTTAATAGCTTCTAAAAATGAGGTTGAATGAATGCTATATTTCATAATCTTAATCTGCAAGAACTACTCATTAGCAAAGATCTTCATGAGCTAATTTGTTATGGGTTGTTCTCTTTGGTAATTATCTTAACATCTAAATACCTTTAGACCTCTTCAAATTAATACTCCCTAGCACTTACGCAGATATGTAATATTTGACTTTCCTTTGATTTAGTGAATCTTACTTAGACTAATAGAATTATTGCAATTTCTTTTGAATATCAACTTGTACAATTTGGTTAGCTCTTCATAAATATTTGTTGTAGTTAGTTTTATCTTCACTTTTCTTCTGACAGCATCATCTCTACTGCTTTTTCATCTCGACAGAGAACATTTGCATGATTACTGCTTCATGCTAACTGATTTCTTTTCTTGGTTTTAACAAGGGATATAATGTTATTGCCTTCATTGTTCTCTTCCCCTCTGTTTTGCATTTGATGTCTTCTCATCCTGGTTCTATTTATTTAGGTATTAAAGGTGTGCAGATATATTCATCAACTACTATCAAAGATATTTTTTTCAGTTAATTTGTTCATTTTTCCCTGTATGCTGATATCCATTTTATGTCCATTGACCCAAATAACTGTCTGCTGCTATTCAGTATCCAGGTTCCAAACTGAGAGACAGTAGAGGATCCAAAAGTAAATGAAAATAAAAATAAAATCAAACCCAAATCTCTAGGGAGTGTCTTCATTTCCTTTTATAGTGTGAGATCAGGACAGGAACACTGTAGGTGCTGCAGAATAATTCAAAATATAAACATCAAGGTACAGCAGATGGTACTATGGCTAAGCAGATAAGGAATTATTTTGTCAGTTTCATAAGAAATAAATACTTTAAAATTAAAGTCATTGTTTTTGTTAAGTATTCATATTCACAGTTTCTGCTACAGAAAATATTTCTTAACTTAGGAAAACATTTTTAAGACGAAGGCAGCAAACAGCATCCAAGGACATGTTTTGGTAAGAGTTTTATGAGAATGAAGATGGCACAAGGGAGCAGAACAGACTTGCAGATCTTTAAGGACGTCTTCCAGAAAGTACAAGAATTGGCAATCCTCAGAAGCAAGAAATCAGGAGAGGAAGACAAGAGACTTGCATGGCTGAGTAGGGAACTGCTGGTTACACTAAAGCGAAAGAAACTAATGTGCAGGCAGTGGAAGCAAGGACAAATAACCTCCAAAAAGTATAGAGAAGAAGTACACTTGTTTAAAGATGGTATAAGGAAGGCCAAGATGAAGCTGAAACTGAACTTGGCAAGGGATGCAAAGAATAACAAGAAGGCATCTACAAGTATATTAACCAGAAACGGAAGATCAAAGGAGTTGTATCCCCTTGTTGTCCTGTTTTTTTGCTAGCCTTCTGTTGTAACCTTGGAGTCAGAGATTTTCTCACAGCTTTCATGTAAATAATAGACTGCTTACTTAACTGTTCGTTTTGTTTTTCATTCCACTGTGCTGAGGAAAATCTTGACAGACACTTCTTTTGTCCTCTGGATGAAAGAGGAGGTGACAATGTCCTCCAATCCCTTGTGGAACCGAGAAATCTATAAATATGAGAATTCAAACTAAACTTGTTTCTTTTTCTCTTTCTGCTCAACCTAGCAAGTGTCAGAGTGGTACTTTCTCGTGTCCTATAGCGACATCCCCTGATAAACAATTCTGGTAAACTGGTATGAGCAACAGATGAGGAGCAGGCTGAGGTACTCAACATCTTTTTTGTCTCAGTCTTCAGTGGCAACCTCTCTTCCCACACCTCTCAAGCAGATGGACAGCAGCATGGAAACTGCAGGAACAATTACTCCTCTGTGCTGGTTTAGCAAAATTTAGAAATATATATTCCGAGAGAAAGCAGGTTACACACCACCCCTCCCCCACCAGGTTCAGGATAAATAAACTTTTCTCCTCGAAGGAAAGTGAAAGAGATAAAACTATTTATTTAACAAACACACAGGAAAAGGATGATAATGCTAAACAATAAGTCACCCCAAGATATTCTCCCACAGGAGGAGGAGCAGTAAGAGGAGATCAGGCTTGTGACCACCTGAGGAACCTGGACGTACATAAGTCTATGACAACATGAGGTGCATCCCAGAGTCCAGTGGGAATTGGCTGATGTAGTTGTCAAGCCACTCTCTACAATAATTGAAAATTAATGGCGAGAAGGCGAGGTCCCTGGTGATTAGAAAACAGGAAACATTGTACCCATCTTTGAAAAGGGTAGAAAGGAGGGCCCTGGGAACTACCCACCTGTCAGCCTCATCTCTGTGCCTGAAAATCATGGAATCTACCAAAGAGATATTTTATACCAATACGAAGTCATACTCACCAATAAAAGGTTAAGAGAAAGGAGGAGGGGAGCAGGCCTTTGTTATTCAGGCATTTGTTATTAAGGCATTTGTCTCGAGAAGTAATGAATACATGTACTGAGGCCCTACTTTCCAGGAAATGGCTGAATGTTGCCTGGTGATGGGAAACAGAGAATAAATCTTTGTGTGTTTTACTTTTCTGCCACACGTGGCCTTTGTTTTTACGTATTTACCTGCCTTTATCTCAAGCCATGGCTTTTTTTCCTCCCCCAAGCATGCTGAGGAGAAAGAGTGAAAGAGATGCACTATGGGCATCTGGTAGCCAGCCAAGGTCAGCCCAACACATTTAGTCAGCTTTTATTTAATGCAGAGAGTGCCTTTGACCTCTGCCTGAGACCTCTGCCAGCCTACCCAGCCCTATGTGCTACATGGGAGTGTTGGGGCATGGACGAAGCATTGTCTTTGACTGCTTCCTGAAGGTATTCCACCAACACAGCTCTTAACCGTGTTCTTAGTGTTAATGCGTCCCATACCTTCCCCACCCATGAAAATATCAGCTAAAATTTTCCACCACAATTTGCACTTTAGGCAGACATCAGATACTGAAAATTGTAGCTGGTGTAAATAAACACTCTGCAGTGCTGTACAGCTGAAAACAAGGTGCTATAATAATTGGCTTAAAAAAATTGAAATGGTGATCTTTGTCAGTAATATATGCATAGAAATTTATATTTTTATATTTTTCCTCTTTTATTTCAAGTACATTTTTATGTACAAATGGAACTTTCCCAACTTCTTAGGAGATAAAGGAAAGAATCTGTTGACAGTTTTATTGCAACTAGTTTATTTGAAAATAAGCAAGTGTTTTTCAGAAGCTGCTCATTTTACAGTGGAGGGCCTTCTCCTTGTCCCTAGATCTGTCTTATCATGCTGGTAGAAAAGAAAACAAAAATTAAAAAATCAGTGCTAAAAATGGTTAAATATTACTAGAGGTCAGGCATTCAGTGTCATCAAAACTGTGCTGTATTGATACTCTCAAGCTGTTAACAATTCTAGCCTCAAAGACAATTGCATGCATCATTTTGTGGTATTTTGCTTAGCTAGGTTTCGTACTTTTTAAATTTTGAGGTAGAAGAAAATCACCTAAGTGTGTCAACAAGCAAGTTGAAGTGACTTCATAAGGACAGCCACAAAAGTGGTTCTATTTCTTTGTTCTTGTAGTGGGGTAAAGAAATTATAAGAGGAGACAAATACTCCTTTCTCAGGGAGTGAGATCAATTCCACTTCCTGGCAGTTTCTAAATTGTGTTTGCCAATTGTGACTGAAATTATGGAGACAGATGATTGCTGGTCTCAACCTCTCATTACTCCAAGGCCACTGAGTGAAGTTGTGCACTGCTTTTAGGCTTTCCTGCTTTGTTTCAATTTACAGGATCTCAAGTTTCATTTCTCAGAGACTGGAATGGAGAAAAGTATTCCTGAAATCTTTTGTATATACAGGGTTAGCACACTACAGATCTTGGTTTTCTCTTCCCTTTTCTTCTATTTATTTGGAAAGTACAATAATAAATGTGCTATGGAAGACATGATCAGAAGGAACATCCATCCTTTTCATAGATCAAAACTTGACATGTTGTTGTCTTTGCTTAAATGATTTATGCAAATTAGGTGTGGTATTAGCTGTAACGGACTGGACCTAAGTTGCATTACTTCTATTTGTGCTTCCTTTTTAGTGAGATAAGTTTAAATTTTAGAAATTTCCCACATTTCTTTAATTCAATATTGAATTTTAAATTTAGATTTTATTCTTTAAACCATTTAATTAAGATAAACATATATATGATTCAAAATATCTCTCCTGTAAAGTTCTTTATAAGGGACAGTTACACAGTCCTGGACAGACAGCTGGAAAAAGACTTAAATTATTAAGCCCTTCATCACATTTAAAAACCTGTTTGTTTGCATTTTGTCCCCCTTGAAAGGGAAATGTAGAACAGTTGTAACATCCTTAAAAAACATTCACAACCAAATAAACCAAACACTGTCAGCACAAGCCAGCTGCTACCATTCCAGGGGAAAAAAGAAAAAAAATGATAAATAAGAAAGAAGCTTTTTAAAAAAATTTTTTAGGAAAAAATAAGAAATAGAAAGTAAGGTCATTATTCTTAGGCACCTAGAAATTTTCACTAGTTTTGGGCTTTGTAAGCAGGACATACTTCAGTTTTAGTTTACACCAGAAAAGCTTAAGGGGCTTTCCAAGTATGGAAAGATTAAGTCACTCTTCCACTTTCCAAATGAGTCTTAGCCTTGTTTAATCATCAAATAGGGAGGACTAAAGGAGCTGCCTAAGCTAAACAGGAAATCTATGATGATGAATTCTGGTCATTTCATTCAAAAATTTAACCAGGAAGACAACAGAGGGGGTCTATTATAGGTGTTACTGTAAAACACTACAAATTAATTCACAGGACATTAGCTCAATGTATGCAAAGAAGTATCCAAGTTCTGATTTTTTTCTAAATATTTTCTTTAAATGGCAAATAAATTTTATTTGTAAATAAAGTATTTTTTATTTAGTTGTTTAACTGCCGCAGCATACCCTAGAGTTTAAAAGAAAAAAAGCTATTACATTGATGGAGAAATATGTAACTGTCCAGGAAAAAATACCATAAAAATGCACACAAATATTCAATAAGTTTAGTTTCTTTGCAAATCATTGTTACTATTCTTCAAATTCAGATAACCAGTTTCAAAAATTGAAATGATGGGGAAAAAACCCCCCAACACCTCACAGAGTTAAACTGTAGTGCATTGACTTAAATCCTTGCTCATCAAAACGAGAAGACAGCTCTAGCCATATACAGCTATCAGAAGTCCATCAGAAAGGGACTAATGGCCAAACCTGGTCTGTGTACAGCAGAGATTTTAAAAGCTTGGATTGCTGCTACCAGCAGGAACAGTAGTGCTTGGGACACAACGCAGTGCTGGAGAAGAAAGGCACAGAGAAAGACACAAAGAACTGCCAATCTTCTGGTATTTACACCACCTTGTTTTTTCATCATCTGATTTTGAAATTCATCATCCTTATTGCAAGCTTGATTCTAGTCCTCCTTCCTCGGGACAGCCACTGATATATGTAGGGTTATATATAGGGGGTGGTTTATTGCTTGTTTAGGTATTTTTGCATGCTTTTTGTTTTGTTAATTGGGTTTTGTTGTTGTTGTTGTTTCTTCCTCTTTTTTTTCTTTGTCACCGCTGAGAAGCCTTCTTCTTGCTCTCTTGCAGAGAATTTTTCTGCTGCAGAGAGGAGACAATCTGTCTTATGGTTAACAATCCCAAAAAACCATGGTGGCTGTAGAAAATAATGAGCATGAAGGAAGAAGAATGTAAACAATCCTACTCCCAACAAATGTGTCCTGAGTCATCCCTTCCTGGGACAGCCAGTGAACAAAACAGAACACTAAGGAGACATAAGGAAGTCGTGGAGATTTGTGTTTTTCACATGTTCCTCAGGAGATATTTTTCTCATTTATAAATGAGTGGTAGCTTTTGCTCATCTGAGTTTTCCATAGTTATATTGTGGATTAAGTTCTTACTACTAGATATATAATAGTACATAGTTACTTAACCCCTAAATGATTATATCAGGCACAAAATCATTGATGCTCTGTGGATCTACCCTTAAGATCTCAGAGCAAGAATAAATAGTAATGGGATATAACATTTTTTCTAGATACTTTCCTTTTTGGTGCAACTTTTCTTAACACACTAAACCAACTTTGAAGTAATTTCCCTTCTGTTTCTTCCAACTATTTTTTTTAATTGTAAAAATGAAAAATTCAATGTTTATGACAGCTATATTACATTTAGTCCTTATATTTTCTTGCTTTTTTAAAAACTAATAACAAAGTCAATATTTCAGTCTTCATGTTTAGTAACCTTATATACACTCTGTACTTGAAAACTCTGAGAAGGATTTTTTCTGCTAAATTTATATATAAACAATAAGCAGTGCGGTATTTAGTGGTATTTATAGACAATGCAAAATGAAAAGAAAAAACCCTAAACAGTTTTAGGATACAATTCATTTTAAGGATTCAACATCCTGAACATATCCTGTCCTGCAGTGCCTGCCAATGCTCTGTGGGTGTCACAGATGATATAATAAAATATCAGTAAAAATCACTAAAATATCTACATTTTGAGAATAAAATCCTATCCTAAATTCTGTATCTGGGCTACTCACTCTGGGATGCTTTTGTCTTCAAATGAAAAAGATACAATTGTGCATTATTCACCTCCTCTTAAAGGGAGTAACATAAAAGAGAGAAGCAGAATCACCCTTTATATTATTCTCTGATTAATTAATTTTCAATATGTTCATGTTTATGAAGTCACCTGAAGAAGGCTAGCTCAGGCTTATACATCTAAGAATTAATTATATAGTAATGCTTTGCAAAACCATTATGATTTCATAACCAAAATTGTGTCGTTTCAATTATAAACATAAATATTATAGTAAAAGTAATAAATGTGAAATAAAAGAAATATGTTGTGTGGCTTTTCGTTCTTAAAAGAAGACAATTCCTTTAATAATTCAGCAAATGTCCCTATAATTTGCCATTTGCTAGTAAACATGAGAAAAGGCTTTAGAACCTTATCTGATAGGAATATTAAGTTTTCTCATGTACAAGATTCCCAGATTATTTCTAATGTGTCCCTGCCGTGCCAAGGGTATTGAGTGATCTTTACAGTTGCTTCCAACCTAGACCATTCTGATTCTATGACTCCATTTAAGAAAGTGAACTCTTCCAGCTCTGAGTTTGCTATGGTACTATCTCTTTATGAGTTTCAGATCTCATTAGAAATCATTAGACTCTTGAGAGAAGCTAACATCTTGCAAACACTATAAACAATGCCTTTTCAACCTTGATTGAAGTTTGTGTATTCCCTGATTAATGTTTGCGCACTGAGATAGATTAAGAATATAAAAGGGAGAAAAACATTTGAATACATGGCCTTTATAAACAAGTTCTTTCAAAATGCTTTGCACCAATGAATAAAACTTCTTTCCTTTTTTTCTTTTTTCAGTTAAAATAAGTAAATCTCCAACCAATCCTCACTGACAGACAAGACAACATGAAATGAAGGTTAACTTTTAATGAATAATGTTTTGTAATAAAATTTGTATGTGTCATTGAAAGGTGCTTGCATAGAGCTTTACCACCAAAAACTGGTGTAAGTTTTAAACTTATAGCAAGGAATCCTGAACATTTTTCTGCCAGTCATAATGTTGACCTTGGCCCATTGAAGGGGATCGCCTTTTATCCTCTTTAGCAGAGAGAAAACACCACCATCCTTTCAAAATGACAAAAGAACTAGACATTAAATAAAGAAGACAAATTCTGCAATGGTCCAAATGTTATAGCTGTAGGGAAATTTTAACACATTGCTGGATGGTAGAGGGCTTCTGGAGACAAGAACTTCAGCTTGTAACATAATCACATTTATATACGCACCTAGCCAGAGCACAATACTTATTGTAACAGTAGGATTTGGTTTTGGTTTTTTTTTTCCCAAAGCATTACGAAAAAATGCTGATGGCTTCATTGAATGTTGAAAAACATGTGTTGTGTTTGTGTTGCTGTGCCCTCAGGTGGTGCGAAAGGACATGCAAAGCCAGCTGCAGAGCCTGAAGCTGGCCTCGGGCATAAGCTGCTAGAACTGTGACCTCTGCATGGCAGGCAATCCCACTGGCAAAAAGGGCTAGTGGAAGCAAGAGAGGGAGGGGCAGTTAGAGTTAATGTTAGAGATTATCTTGAAAGATCTTTTTTAAGATTGTGAACAGACCATATTAAGGAAAAGACGTGAGATAGCTAAGATGTGGGTGAATAAAATAGGTTTTTATACTGACTGCCAAGGGTAACATGCTGGTAATCAATACCCAGGAGGAAAGATAGCTCAGAAACGGAAAGGTGTGTTGCAGCTGTCAAAAAACCAAAAATGTAGGTTTCATCACTATAAAGCAGAGGGTGAATGCGCTTGAAATGAAGAGGGAGAGGAATTCTAAATCGTAGTTAAAAATTCCAACAATTTTAGGCGTATCCCTAGACAGAATATTTTGGATATAAGAAGACCTCAAGGTAAAAAAGTATGTGAGCAGATAAAAATATTTCTTGAATTCTCTAAAAGCATAGGCTTCTGATACACTATCTTAACACACTGGGAAAAAATTATCCATGTTTTTTCATTTACCCATAAATATAGTTCTTTTTGCTAGAAATCATCTGACATCTTATGCCTAGTGCTTCTTCCAATTCATCAAATATATTTCTTACCTGTTTTATCCATACACCCTTTCCCTGTGGACAGCATAGGACCTGCATTTGCTAGGTAAGCAAAAAGAGCTGAGGATTTATATTGATCTTATGTCAGCTATCATATTTATACACTGAATATCATAAGAGATGATTGACAGGAATAGTTCTGTAGTATCCTTTGTTATGCCACCAAGAAAAACAGAAAAGCAACCGTGTAGTAAATCTGCACTTCCTTCTGTGCAAAATGCCGTGAGATGGATGGTAGATGGTGACAACAGCTTTCAACAGGTCTCACAAAACTAATACAGACATTTGGAAGCAGAATGTTGCCTAGGATACATGGCCATTCTTCCACTGCAGTGTGTTGACCTCTAACATTTAGAGAAGTTGAGGTTTTGCCCTTTCAGTTTAACGTATGTTTACAATATCTTTAATAATTAACTACCTTTAACTATATCAAACATTTTCTCTGAAATTTAAATTACAATTCGTATATTTATGACTTATAGCCAGCAATTTAACAACCTTATTCTTATTGACCATAAATATTAAAATAATTTTATATACCTACTTTTTTCCATTTCTCATTCTCTTCCTTCTCTTTTTGTTTTATGGTTTTGTGGGGATTTCTTTCTGTAGAATTTCAGTACTGTGAAGTGCCATATCCAAAAAACTTTAAAAAGAAAATCTATGTAGAGTCCTCCCATTTAGAAAAACAAAATACAATATTAGAGTTATGAATTAAATATCACATTCTCATTATCTATTTTAAAATAACACAAATGGTCTCATACTGGGTTCCTTTGCAGTTATAAAATGAATAAATGAGATTTGAACATTCACTTTTTCATGAGTTTTTGCATAGAAAAAATAGCATGTTCATGTAATTTAAATACAGAAGTTATTACATGTCTGAAAATCAGTTTATTCTTCATGATTCAAATTTTTCTGAAAAATAGTGAAAAGATAAAGAACCAATCTCAGTCTTTATTGATTGTCCTTTCACTGTCTCATTTATGGATATTTTCCAAAATTTTTACACGTTTCAGGAAACCACATGCCATGGTACATTTACGATTCATAATCTTGATTTTCAGGGGCTGATTTAGGAGTTCAAATTAGCCTAAATCAGCTAATTTAGGACCTAATTTTACTTAAGCATATGACAGAATAAATGAAAAGACAGATATCTCTAGACAGTGGTTCAGAAGTGTTAAGCATTACTTCAGCTCTAAATTACCTTTCAGTTATCAATGATTGCATCCATAGCTTAGCTCCCATTTTCTACTTCCTACTCCCTAGTTCAGGCATTTCAGGTGATGTAAATTCAGAGAAGTTAGTGCTATAGTTTAAAGTCATTATACATCAATGCATCTGGGTTTATTTTCTATGGAAATCAAAATATCAGAGGGAAGTGGAGTGCTGAGTCTCACTTAATACAAATCTGTGAGCTGCTCCATTCCTGAAAATAAGAGGTTTCCAAGCCGTATTTAAATATGGCTTTTTGCAGGTAAATTGCTTGGGCTTTGAATGCTCCTAAGGGTAGTCATTAATATTCATAAAAAATGAAAATATGATCGTTATTTATGTTATAATTATATATATATATGTAAGAAATACACAGCTACAAAATTTTTAACTAGAAGTGCTTATTGGTCTACCTCAAATAATGAACTTTTTTAGGATTGTGACAATTGACCAGTACTGTTATGACATTTACAGAAACATTGAACTGTAAGTAATATTTTAGGGGAAGAGTCAGACAACATATTAATATATACTGAGAGGTCTAAGGCCTAAAGTATTGCTCCCTGAAGGAAAGCATAATCTATAAGGATGGTTTTTGGAGATCTCTCTGTCCTTTTCTGTTAGAATGTTATAAAACTGAAAAACACTCTTGATCTTCAGTTTGAACAGGAAAGACCTTTGGATTTTCAAGAAAGTACTGCAGAAGGAAGAAGAGCCCTGGATTGCTAACAAGGAACAAAGAGTTCCTATGCTTAGGAAAATTAAACATGATTCTAAAACTGAGCCAGTTCCACTTAAAAAGCTTAGTATTTCAGTGTATGTAATGCCATTCTGTAATTAAGGGCCATTTAATCCAGATTTTCTTGTAACTAAATCAGATCTTCAAAATATTTGAATAGATTATATTTTACAGTTATGTTTAACTCAAAACCGAGAAAAAAAATATTGTTGCTTTCAGTAGCAACTGAAACATTCATCTTTTTCTATGTTATCACATTACAGAATACTGATAGCAAGAATACTGCAATTGAGAAATTATTTTATTATATTTTGGCAATGAAAGCACAAAAGATCCTTTTTTTATCAAATATGGTCTGAAATTAAATAATTTAGGTTTCTGGTTGCAAAATAAATCCAGCAAGGAAATGAGCAGGTTGTAAATTTCCTTTAGTCAATATTCTACACAATACAATTGTGTATGACCAACTTTTAGTCAACAAAATTATTTGATTTATTTAATTTCATACTGGATCTTTGCTTCATGCTGCTATTATATCTTTGGAAGCTGACAAATTCATGTAATCACATTTGACTATGGGGAAGAGGTCTGAAGACAGAAAATCTGTAATAAACTGCCAGAGTATATCTAATTTCATCTTGATTTTACCTACTCTTGGATTTTATCCACTGGGTCATATTGCAAAAAACCCTTGAATATTAGGCTGTTGCACTGTAAGGGTTTTATATGTTTTTAAATAATCTACCTATTTCAGTTTCTCCTCCTAAAGAAACAATGATTTTTAGTCCAAAATGATATTTTTTGACAGAGTAAAAAGGAATAGGATACGCGTTCCTTCTGGATTAAATTACCTACTAAGTTTTCAGCCTAATGTTCGAAAGAAAAAAATAGAGCTGATCAATTACAGTGGGTCTTATGTAACACCTTGATGTTTTGAGTGATATACCAGGCCTCCTTAATTTCTAAGGGAGTCTTGATTAGGTTTCTTTTGTTTGTTTGTTTGTTTGTTTGTTTGTTTGTTTGTTTGCTTGTTTGTTTGAGTGGTTGGTTGGTTTTGTTCCCCCCTTCACAAAAACAGAAAAAGGAAAAAAAAAAAAAAGAATTGTTCTTATGGTATTTTTCCTTCTTTTGTTCTTTAAATTAATGGAAATATTAAATCAAAAATTTTATTGGCCTATTTCTTCCCCCTTTCAATTTGATTAATATTAGAATAATTCTATACTAAATAATCTAGTTCAGTAATTCTTAGCTAGTACTGTGAATATAAGAAAGATAGATTAGTAGTATCCAGAGCAAATCTGCTCTGAAATATGCGAATTTTGGTGAATTTGGTGATTTCTTATTTTCTTTGATATTGGAACCAACCAACCAACCAACCAACCACAAAAAAACTTCTATAAGTAATTGATTTTTATTACATAACAGCTCTTTTTCTTTTTGGTTTACAGATAATTTTTCCTCTCAGTCACATCAGTGAGCTTTATCTGTTCACTGACAAATTTGAACCTTCATCTTATGTTTAATTATCTAATTTTCCTTGCATTTGTCTCTTATTAAATTGAAAGCTTAGGATAAATGATCACTCATATTCACATTTGAAAGTCAAAACTGTGTTATGAACAATTTGATAACTGCCTGATTTCATTAACATTATTGCTTTTACCCCTTAGACAAACTTATTTGGGAACAGTGTGAAGCCCAGAATTACTAGTGAAAAGTTTTGACTTCGATTAGATTTCAATTTGTTTATTTTAGAGGTGTGAGAAATTGTTGTCTGCCAGAAAATTCAATTTGATACTTCAGGACTTTAACAAGTATCTGTAAGATACATTTCTACTTATTATTTTGCAATGGTGGTAAAACTGAAAGGTGAAAATTGAAATTTAAATGATACAGCAAAAATAAAAGGTAAGGTATTTAATTCATACTAAATAAAGAAGCACTGGCACTCCTTTTACAAGATATAGTTCTTTATCCATCTTTTCTGGCCAGTTTCACAAGCAAAAAGAAAAGCAAGGGATACAGACATATGGCTTAACCTTTCTGTCTCATCTCCCACACCAAGGAGACCCATTGCCTTTGCCCTTTCTCAGAAAGATATAAGGTTATAAAACCAAAGTATTTTTATTAACAGGGATTTTTGTCAAGAAAAATGGCTCTTTTGCTTTAATTAATCATAGGTTAGTCTAATGTGAAATTTGAAACTTGCCTAAGTTATGATCAACCTAATATTTCGTCTAAACTCTCTACAAACTTTCTTTACAATACATCTTTGAGGGAGCATTGATCAAGAGAGAACAAATGCCTTTAATAAAGCAAATTATTTTTACCATATTTATTTTTGAATTGTCTGTCATTGAAATAGAATATGAAAAAATACCTATGAAGTTTGTGTTGTCTGAAAATTATCTGCATGACCATATTTATATGCTATTTGTAAGTATTGAACACCTTCTGTTTTGTATATTCTGAATCAGGCCACCAAAAACATGTGTTGACATCAGAAATTGTTTTATCTATAGAAATAATAAAATAGAAATGTGGAAATGTTTTTAATTTATATTGCTTTTTTTTTCTTAACCTGTAGAGTACACTCAGTTAATTTTCCCTACTACTATGAGAATATGACATTCAGATCTATCTAATGCAAGATGCAATTTATACTGGTTTATGTTTAAAAATTAAGTCTCTCAGGGTTGACAACACTGTAATGTGGATGTTTCTTTGCAAATGTTATAAAATTTTAATCAAGAAATTATCTAAGTGTGATATTCTTCCTCAAAAGCAATTAAGATCAATATATTTTCCTTAATGTGAGGTGGAGAGGATATCTGTTTCAAGTAAGACAGTATCTCTGGTAACAAAGGAGAAAATTCCTTCGTGAAGTCAACAAAACATGTTTTTAAAAGTTCTGGAAGTAAAATATTTGAAACAGTATTGCTTTTGAAAAGGACTGAAAAGCAGGACAGATATTGGAGTGAAATTCAAGGAAGGTAATAGACAATCATAAAAGAACAAAGGTGCAGACCAGACAAAACATAAGGTTAGCAAACACCTCTAGTGTCTCCAGAGTCTGTTATGATAAGAACAAAAATATGGTTTTTGATACAATACTGCCTCCTCTAAAGAAATAAGTGCAGAGAGATTGCACAGCTAGGCATCTAGAAATAGTACATTGAAGACATTTATCCATGTTGCAAAGCTGTCAGTATCCCTGTATTTCAGCAATAAATTGCACCAGGCTCACCTGGCTTTTCTCTGACCACCATGCACTGATCAAGGATGGAGAATGGAAGTGCTCTACTATATTTTCCTGCCACAGTACAGAGTGCCCACAAGCTGTGGGCTAGGAAACATTGGGGAAAAGCAAGTGTTCATTTGTTTTGGGTGGGGTTTTCTTTTAGCTTTGTTTTTGATTTTGGGGGGCTTTTTGTTTGGTGAGGGTGTTTTTGTTTTTGTTTTGTTTTGTTCTGTTTCTTTGCTTGATTTTTTTTTTTTTGGGGGGGGGGGGCCTTGGTTTTGGTTTGCTTTGTTGTGGTTTTTTGTGGATTTTACATGCCTCTTCGCTAGTTGTTTAACTTACTCTAATGCACTCTCCTGAAGGTGTTTGAAACCATGGTAAAAAACCAGTTCAAAGCCATGAATTTCTACGTACCCAGTAATCAAGTGACTCATATGCATTATGATATATGTGTGAGTTCATATATATCATATATATATATGGACTTTGTACAACTTTCATCCCATACCACTTAGCAATTCCTAATTTAGAATGTGCCCTAACCTCAGGAAAAAATAGCAATATGCAAAATGTATTTTAAAGCATGAAATAGCAATGTATCCACTGATTAGAACAGCATCTGAACTTAAAGGACAAGATCTGTCTTTATCTTAATGCTTAAAATTTGAGCCTTCTTGTGATATCTTTGGTGCATCAGAGACCTCTTATAAATCAGTCTGATAAACCTGAGATTTGTTTGTAAGGCATTGCTCAACATGATGTGTCATCACCCTAGGACTATGCAAATACTAGCTTATACTTAAAAAGTCTTTATTGCTTCAATTATTAATTATTCTCAAGATAAGATTATGATATTTTAGATTATTTGGATTTTTTCTGCTTCAGCTTGTAGCCATTGCATCTGGATATATCTGGCTGTTACAGTGTCAAAACTCCTACACTTTTGGTTCCTTTGATAGATATATGTGATCACCAAATCCTATTCACCTAAATACTATTCTGAAAACTACAGAAATTTAAATTCTTGTATCTTTAGGACATGTTTTTAAATGTTTTCATGATATCAATAGTGGTTCTGTAAATGCTGTTCCTTTCTTCAGCATCTGAAAATGGAGATGACAGTTATAGCTATAGTAATAAGATTCTTCATTAAAGAGCATATAATTATGACATAAATATTGAAATACATTAAATAAGAATACTGAACAAGGTTATTATATGTAGGACAATCTCTCTTTTAAGAGAAGGGAGAATGTCAAAGGCTTTTATTGCCTGAGGCAGGGATGTGTAGGAGCAGACAGAAATGTCTCCTGAGTTATCCTATTTAAAGCTGCCTTGAAGAATGCTAACTCTACTTTTCTTCCTCCCTGCTGCAAGAAAAATATCACATATAGGGAAAAAAAAAAAGTTAAAAAAATAGAATACACGTATACCACGTATACTGTAGAATCAACTTGGAACTAGTCTTGTGGACTGATTTACAGAAGTAAATCTGGATTCTTGTCCTATCAGTTAATACTGTTGAAGTTCTCTCCTCTCTTGCCCAGATCCTTCATTAATACATGCTGCTGTCCTTGTCTTTGCTTTTATAACTTTTCCTTCTTCCAAAAGATTCTGGTCTTTATTTTACCTCTGCCCTCCTTTGATTACTGATACTGAGACCATTCAGATACTTCCATTCATTGCTTTCCTCACCATCACTTTCTCAGTGCTGGTTCTTGGCCTTCATATATATTTTGCAATGTTTTTCCAGAGACTTTCTTGCCCCATCTTTCCCCTTTCACTATGAAATAGGAGCGTTTTACTCTCCATTTGTCTGTGAAATGGCAGGAAGATACTGATAGTCATTACTCTGTGTTACTCAGTTATTTCAAAGTGAACATTAAGGACCATCATCAGATCTGAAATTAAACATATTCTGATAATTCAAATATTGAGATTTAGGGTAATTGCCACTGAATACTTGAATTCCATTATGTATCATATAGTTCACGGCCTCGGCAAGTCAAATCATACTGGTAGCAATTTGACAGGCATGAGAAAAAGATGTTTGAGAATCCAGATTGTTATGGTGCGTGAGACAAATAGGGATCTAAAATATACTACAAAGTCTTTCCTGTCTATCTGTTGTTCTCACAGTGTTTGGGAAGAATTAAACTATATCTGCCCTTGACACTGTGAAAGTCACTGCGGTCCACTGTACTCTCTTGTCTAAAGAATAAACCCAAAATATTTTATAGCACTGGAAACTGAGTCATGATATTATGGTAAGTTTAAATAAATATTAATTCCACTTCTATATTTTACTCAATTTTTTACCTATTATATTGAATGTCAAAGAATGTCTAACATCCACCTCTGATTTTACTTCAATAGATTCCTTTTTAATAGACACATAAGCATAAACAGATATACAAATAGAGCTTCTCATTCTACATCCCACAAATTTTTTTAAATATAAATTTTAGCTAAGATTCAAATAACCTATGTTATTTGAATAACCCCTATGTGGGATTAAAGTGACATGTCAAAAAGGAGAAAGAATGTAAATTGTTTTACAATGTGCAAAGACACCTGCTGCTGTCCAGTAAGTTCTTCCCTTTCCCCTTGTTTTTCTATTTGTCTTTTTACCATTATCTCCTTTTTTCCCTTTCAGTATTTCCTTGGCCTTCTGTAGCTGTTATTCTAAACAATATGAAATACCAAAAAGTTCATCTGGACGCCTTATTCATCACAAGTTTTCAGCCCAGAGACAGCGATGATTCTTGGCTTCTTTATGACAGAAACTCAAGTACCTTTTTATTGTGTCCATCCATTCATGAAAGGAAAAAAAAATTCTTCTCTCACTTCTTCATTAGCAATAATTTGCAATAGGGAAACAGAATTATTGGGAAAGATCAACACACAGATATACGGATTGTTCAGAATCCAATTCCATATGCCATGACTCATCATTGAGAACCCAAACCTCCCATTCTCCTCAATCTTCACCAAAATCAGGATATTGTAATTAAAGAAGCAGTCCTGTTATCCTTGGGTTTTTTATTTATCTTCTGATTTAGTAGTCTGAAGGATTTCATACTTTGCATTGCAGTTGAAGAGTAAGATGCTAGCTAATCAGCTAATCTTTCTAATTTTGGCAAGGAAGCTCCAGAATCTGGAGATTTAGGTAAAGTACCAAATATCATAAACACAACTCCAATAATCTCTTCATATATTGCCAAACTCTTTATATCATAACAAACCTGATCATCTATGAAATGTAAATAATTTTAACAATTCAGCTGTCTTAACTCATTATTCAATGATCCCCTTTTCTTTCAGTTCCCCTTCTCTCCCCTTTTAAAAAAATATTAAATGTGTACTTCCATGTTGTTCCTAAAGCTGCTTACCTAAATCCAGCAGACTTCCCATTTCCACATCAGATTCCATAAAACTACCAGAATCCATACATGTGTGTGTTTTTCCCTGAAATGAAACCTAAATTACTCCAAGGGGTGAGAAAAACTCAAAATTATGGATATTAGGGAACTCCTGTGGAATACTGATTTTAATAACTTCTCTGACGCTGGTACTAGGATGCAAGGTAGTTTAGTGATTCATGACACCTGTCTTCAAGTACGTTACTGCACTTGAAATGCTACATTTACTGTCAGTTATAAGAAAACAAAATGAAAACAAAAGCAGCAACAAAAAATTTAAGCCTTTTCTCAGTATCCTCTCTTAATCAAAACCAGTGTGAGTAATTTGATTTTTGTGTTTCTTAATCACGCTGAATTACAGTAACCGGTCTATTAATACCAAAGACTTTAGTGCTCCTTTTGTTTTAGCATCTATATTCACTGTGCCATTCTGAAAAACTCAAATAAAAAAACCAACTCTCCTAATACAGGTATTTTCATAAATCTGACAAACAAGAATGCATAAAGCATACTTTAATGCTCTCAGATGTGATTGCATGGAATTCTTTGAAAACTATGATTTCATAGGATACATATAATTTCATCTCACAGAAACTTTCCTATTCAATTCGTATTTTATGATTACATTCAGAATGAAAAATCTGTTCAGCTTACCTTCAGTGCAGAATTTAGTGGTGGAAAACTTTGTACCTTATTTTCAATCTCTGATTCCGTTTTTGTTTTTTTTTTTTTTTAAAGTTTATATTTGAGCATGTGCTATTTTAACAGTTTAATTTCTGCTTTTCTTTGATATTCCTCTTTTGCATATGCTATTAAAATTTTAGCAGTATGCCAGGAAAAGACTGGACTTGAATTTACATAATGATATGTTTTACCTCAAGTATGACATGTTTTAGAAGAAAATAAAATTCTGAGTGATACATTTTTCGTCACTTCATCATTTCAGCACCCTCCTCTCCATTCCAGAAATATTCTCAGTACTTGTCTCAAGTGCATATACTTCTAAACAGTTTTCAAATTGCAAATGACACCTATAGACCTGTAACAAATTCAAAAGACCTCAAAATTCCATCTCAAGTTTTCAGGGATATGAGTTCACAACCTTTGTTCTGAAGGTGGTATCCAAAGGGAAAAAAAACGCCAACAAGTAGGGCTAAAAAAACAAAGTATATTAGTGTATATTGGTAATGACGCTCTAACGGGTTTGCATGAGTTTCTGGCTGATTTAGGACAAGGGCAGAAGGATTTTGCATCAGCTCTGAGCACATCTGGATGGAGCCTCTTAGAAATGGAAGCTGAGAAAAAGGCCTTCAAGATCCAAGGCAAAATATTTTGAATAAACTATAACTTAGTTCTTGATAATACACTTTAAATGTCTTTAATTTCCTCTTCCATATTCTTTTTTTCTTTCTTTGTGTGTCTAGCAGAATGTACATGTATGCTACACAAAAGAATGATGGTGAGAGGTGGAACTCAGCTCTCTTACTGCCCATATCAGTGAGAGACACTTCTAAATCAGAATTAGATGGACATCTCTGGAGGACAATTTACCAAGCTTCTTAGATACTTATTTAAGAATTTCTTGATTACTTTAAGATTTATGGATTGCTTACTTCTATTTCTCAACATAAGAGGATAAATGGTCTTGAACCATGGAATGCATTACTGATCCTGGCCTAAAAACTTTATCCATGGCATATGTCAACATCTTTATAATTACTAATATTCATTAAAAACCCTGAAACCCCTTTGTGCATCCTATCTTCTGGTCCACTAGAATAATTTGGTAACGTTGGAGACATTTATTGAAGAGTTTTTTCCAAAAAGTCTTCGTCTTTATCCACAGGAATGCCCAGGACATGCCCAGATGTGAAGAGGACTCACTACCACATTCATAAACCATGGCGTAACCTCAGGACTGGAGACAAAGCTGTCCTTATTCCTGTTCTCCAGGGAGAGGGCAAACATATGTGGCTTTCTGGGGTTTTTTTCGTGTGTGTGTGCTGGCAAGCTGCATGGTTCATAGTGGCATGAAACTAATTTGGGTTTTTTGTTTTGGAAAGGCAGAAAGGTCTCATTACTATTCTTTGATGGGTAAGACCATCCTGTTAGTGTATTCTTTGTCTACTACTTTCACTTCTAGTAATAATGACTTTTCCTGTCTGTTTAAGCCTGCAGGACTGATAAGAGAGAGAGAGATGGGATTCTTTTCTCTTTTGTAGTTACTTACAGGTTGGTGGCAGGAGAGGGATTCTAGCAAAAGTTTAGTGGTGTAGATAGCAAATGTTTTGTGAGAAGCAAGACGGTCTTAGAAAAAAACAAACAAAAAAGGTTAAATAGGTTAAAGGCCTATTACCCTCTTGTTCGTTGCTCAACAAGGGCCTTTTAGTTTCCAATTTTTATTTCATCTCATTATTGGCAGCACACACCATCAAACAAATAGCAGTGACATCAACTCGGGATGAAATCCCAGCATGCCTCACTCTCGTCAGGTATGTTTGCCTAAGGAAAAGAAAGTCCGGGAAGTAATTTTAAAAAATATTGAAATTGAAGATTTTTTGATCAGTAAATCAACTTGAACCCAAATTAACATATTTTCTATGCTACTTGTAAAACATACATAATTTCAAACATATGAAACATTGGTTATCCTAGCATCAGAGATTCAAAATTATGGAAAAGGGAAAAAACCTACAATACCAGAAAATAACACATAAGCCATTTTAGATTAGAAAGTAAGAGAGAAGTAATTTGTGACTTTTAAAGTATTTGGAAAGATAAGATGTGATCTGAAAAAGTTAACTGGTATCATCATTGTGCCTGTTTAACAAATTTGATTCCTTTTTATTGTAACTCAGTGAGTTGTTTTAGAACCAAGCAAATATAAATCTATTATTAAATACTGTGAAATTAACATAAGAAAAAGCCTAGATTTTTCCTGGGGTGATATACGTATAGAATACTAGTTTCGTACATTACTATCCGAGTAGATCTCGCATATATTAAATAAAAGACCTTAAAAAGTTCAGTTAGGCGTTGTGCCAAATTTTTCACTGGATAAGACAAAATAAAGCGGTGTATGAAACAGTCTGATTCACTAAAATAAGTTCCTGTCATCTTGAATCCTGCTCTTCCAGAATTTATGAGGGCTACTATAACTGTTACTACTTTATTTAATCTTTTTTTTTCCCCATTTATTCATGTATTTCCCATCTTATTAGCTGCAAGAAGAGATCATTGTAATTGTCTCTTCTACAGTATGCTGAGCACAAGTTATATCTAAGTTACAGTATGTCCAAAACAATTTGTCTCAACTTTTAGCCTTCAGTGTTAACAGACAGTCTATTAATACTATCTTTGAAGACTTAAAGCGGCTAGTTTTTTTAACTAGAACTATCTTTAAAATATAAGTTCTATTTCTTGAGTCATTAACAAATTTAAATGTTCATATCTGAGCTTCCTGTGAGCGTATACCATGTTAGTATACTTATCCCTCAAAATCTGTGAAGTAGGTCCTTAAAATTTTATCTTGTATCTCTTCTTCCTTTTTCTCTGTTATATTAGGCTTTTGTTTTGTTTTGTTTTGTGTTTGGGGGGGTGGTGTTTGGGTTGGTTAATTTTTTTATTTTTTACATGTTTCTGTTCTTTATTGATAATTAAAATGTACTGTATAAACAAGATAGCTTCATATTTTGCCTTTTATGCACATTTTCTGGTTTTTTGGGGTTTTTCTAAATAAAAAGTTAAATAACTGGACAGAAAATATGAAGCTGATAGTCTCATTATTTACAGGATTGCCATTAAAATATTTGGTCAGGTTAAAAACTCCCACTGTTTTCAGAAAGGTCTTAATTCTTATTTCTATTTACCAGTTTTCAAAGTTCTGCAAGATTTCATGTACATTCCTGGAGGGGTCACCAGAGCCTCCTCATTTTATATGATCCACCAAACAGCTGTACAATGGCGGGGCTTTTTGCTATTTGAAACAACTAGTTCCCTCCGTAAAACTGTTAAAATATCTCTCTTTTGGAGTGAATGGAGATTGATGCTTAAAAATTTTGGTCACAATGTTATCTATTATTTTATTTTAATAAATGGATACTATTTTTTTTTTCAGAATACTGTAAAATTCAGAGAGGAATTTGGTTGAACGAATTTTATTTGCTCATTTAACTAAAATATAGTCTATAAAAACTTATGATGAAAACAGGCCTGAAGCATCAATTTACTAAATATAGAGATAAGGAATGAAAAAAAAAATTTTTACCTGTTCATGAAAAAGATACAATTTTTACAGTTTTTCTTATTTTTCAAGACATGTTAACACACTTGCTAGGAAGGGATTTGTGAACTGTGTTCTTCAAAGCGTGGTGCTTGCATTACTTTATGTATTACTCACAGAACGTTCAGAAGAAGTTTTCAGTTAACATTCTTAACTCCAATGAAAATACAAAATGTAGCAAGACATTCCAGGAGGATGTAGCTTCTTATTTTTAATTGTAACTGTTTATGACTGAAATTTTCTGTTACCTGTTCTTCTGTTGTAATGAAAAGAATTATTTGAGTTTTGCACTTTATAAATTTTTAATGAGTAGTATGAGATGCTGCTCACCATTAATGACAGGAAATATTATTGTCAAATACACTATTTTTACTTCCCTGAATATAGAAAAAAAAAAACAAAAAAAAGCTAAAAAAACCCCCAAAATTGGAATGTTACATAAAACATTGCATTTTATAGACTACAGAACAAGTATGATTGACAGAGAGCAAAATGGAATTCACTGAATATTCTAATATGAATAGAGAAAATCAACTTGGACACTCAAGTGATAAGTTCCATCAAGTCTGGAAGTACAGGCAAATTATTTGACAGGCATGCAAAAATGAGACAGATTGTCACTCACTGAATAACAGAAACTGAACCCTGACTGCTGGTATCATGGTAAATGTAGCAGTCAGATGCATGGATGTCTCTTTCTCCTCACACTCAAGCACATTTAGAGGCTTAGGAAAATGAAGTTGTAATACACATCTTCAATTAAATTACATATTCAGCCTTAAATTTGAAGAATGGTCTTCCTTGTATCCATTTAGACTCAGATCCTCTTATCTCAAAGTTGATTTCATTAAGGTTTAGGTCTTTCCCTACTGTGAAGAAAGTAAGTTCCTAAAGATTCTTTTTTCTGTAGTAGAGACAAGTTTTCACCTAGCTTTTCTACAATTCTACAGTTCAGAGATCTTTTAAAAAACTGAGGTACCTATTCATAGTTTAACTTTTTAAGTTATGGGGTTTTTTTCTATTTGCTGAACCAAAATAAGTAGACAGATAGGAAATAACACTAGACATATTATCTGTCCTATACCTGTTAAAAATAGAGTGTCTGTACCATCTATTTTTTCAGACAATTCAATTTCTAATTGAATTCATCTTGGAAAAACTAGTGGATAAATGAATAATTTTTTGAAAGGGTTCAGTTGAATTATGTGAATGAGTTTTCGGAAGCCTTCATTCTGGTGCTGAAGTACAACAGTTCATAGAAAAAAACTGCTATGAACTCCAGGAAAAGCTCAGTAGGCCTCGAGATTATACAAGAATTAAAATATTTCTTTGTGCATTTTTTTCATATTTTTTCTGTCTTTTAAATGAAAACAAAAAAAGCAAGAGTTAGGAGATTTTAGAGAGAAAAATTTTAAAATAATTAAAAGAGAGATTTTAAAAAGTATGAATCATCAATACTATGCATTATGAAATTACTGAATTTGTAGAGGAATCTTGGATCCTAGAGGGCTTTCTCTAGCTCTTTGAGAATACAGCACGAGTGAATTCAAAAGCAAATCATTTTATCTGTAATTTAAGTTTATACCGGTTGCTGTAGAAAATGAGGTTTTTCTTTCTCAGTGTCAGGCATAATATTTCAAAATAGACATGCCAAGAAACAGAAAAATTTAGAAATTTAGTTAGCATCGACTGAAAACAGACAAAATCTTCAAATGTAAATCTGGATTCCACTGCTCTACAACAATAAGCTCGAAACATTTTATTCCTTATCTGGTAATTTAACACTAGAAAATAAAGTGTCACTTGACTGGAAAGTATTATAGACTATTTCTATGCCTTTTTTCCTATTTTTTTTTTTTAATCTCTCCTGGATTTATCATTTTGCAAATACCAATTTTATCTCTAGAAATATCTCAAAATATGATGATTTTACCATTTGAACTTCTCAGAGATTAAGCAAAGGCCTATTACATTTTTCAGTCCTTATTTTATGTCATCTAAAATATGGGAAATGACTAATATAACACAGCAGAAAACAAAGTGGATGAAATCCTTTAAGAAAAGACAACACTGATAGCAAAATAGAAAAGCCTCAGAATACAGGATTTTAAAATTTCTGATTTTAATAACAACTAAATGTCCAAATATAAAGTGTTTCAGAAACTAAAGACTTTTGCACACAGGGAAGTTAGTCTCTAGGAAATGATGTTTACAATTTGCAGTGTATTAGCTCTTTTGCACTGACAGCTGAATTTACAGTAATTGCTTTATGAAGGTAATATAGAGGCCTAATGTGTTTGTTTACTCATCACAGCCTGTGTTTATGTGAGTCCAAACCAGAAAATTCTGAAACACTCATCAAACCTCCTAAATCTGATCTTTCTTAACCCTGCAGAGAGAGATACAGAAAACTACTTCACTGACTTAAGGCTGGATCTAGGCAAAAGGGTTTGAAACTCAGAGTTAGGATGCAAGAATGGATGTGATGTCCCATAACCAAATTGTTGGGAAAAAAATTAAAGTCAGCATTACTGATATTATTGTTAATACCCCCACATATACTATTTATACACTTACAAGAATGAATAACTTACAGATCAATAATTCCAGTTATGTAATGTAATATTATTACACATTTTTCTTATAATATAAGTAGTCTGTGAACAAAACACGGGGTTGAGTCTTTATTTTTAATCTTATCTATGAATGCATGTTGAACATGAAACACAAAATAACTACTATGAGCACAGCTATGTCATCAGGAGTAGCAAAACTAAAGCACCATTTCCTGGCAGATTCACTTGCCACAATCCTTTAGGTAATATATCTTGGCTGGAGACATTTGCAAGCTTCTTGCCACAGTCGTTTAAAGAAGATTAATACAAAGTGACTAAGAAAGATTTGTATAAAAAACTGCTGCCTCTGACTTTTAGTATTACTTGCATAAAATGGCCTACAGTGAAAAAGCTTATAGAGCCTATTCTTATTCAAATTTAAGCCAATGAGAGCAGAAATTAGGCTTTAGAAACTTGCCAAATTTTATTGGTTTTTTCATGTACAACATAACAAGATTATATCTCATGCTTGATTACACTTTCACAAAGAGCACTTAACCAAATAAAAGTTTTGCTACTTTTATACATACTTAAAGGAAGCCAATCTATGCTTGCTAGATTTAGGATGGAAATTTCTTTTTATTATGAATGATACAGGTAGAAAATATTATAATAGAACAAAAATGTTATATAATAGAAACAAATATGTGAAATATTCCACCTTTTCTTGGTATTGAAGAAAACTTAATTTTTGATATTAACTTTTAAAATTTGATCTTAATTGTGATAAACACCAGTGTTAAATATGCCACACTACAAAAGTCTAAAGCAAGAATAAAAATATTTTTATACAGGTTTTCATTATGAGCTGGAGTTCTAAGTCTTGCCCTAGGGTGGAATGGTAGATTTCTTCACACAGGGAGAGGCAAAATGTAGTGATTCTAAAACTTTAAGCCCTTGACTTTAGAGAGGTAAAATGGGGAAGGGCACTTTTAAGTGACTCATTGTGTCATGCCAACATCCTAATCACACTTCCTGCAGCTACAGACAAATAACTTCAAGTCATTTGGGATTTTCTAGGCTAACAGTATAAAAGCATCTCTTCTCCACCTTTTCAGTAAGGAACATATTTTCTGCTCCATTACCCTCCATTAACTGGGTACCATTAGCAGTATTATGCAATATTTCTGTCATTCAGCCAGCCTAATATGAGCATAAACCAGTGTATTTTGTTAGCCATAGGAGACCTAATAAGACTGAAAATGGATTGCTTTACCTTTAACTCGACAGGAAACTTTTCCTGAGTTAAAGACAAAATCTTGAAGCATTTTCCCAGGCCATATCTCCCTTTTGTATTGCACAAAACTGTCAGCCTTTGGTGTTGAAACATGTTTTGAAAACTCTGTTTATCTATTCATGTAGTTTCCCTTCAATATCCTTGAAAAGAGGGGTCAGGAAAAAATCAGAAAAAGAGCACTAGATATAACTTTTTTCAGTGATTATGAAGTGCCTTCAAGATATTTCACTTCATTAAACACTAACTGTTGGGAAGAATAAGGTATTAAAATGCTAATAAAAATTCGGACATCAAAAGCTGAAAATTGTATAGCATTTTCAAGATGCTTTCACTTCCACTTTTTCTTCAGACTGGCATTCATAAAACACCTAGCAAACAATTTGTGCCGCATAATGAATAGAAAAATAATGAATGGTAAATAATTTTTATTATACTGAGAAGCTCCCTAGTTCATCCAACACTATTAACTGATCTCTAATTACAACATGGTATAAAACCTGGTATGGGATTGTCAGCAGCAAAATAATGAAGGAAAGACATCAGTTTGTAATACACAATAATATTATTTCTAAAACACTCCACTGACTGGTGAATTTAGTCTGATTTTAGATGGCTGAGAATTTTGAAATAATCTCACTTGACATTCTCATAAACACTAAGAAATAAGAAGTTAGGAAAATACTGTGGAGGAGCAAAACTAAACACAGGAACAGACCCACAAAGAAATCATCAGAGAAGTTACTGAAGTATTTGTAGCCAGTTTGGAAAGACACAAGTAGTCTACCAAGTGAGCGGGAAGGATTTCTCTTGCAGTGAGAACTGTTTAATTGCTATATTATTTTTCTGTATAATAAAATAGAGAATATATTTGTCATATATGCTGACCACAAAAGATTAGTCTAACTGGGAACATTCAGGAAATGCAAAGTCAAACATTTGTTTTTTACATCCTTGTTTGTCTTAGTATTTTTAATTGATTTGTGTCACATAATGAATACCACCAGGGTACAGATGTAGACTTTGAAATAAACAAAATACAAGGAAAATATCTGAGACCAATAACTTCTAACATAAAGAGAAGCATGTTCTAAGAGAACAACATATTAAATAGAAGTGAGGTAGAGACCATGATGTAAACCATATGTTGGATACAAATCAGTAATTGATCCCTGTCAGAGAAATAGAACAGATATGATTTATCTGAATGACTGTAACTACATTATGGACACCTATATCTGCAATTCATCCTAAGTTTTCCTGCTAGTGTGACCAGCTCAAATCTGGATAAGGATGGCTAAAATTAGGATAGATAAATAGTATTAACACTCTCAAGACTGAGAATACCAATACTGTTTTATGAACATACTAATGTTCAGGAATGAGGGCTGGCATCTTGAAAATGAAATATTTTGTAAGACATCTCTGTGTTAATGAATATTATAAGCAGACATTCTCAGCTTCTAAATACTCTAACAGCCTATCATTCTGCAGTTTGGAGAGGACAAGATAGTCAGAACTAGAACAAAGAATTTGACTCTTTCTGGACTGAATGGTCATTCTTGAGTCTTTGGATACATATATACTGGTGTAACAAATACTCCCAGTCATGTGTCTAGGCACTTGATCCTTGTCATTTATACTCTTTCTTTGTCAATTTGATCTCATGCATGTTTTTTCTTGAGCTATTTATCAGTCTTCCAAAACTGCTCTGTGTGATAATCTCTGAGAGAGGTACCAAGTCCAACGTTATCTCTGAAGACCTTACTTTTGTGGAAATACAACAATTTAAGAATGTGTGGAATGTCAGAACACTTGATTTATTAGGGTATCTCCTTAAGGAGAAGAAAAACAATAAACCAAACACACAAACCCCCATGAATAGGAAAAAAACCCAGAGACAATAAAAAGAAACATAGATCTCAGGCTGCTGGCTGAAGGGCCACTAAAGGACTAACTCAAGAGTAACCCTGATACTTTGTGATAAAATTATCATAGGTCTCAGAAAAAAAACCTGCAAAAGCCCAACCCTCTTTATGAGACATCTGAAGGGGCTTGAGAGATCGCATAAAATTTCTGAGATGAGGCAAAGAGGAACAAATACCTTTGTATGGTGTTCAGAGGAAGGCTCAAAAGAGGGATCNCGATGTGGTGTGTGATGTATTTTGCATGTCTTTTTGCCTGTGGACCAGCTGTGAGTGAAGTAGGTGAAATGAGAGCACAGCAGGTGTGATGTGCTTGAGAAGCACTGCAGGATGTGATCTGTGAAAGGGTGAGTGTGAACTAACATTCACTTGGGACAAAGCCACTATTTTGCATATGTTGTACACTTACAGTAGATACTCATGTCAAGATCACCAATTGATTTCAGAGTCAAATCCGGCCCAGACCTATTTTACATATCAATAGAGATATTGCTCTTAGAGTAAACAGCAGAATTAGGAAAGCTTGTATTAATCATAAATTAGCTAGTAATGTATTTGAGCTTTTTAATGATAAAATACAAAATACAAATTAATATACTATAAGTTAAGTCAAATAATTTCAGCGTACCACAAAAATAAAAAGCATACTTTTGTTTGAAGGCAATGCATACATTCTCCAGTAGTTTAATCTCTCAAAATATCCTCCTTTATAGACAAGAGCGTGTGTGATTAGAAAAATGCTAGAACATAATAGCAACATATAAAAGAAGTTAATTTTGTCCTCTCTGGGGGAAACAAGTCCTTCTTACTGAATTCACAGTAACTGAATCTGTTTATTTTTGTCTGAAAAATGAAAGAACTTTAAACTTTTTTAATAAACTGTTTTCATATAAATATTTCTCAAGCATTGACTTGCAATAAAATATCTGGTCAGCATACTTTCTTTAAAATTAAAAAGATATTTTTATTTTTTTGACCACCTATGCAATTACAATGGAATAAAAAGATTTTTGAGCACCACTCAGCAGTGTAAAACTATATAGCTGAAAAATGAGAAGTTTTAANAAGGTAAACCTCATAAGAATAATGGTAAATTGAAGGGAAGAGAGGCTGAAACGGGGAAGTAGCATTTAAGAAAGGATCTTACAAGTACGCATGTCCTGACCAAGCCTGATCACCACAGACCACTCTATCTTCTCCTTAAACTATCTTCTTAACAAATGTCCTGTGTATGTGCTCTCTGTGTGAGACTGTAGCGAGCTTAAAGTTGAACTTAGCAGCAAACAGCATGAGAGGGTCTGCTGCTGGGGAAGACATAAGAGAACCAGCTATGAGGCAGACTTGTGTGTCTGTGTGTGTGTGTGTACATGTGAGTCTGATCTGCTAAACACAGTTTGACAGAATAGGTAGTTAAAACAGGGTCTTTGTAATGCTGATGTGTACATAAGCACTGTGTGTGTGTGTGTGTGTGCACCGCGCTGATAAAGTTGCAACTCTCCTGCCTGTCTTCCCTGCCCTTCTGGTGGTTGGCTATGCTTGTAAAGAGAACATGTAGTGATTGCACATTTAGTGACCAGTCTTACCACAGACTGGATCTGGGGAAGAGGAATAGAAGCTACCTCACATGTGGCAGAACAAGGATGAGGAACCAGTCCCATCTCTCTTACTTGTGGTCCAGAACTTCCCTCCTAGAACAACACTGTCAAAACCAAAACTTCATCCTGATGATGGTCAGAGACACTTGGGAGTTCCTCCATTTTGTAAATGCCCAATAGGTCCTTCTACACTTCCCAGGCCAGTTCAGTGACTGTATTGTTTGTTTGTTTGTTTGTTTATGTGGGTTCCTTTTACTGATCTGCCTTGTCAGTTTTCTTCAATGTAGAGTTTGTTTTATAATAAAACTGAAGAGCTATACTTGTGTGAATACCAGTTTTGTTAGCATAGAGATTGGAGGACACTGAGGTGATTAACTGGTAATGAAAAAAGTATATAAGACAAGGCTGTACTGGCAGCATTACGGACAGAAATAACCAAGAACTGTAACAGTGACAGCAGGTTTTGGTGTGAGATATCAGTGGAAGGGTGTTGACTTAAAGCATGTTCTGATCTCGATGTGGTGTGTGATGTATTTTGCATGTCTTTTTGCCTGTGGACCAGCTGTGAGTGAAGTAGGTGAAATGAGAGCACAGCAGGTGTGATGTGCTTGAGAAGCACTGCAGGATGTGATCTGTGAAAGGGTGAGTGTGAACTAACATTCACTTGGGACAAAGCCACTATTTTGCATATGTTGTACACTTACAGTAGACACTTATGTCAAGATCACCAATTGATTTCAGAGTCAAATCCGGCCCTGACCNGCAGATGATGAAAGCACTCAGGTGAATACTTAAAGGCTGAGTTGTTAGAGGAAGCATTATGATACAAGCTTTTATGTGCCTGAATTTTTTAGAAGGCTAGATACATAATGTTGTATCCAAAATACACATTAGAGTGGCAAGTAAAGCTCTGTAAGAGTCTAGTAACTAAAGAAAAAGTAAAGTCAAAACAGAGTCTATGTCCTATCTGTAGGCTGAAGGGAAATCCTGGCAAAATTTTGAATGGAAGTTTTATCTGCCATACTGCATTTTGAGTTTTGACCAGTTCTATGTCTCCATGACATAGAAATATAAAAAATGGGGAAAGCAGCAATATTTTGACAGGTTTTTTTAGCAATAACATTATTTAAATTATGTATTTCACCTTGGTCAAAACACAAGTTCACGTGATCAATTCATGCTGAACTCACGTTAGTTGCTGCTGATGCTTGTGGTCCAGGACCATTCTAAGGCAGCAGCAGCAAGTACAACTTAGATTTTATGAGCAATGACTTCCACGTTTCAGAAAAATCAATTATGTACTGAAGGAAATCATCTCCCACAGCTTGTGGTAGTAAGGTAAGTCTGCTATGAATAAATATTCTTGTGTCAAAGTGCCTTCCTTCATACCGTATACATCTTCAGTAAACTACAGGTGGTGAATGTAATTTCAAAAATGTCATTGGATAAATCAACCATTACTTTGCTCCATACATGAGTAGAATTCTCTTTCTAAGCTCCATGATTCATAAGCTTGAATCACTGGGTGAAATATGCAAAAACACATTCAAGAAAACACACTTTTATTGATGTCTATGGCATCTAGGCAACGAGCATCCTGTGAGGAAGTGGTTCATAACTTTGGTTTATAAACAGTGATATTACTTATTATTTGAGCTATGTGATGTGCCTAACACTAGAAGGAAGAAGGACTGTCACAGTCATACACTCCAGTGATTCTTCTCCATTAGTCTTGCTAGGACGGAGTTGTTGTCAGGCGGTCTGGAAGATACACAGCTGAAAATTATGTAGATTACATTGTTTTCCATGTCAGTTATGAACTGTAATTAGACATTAAGTAAAACATATAGCGACAAGAATAATGAAGGCTGTGGATACTGCTTAGAGAAGTTACAAATTATCTACACAGGATAAATTTGCGAACAGAATGTATAAATATCTGCTAGCAATTATTCAAGTGAGATTATTTACTGGGAGAAGCAATTTCTGTCATTGAGCTGCAAAAATAGGTAAGCCTTCAAACTGCTAATGTGTCTTTAGGTCTGAAACAAAAAAAAATCAATTTCAGTAAAATTAGAACAATTTACAAATAATGTAGTTCTACTGCTTTGAAGTCAGTGAATATTCTAAATAATCTTTCAAGGCCACAATTTTCTTTTTTGCAAGTACTTTTAATTTATATTGTGCTAATTATGGTGAGACTAACTTGCAAAGGATCTTTTGTACTGACTGGCTACCAGATTCTCTGCAGGATTTGGCTGCATAGTTTCAGAAGATTTTGTATTCTTACTCATTTGGCTGATGGAAGAACAACCAGACTCAATCAGGGGTCCACATCATCACAGAAGTATGAAATAGTAATGCAGACCCAAGCTCAAGCTGGCAGATCAGGGTAAGGATCAGTGACACTTGGGTGTATCTACTGCAATATTTGGGTCACTTTACAAATACCTAGCTACATGAGTTCATATTTTTCTACTGTGAAGTGCTGAAATCCTTGGCAAAGAGAACTCTCAGCAGGTAGAATGAACTAATTTCTGCTGATCTTTTATTTGCAGGAATTTTTGGTTGTTTCATAGTTCTTCAGCAATACATCACCTTATTTTGTTTCTCAAATTAAAAGCTGATAAATTTGCAGAATGATCTGTGATATATCCTATCATTCTTGAAATTCAAATAATTTAAGGCTGCTGTTCTTTGCACTGAGGATGTTTACATGACCTCCTGTAGATGACTCTGGGCAGCACTGGGAAGCACATCCAGCCTAGCACTTCCCTGACTGCACAGGGCAATCAGGAATAAGTTTTGCTGGAGAAAATAACTCAAAATAAATTTATTCTCTAACTTCAGTCTGACATGGTCAGGCAGAGAGCTGCTCCACAGGTATCCTGGACAGACCCAAACACCGCTTTACTTCACTTTGTGTTTCTCTTTTTCCTTTTCAAGCTCTTCTCCTTTACCACTCTCATTTCTTTACAAATAAACAGCCCACTTCTCTTTCCCCTTTTCTAATGCCTGTGGTTTAGCAGACTTTATAACCTTATTTGGTGTCTATAATTTGATTGTCCTGGTAATTTCCACCTTGGTCAGCAGTTCTTCTAAGCTACTGCTTTATTTTGTTATGCACAGTTTCCTGATGTGCTTTATGCTGTTGCCTTTCTAATGGTTCTTTGGGTCAGAGCTAGCCCTTTGTGTATGCATTAGTCCTACCTTGTTATCTGCAGCAGCCTGTTATTCCTCATATTGCCATTTTTCAGAGATGCCACATGTCAGGATCCACCACAACATCCTATGTCATAGTTTGAACGTCCCTGTACCTTTGTGATATTCTGTCATTTCACTGTCTGGTTATAGAGATGAGCAATGATGGGGAAATAGTAAATAAACACGGTTTTTTAATCAATTTCACAGTTGCCATTTTAGAAGTGGTGATGACCTAAGGCATTGAGTAACAATGTTGTAAATTGTCTGACACATGATGTGGCAGCCATTCAACTTAAATGAAATATTTTATTTGTTTAAAAAAGAAATATTTTCTTCTACTGGGAGGATAAAAACTATGTGCATATTAGCTAATGAAATTGAAAAGATTAGATCTTATACACAGAGCTTACAAAGAGATAAAGAGACACAGAGGTAAAATTCTGGACCTAATCATTTAAATTAAGATTGTCTTATTTCTAGTTATCTCTTGATGTCAAGAGATCCATTTCTTTGCATTTTGTCAATAATAATTTTGTACAAGTGTATTAACAACGGATTAAATATGAATAATTGAACTGCAAGATTTTCAATAAAAAAAATGAGTTGTACAGTTAATTATTTAATTAATCTGACAATATTCCTGTCAAATAAATTACTCATAAAGGAAGAAGTTATGGTCAAGAAATATACATGGATTGGTTATAGGGCAAAATAATGAACACCAAAAATTAAAGAGATCAGTTAACACACCAGCAATAAATTAAAGGTGTCTCATTAATTTTCTGAACATGTAGGGCATTTGTGTTAATGAGCATTATCAAATAAAAATGTTCAATTTAGGAGCTAATTCAGTAGCTAATATGTAGTATGTAGCAGTCCTGAAATTCTCAAAGAATGGCTGAAATCCTTCTATTACTCTTACATTGGTAATAAATTCTGGGTTTCAAGCTCAACCAGAAATGTTTTGATGATTGAGTAATCCTTAAAGAGTTTGTGCTCATCTATTTTGTCCTGCAAGGAGAGGTTTTTAGCAGCAACTGAAAGATCACTGCAAACTTATATTTATTTGAAAGGCAAATGAAAGAAATAATACCATTGTTTTAGGTGGTTATATTCAGGGAAATCCTACCTGTATACATATTTCCAGTGCTTCACCAGAGTTACAAAAAACAGGATAAAATCTTTCTTTTGTTTGTACAGTGACTAGACCAAAATAAGCTTACATATGGCTTAATCCTGAAGGTCTTTCTTATTTGAATCGTAAATAGTGTCTCAGCTAAATCTTGTCTCATCAGATCTTACCCGTTTCCTCTACAGGAAATGAAAACCTCTTTTGGCTTCATCTGGCTTCACTGACATCAATGGCCTCACTTCACTGAAGGATAAATAATAGTTCTAGACAATGGGCTCTTGTTTTCCAGGATTTCTGAGCACTTAAAGATTTTGGAGTGGTCAGGCTGAAGGATGGTAGTGGTCTATGACTCTAATCAAAAGTGCAATTATAAGCAATTATTAATATAAATGGTTTTATGAAACAAAGCCTGGATAGCAAAATAAGAGATCCCAGAAGTGAGATGAAGCACTGGACTCTTGAATATCAGTATTGTTTAATGGTTAATTAATTCCATGGTTTTATCTGAGTCTGCCTCAGTTAAATGTCTTGCGTGGCCTTAATTAAGTACAAAGAGTATCTTCTTACCAAGAGTAAACACCACAGGTGAGTCAAGCTGTGCAGTAAGGAAATTAAGGCCAAATGGCTAGTTTTACTAAAACATTCTTGTTCCATGCTTAAGAGCACTGACATCGAACCCCTTGTCATCTTGTTCAATGGGAACATCACAAATAAACCTTAGAACTGCACTTCACAGCTTCACAGTCAATTTTTGTTCTACTCTCTTGTAAAAATTCACTCTTACATTCCAGCAGCACTAGAACTGACTAGCTCTAGCTAAAAACATGACTTCCCTTCTGTGTTCTAGTCAGCACCTTTTTCACACATACAACAGCTAATTTGGAAAAAAAATTGTGAGAAAGGATTATATATTTTGTCTTTCAGATTTTTATTTCCCTTAACTAGAGTTGTGTACGTGCTTGCCAAAAAAATGTCAAGTGCTTTTCTGTGTTTATTTTCTTTATGCTATAGAGCTTCCAGCTCTAGTTTGGGGTCTTTTTGATGGTTTGGGGGTTTTTTTGGTTGTTGTTGTTGTTATTTTTAATAAAACGGATTATAATAGTTCTTTTCTCCAACTAAAATGAGTGAGGAGTTTTAAAGACCTTCTTTGTGTCTAACAGTTGTGGCAAGGGGCAGTGACAAAGAACACAGATGAGGAAATCAATGTCTTTTTTTCTCTTAGCTCTCCCTAGTGAGACAGATGCACATTGATATGTTGAGTGTCAGCAGACACAAGGTGGAACACTGTAAATTCCCACCACATAATAGGGGGGAAAAAATTACCACAACAGTTGTCAAACATTGGAAAAGGTGGTCTTGCAGGGTTGACAAATCTCCAGCCTTGAGGTGTTCAAGACTAGACTTTTGAGCAGAAGTTTGGATGATCTTCAAAGGTTGCTTTGGCCTTAATTTTTCTCTAAACCAATGTACCTATGAAAAATAAATAGGAATTTTGAAAACACATGTATTCATTAATTTCTCTCATTATCAGTTATTATTTGGGATACTGTGCATATAGGTTTGTTATTTTTAATGCTTGTGTATTTTTGTTTTATACTCTACTCTATCACTTCTTATGTATAACACAGGGTCCTCAGACTAAAATTAAGAGACATTGGATATCACAGTATGGAAATTTTCAGAAGCAAAATTTGTGCGATTTAGAGAAAAGGGTGAGTACTATGCTTTCTCTTCTATACTCACACTTTCAAGGGGTAATTTTAAAAAGCTAAAGATTAAAAGTACTCTTATGGATATGTTAATTTCTTTCTGCCTCAGTTAACCATAACATGGTCTATTTAAAGATCTGTGTTGCTACTTTCTTTTCTAACACCGATTCTGTTCCTTTTCATTGCCCTTCATATCAAGGGAGAAAAATTCAGTTAAACCTTTGTCGGAACAAACAAACAGATAAACCAAACCAACCAACCAAACAAAACCTAAAAAGAAGTCCATTCTGACCTAGCTCATTGTACTGCTATGCAATTTTACCCCAAGAAAATTCAGTCATAACTATAATGATACAAGCATATTTTGCTCAGTAGCCCAGGAAACAGGTCCTCTTTGCAGTTGCCAAAATATTCTGTCTCCCTTCCACTTTAGAACCTTAAAAGCAGAAGAACAGCAGTTACAAATGCAACATCCAGCTGCTTCACTGTTTTGTTTTTTTTCCCCTGGCTGTTGTCATCAATTAACAGATTCCCTGCCTCAGCCTCAGATGCCAGGAAAGGCATCTTGCTGAGATGCCTTAAGTCATACAGCAACAAAGCTGGTACAACTGTCATCCCCCTCCTTAAAGCAGAACACAGGAAATTATAGTCCCATCAGTCTTACTTCAGTCCCTGCAAAAGTTATGGAACAAATCCTCCTTTCATAAGTCAAATGAAGTACGTGACTGGGGAAAGCCAGCCTGGATTCACCAAGAGCAGATCGTTTTTGGTAACCTGATCACCTTCTATGACAAATCAATCTGCACAGTTGATCAAGGGATGGACATGATCTACCTGAATTTATCCAAGGTTTTCAATACCACTTCCATAGCCTGCTTTTAAAGGAGCTGATGCATTATGGCCTAGACAAGTGGTCTGTGTGGTACCCTCTTGTGTAATGAAACTCTGAGCTGATCTCAATATTTTGGTGGAATCTGACTAAAAAATATAACTACAAGTAAAGATGATAGAAAAGATCCAAGTGCTTTTAGTCCCTAAATTAAAGATTTATCAAATATGAAAATAAGCCTAAAGAAGATGGATCAAACAGAAAAACAAAACCCCTCCAAATCCCAAGTCTACTGTATTAACAAAAAGGTGGTTTGAAAAGAAATTTCCCCATTGCTCATGATGTTCTTACTGGGTGAAATCTTATTACAGTTACACAAAATATATACTGTTTAATATTTTGGTCCACGATATAGTGCTAGAGCCTAGCTCCTCCTCTCGCTTGTTTTAAGTAAATAAATGTACTTCTGGGTTTGATCCTGTGAACCCTTGACAAGATAATTTATTGGAATGAGAAGACTGTGGAAAAGAGTAAAATCCTTAAGAAGCTTGAAACTTCCACAGTTTATCCTTAGTTGGCTTCAGGAAATGAACAAACCGCTGAGCATTGTACAAGTATGGAAAAGAACCCTGTATTTCAGTCCTTGCACAGATTTAATTTCTCAGTTTAATGAATAGAGGTTTACATTAGATAAACATATTGTCAGCAGACTATTCTAGCCACTAGGAGGTAGAATTAATCCTATTCTTGCTTGCTTGTTTTCTCTGATTATAATAATGTGCACACAAATACAAGATGAGAATTGAGAGTATTTTCTTCTTGAAAGAAATGTGGACCATTTGAATCACTCAGGTGAAGCAGCCTCAATTTAGTTCCTGAATGACATCTATAACCACATAGTCTTTCTATCTCAAGTACATTTTAAACCTAAAAGCAAGTCGCATCCTGGTAAATTCATAATACAATTCTAGACATTTATCTCAAGGACTTGATTCTAAGCAGAAAGAGCCACAGCCACAAATCCATGTTTGCAATAACAAATCCAGCTCTGATAGCTGGGGAAAGGTGGAACTGAAGGCAGACTCCTGTTAAAAGTCCTAGGCTGGCTTCCTCTTGGTTACTACTAGGTTCAGTAAGCCTACCTTTCCATCCATTATGTTTTTTTGACATTATTTCTGTGTCATTTGACTGCCCCATATTCTTCATAACAACCTAATTTCATAATGCGGTTCTTCATTCCAACCTTAGGAAGCAGGGAAAGAAGATATGTCTAGATTACTAGTTATCCACTTTGGGTACTAAAAATACTTTTATTTTTTGAATTATTTTCCACTAATATGGAAGTAGGATGGAAAAGAGAAATCGAGAGCAAGAAAATAGAATTACCAAAACCCAATTTCGACAGATTGTGGAACACTAGCTGGATGGATAAAATATGTGCTCTTGTGACACAGGAAATTGAGACTTCTGTACCATGGTCTCTTCCAAGTAATCATCTTCAATAAGGAAGCAGCTTGAATAGAAGGTAGAAACAGTAATCTCAAAACTAATCTCACAGAAATCTTTGCGACTGTATCACAAATTGCAAGTAGAGAATTTACTATACTGTTTTAAGGCCCATTTATCTGTCTTATCTGTCTATTAAGTGTAAAGTGTAAAGTATAAAGTTCCCACTTTGTAACCGACAGTTTGAAATAGTAAATGTGTAAAATTCTCAGCACAAAAAAAAAAAAAAAAAGTGAATCAGAAAGTTTATTTGCTGTTAGGACCAAACAGTGTAAAAATTTAGAATTGCTAGAAAACTCTATTTAGGTGCTGAAAGTTCACTTAGATCCACACATGCATAGAAAAAAAACCCACTGGAAGTTGTTCCAAGTTAAGCATAAGACAGTTTTGTGAATTCTGTTTAACTGCTTGCATGTTTCTTCATTCAATTTCCCCCCAAACTTTTAGTACAAATTATTTTTTTCATTTGCTAGATATAAGATTTTTTGCCAGGCAAAATATGCTGGGTACACATCTTCTGGTAAACCACAGGAAAATGAAATCCATCTCATTCACAGGAGCAGATATTATCCAACATGATTACAAAGCATTATTATGTGTGGCAGGATATGTTAGCCGGTTGTAGCCTTTGCAAATTCAGGTGAAATTTTATCAATACCGATCCAAGAATGCCATTTTTTTATTCCAAGAGAAATAAGCAGATTTATTCAGTTGTCTTTTTTTGGTTTTTTTGTTGTTTAACATGTAAACAAACTAGATATACTTAGTGCAACACAACAAACCTGCATAGGATGCTTGCTGAAATTAGGTTCCCTAGTAGCAGAAGAATATATGCATCTTTTACTAAATACTCACTTGATAAAAAAACTAAAACTTAAAGTAAAATATCTTTGCCTTGAGTAGAATAACATCCTTTCAGGTAAGTGTGAAATTAAAGTTGCAGCTCTCATTCTGTGAATGAGACCAGTAATTCCAGGTAGCCATTATCTATTCCTTTACTTTCTTCTAAAAGTGATATAAAAAGAGATCGAACACCAAATTTTGCATGTGAGAACTATGCTGAGGACAATATCAGGAAATCATGAAAGGAGGAACATTTTGCAAAACGCAGTCCCTAGCATGACATTAGTTATCTACAAGATGCAGTTTTATACCTGGTTCTACCATTTGGAGTCTCTTAACACTATCTACAGACTGCTCCAGAAGTTAAGATAGGCCCTTAAGCCAGTCAGTTTGAATAATAGGCTGGGCTCAAGTGTTTAATTTTTAAATAATTACATTAAGGGTACCTCATTGTGAGGTGAGTACTGCAGTTGTGCTGCGCACAGCAGTGTGTGTGCGGCTGACGCAGGCAGCTCACTCCTGCAGCAGTTTGTGCAGAAAGGCCTGAACCCAGAGCCAGCAGCTCTGTGCCAAACTGCAAACTGTCCCCAGCTACAGTAGTGACAGGTCACAGGTGACAGGGCATGGTTCCCAGCTGCTGTTCGAGCTATTGTCTCTGTGACACCCGAGGCTTGACCCAGACAAATCCTCAGAAAGAGGGTTCAGATCTACAAATCTCAAACTGCAGGAAGTGCCTGGGACAACTCACTGGGGTTAGGCCAGATGGTTTTACAACTTGTAACAGCTGTGCAGTTGTCAAGAAGCTGTGCCACCAAATGAAAGAGCTGCATTAAGAGGTCAGCAGACTGAGCAGCATCAGAAATGAAAGGAAAGCAGTTGAATGGCTCTTTTCCAAGAAACTGCAGCTTCAAGAACTCAAACTTCCAACTGTAGGAGAGACAGGCAGAGCCTGTTCCTGTCAGGGTGTGACATCCCAACCATAAGGGGAAGGGAGCACTCAAGGTTCATTGCTGGTCATGGTTGAAATGAGTGACTAAAGTCAGAGGGTCTGCGAAAGCTTACAAAGTTTTACAGTAAATTACACACTTGGCATGGAAATTGGGTTGTTAGTCCCTGACCTCCTAGCATTAGCACACAGCATGTGTTTTGGATAATAGGGGAGAGAGAGATGAATTAAAGAGAGGGGAGAGAGGGAGGGAGAAATTAAGGAAGAGGGAGAAAGAAAGGGAGAGAGGGAGTAAGAAAGAGAGGGAGAAAGAAAGAGAGAGAAAGAAAGAGAGAAAGATCACCAGTCCTGGCTCCAGCATAGATCCATTTGGGCTGTCCAGAGTTCTTGGTGCATGCACACAGAGCTAGAGCACTGGGCTTGGTGGGGATACCTTCTTAGAGAAAATTTTCTCACTTTCTATGAAAATTAATTATCAGTCACAGTCTGTTCTTCTCGACCTTTCAGCAAATGAGTTGGAGGGCTTTAGGGGACTTTGGTTGTCTTGATTCCCCCCTGGAGTCCATGCCCTGTTCTTGGTCTCATTCTTGCACTTGTGTTGCACAGTGTTGTGCCTATTTCCAGGAACTAGAACAAGGACTTTTGTCCCAGGAAAGGCCTGCCCTATCTCTATACAGCCCTTTTCTCCAGCCATATTCTGTTCTTTCTCACAGTGTGTTATCACAAACAATCCTTGGCTGCTATCACCCACAGTCCTTGGCTGGTTCCATGTCTCTCCAGCTACTAGTGTTTGAGATATAACATTATCATCTTACCTTCTGGTGTCTAGAGGGTGGCAAGTGGAAATTCCCATGATGGCAAAGCCTTGCAGCTGGTGCCAGGAAGATGGCTTCTTCTATTCCTGAAACTTGTACCTACAGAATATGTTCACTGTCCTCATAGCTGATAAGGAACTGAGGCCACTCTGAAAAGAAAACTTAGAGCCAATTGAGCTGGAGCTACACTGCAGCACCAGGAAGAAGTGCAGAGTGTGAGTAGTGGGAGATATCCTGTTGTAGGCAATGGGGTTTCCCACCTCACCTGTGATGAAGGCAGCCAGAGACAGGAGCAGGTTGGCCAGAGAAGTTGTGGGTGCCCCATCATTGGTAATATTCAAAGTCAGGTTGGATGGCGCTTCGAGCAACCAGATGTAGAAAAAAGTGTCTTTGGCCATGGTGGGGAGATGGAATTAGATAATCCTGGAAGGTCCTTCCCATCCTAAACCAATCTGTGATTTTGTGACTGAAATATGAGTGGCCCTCCATAAATTATAAATGACACATTATTATGTTTACTGTAAAATTTAGTGTTCAGGATGAAATTACTAGAAGCAGACTGGCAAAATTCAGGACCAAACTGTGTTCTCCATATCTTGCTGTACAGTAGAAGATTTGGTTATCGTCAGTACTGGCAAACAAATCTTCTACTCTTGGTGCATGTTATGGCAGATGTTCATTATACAAGATATTTTACTGTAACTTATTCTAGTCTTATTTAACTATTCTAAAACTACAGAGTGTTAATTATTAATTTTATATTGCTGGGGTTTGTTTTATAGAACTTAACACAAGAAATTAATTCTTGTTCTCCAACTACTTTGAAATAATTAATTTCTAGCTAAGGTAAAGTGAACAATATCCCGAGTAGATTACACAGTTACAACAGCTATTAGACATACAAAGAACCAATTAATCTACTGCCATTAAAATTTAATCAGAAGCATATCTTACTCCTTTCTCAACCTCAGCTGCTACAAATTTTTCCAGTGACCCATCTACTTGAATCTACTTGAGGTTGCATTTATTAAAAATAACCCCTTATTTATATATTATGTCAGCTGTGATCTTTAACTGAGTTTCTGAAGTTGTTCAGCTGTAAAAACCTCTAATGCCTGAAAATTATTCTCCTTTTCTTTTTTTTCCCTTTAGGCTGCTGTGAGTCAAATTTAGTTGTCTAAACATAGTTACCTTGTGGCAAGCTAAGATAGATACCTGAACTATCTATATGGGGCTGGCAGTTGGAACACAAAAGATGTGTGAAATCATTTCTTCTGACGGTGGCAGTTAGAAGACAAGCAAGATGAGCCAATGGAGCTCAAATGACTTCAGAGGGTGCATAATTACAGGCAGGTGATAACATCAGTCTCTGTATTTTCACTGGTTAGTTACCTTTGCTTCACTACTTTGAGCTACTACTCTTACACAAGTATGATCACCTATTTTAAAGGAATTTCAGCTCCTGGCACCTGCAGGTAACTACTGCATCTTGCTGTTTTTACCTTTCTGTTTAGGCAGATCAGCAATTGCAGGTATTTTGAAATGGTACACCCTCTTGGAATGCAAGCAATATGAGATGTTACTGCAGGCACAGCTGCTGGTTTTAAACTATAATACATGGATTTTCTGTCACAGTGATAATGTTCTCTAAAACATTTTCTCTCAGCTCTCCAACTCATCAGAATACTTCCCTAACCAGCCTCCCAAAATTGTCATCCATATCTTTTCCCACACATTTGCAGTATATTTTCTTCCACAGGCAATACAGGATGTAGAGTGTGCAATTAACAATTCATTGCTTGGAACTGAATTAAGAGAGTGAAATTCACTGGCTGGCTGTTCCACTATACATGACAGGCATCTGGCACTAGGAAGTGTCATCAGGGTTCATCCGGCATCATCAAATTGTCTCTTGGACAACCAAAACATTCCTCTTACTATTTCAGGATTGTCATTGATCATTGTCTGTATGACATAAAGAGCTATTTCATGTAGTATTATGCCTGCTCACTGGATCCTGAATTTTCCTTCAGGTTTCTAAATGACTAAGTACCTGTTTCTTCTGTTCTGAATTCTGTGCTAAAATCTGCTGCTTCAGATCTATTTACTATGAAACAATCAGGTCAGAATTCAAAAGTCATACAAAATTGCAAAGTATGGTCTTGACACAAAAAGTGGTAATAGGAAGAATCTGATTAATGGGAAATTGCTAAGCATCAGTCCAGACCATGTAGAAATATTTGTTTCATTTTTATTTTTCATTATATATCCATGCAAAGCTGAATCCTCAGCTTGATTAACTCTAAAACTATCTCAAATGCACAGAACAAGAAATAATTTCTTTTTGGTGCAAACGATAAAGTGCCAGATAAAATCTTTACTGAGCTGGAAAACAGAGAAGAATGTCTGTAGGGAAGTGAGAGAGCAGGCAGAATTGGAGCTATCTGGGAACCAAAAATGGCACCTATTCATTCAGTTCATAAGAGGAAAAATGGGTTACATAACTGCGTGCCAACCTGAAAATACTTTTTGGATTTGTCAGTTAAAACATGGGAAGGTAAGACTGTGCCTCTGTGTGGAGCCTATTGGCTACCTATAGTGGGTTTCTCAGCCATTTTTCCAGTTTGAATCCAGAGGCTTATAACTGAACATGAATGGTAAAAAGGGTTTATGCATCTCACACAAGCGTCCAAATTACACGATCGGTGGTTGGTTACCCTTAAAGTCAAAACCTAAGAAAGTTAGTGTTATCAGACACAGTCATTCACTAAATATTATCAATATCGATACAGCATAGGGAACTGAAAGCTTGTTTATTGGCCCAATTCATTACTTTTTGCCAATCTCTCATCACAGCAGAAAATAACTATAGAAGTTATAAAAGTCTTCAGTGTGGGAGATTTTGCATATGATTTCATAATATACGTAATGGTTAATTACTTTAGGAAATACATTAAACACATAAACCTCCTTATTTTATATGTCTTTATTAAATTTTCTTTGAGAAATCAATAGTATTAGGATACGGAGTTATATTTCAATCACAGCTGGACAAACTACTGGTTAGAAAGAGAATCTGCTAGCTGAGGCAACTAGCTGAGGCAAATGATAGGAAGAGAATTCTGAGAAACCTGCAGAAATGTTTGATAAAGAAAATGATGATTAAACAATTCTTTTAAATATCTTTTTCATTAAAAGAACTTGTGAAGCTGTCCATTTCCAGTTGATATCTGAAGAAAAAAATCACAGTGTGTAAGAACCATTTATATCTGCAGACCAGTTGTGGAGCCAATATAATACATTTTAAAACCTATTTACCCAAAAGTAGCTCTTGAAGGGAAACTGTCGTACAAGATAAACGGTAATATTTATGCATCATGTTTCCATGACAAGTGGAAACCCTGTCCCCCCTTTACAGCCACCTGACTTTCTGGGCCCAGAAGTCCTGCCCCTTTTGCCATCACATGACAGGCTTACCTGCCTCACCTTGTCCCCTGTGATCCCTGGGTCCCAGTGATTGGATGGTGACTGAAGCCACATGTTCTAGATCCCCCCAGAAGTACATCAAGTCACGGCCACGGCCCACAAGTGTGATGCCACTTTGTCACATGTGATTTATGAATGTTCTGCGATCGCATGGTTGCTTTAGAAGGCTCAGAAAGTCCTCGTAAATAGGTATCTATATATACATGTATAAAAAGATATGCAGGATATATACTTGTTTAATTATATATAGTCATATGTATATTAGATAGAAACATAAACCTATCAACATATGTAAGTTTATATATAAAAAGCATGTACAATGTATATAAATGCATATATATAAACCCATCAAATTTTAATAATGATTTCTATGCATTTAATACAAATTTAAATAAACATAAAATAAAATATTATATAAATATAAAATATTAAAATAAATTAATATAAATGTTTGTTACTGTTTAATAAAAATTATCTAAAGATATCATTTAATCTGAAAGATTTAACTAAGTTTAACTGTGAATAGAAAGAACAATTTAAATCTTAAGATGGACAGCATGCCATTTAGGAGGGTAGAGGAACATGCACAAAGCTGAACATGTGTGTGGTTCAAGGGATGACTCTGGTGGGGCCAGCAGTGAAACGACTGCTGAACACTGTGCCATGAAAAAAGGACACTGCTTGGGGTAGTCTGGCTAAGAGCCCCCATACCCTCAAGCTACAAACTTCCAGAGTGACCATACAAAATTATTGGGGAAATCTCTTGGGTTTGTGCTGTGCAGCAAGATACAGGCATCATTGTCAATTATAATGGAAGGCCAGGACAAGAAGACAGGATCTTATGAACTTGTACAGGAAAATCACTGATGGAATTCTTAAAACAATTATATTATTCAGAAGAAATTACAAATGGACTAGATATTTAGAAACACTGAATCATTAACTTGTTTTGTTGAAAGGGACATTAAAGATCATGTAGCTTCAACCCCCTTGCCGTCAGTAAAGACTTTCCACTAGACCAGCTTGCTCAAAGCACCATCCAATCTGGTCTTGAACACTTCCAGTTATGGACCACAACCTTTTCCAGTGTCTCGTCACACTCAGAGTCAAAAACTTGTTCCTTAGACCTAGTTAAAATCTACTCTCTTTCTTTTTAAATCCATTCCCCCTTGTTCTGTTACTACATTCCCTTTTTAAAAGTCCCTCTCCAGCTTTTGTGTAGGCCATTTAGGTCCTGAAAAGCTGCTAACAGGTGGTTCATGTGTATCATCAGAAAAACAGAAACAGAAAAAACCCATATTTTCTGTGACCTGTAATATATGTACAAAGTGGGGTATATGTTTTTAATTACAGTTTAGTGCTGGACTTAGCACCAAAAAAACAACAAGATGAAAAAAAAGTATGAAAAGGAAAACTGAAGGAGAATGAGAGCTTAAAGATGACACGTCTTGTGGTCTTTATTGTGCTGCTTATGGATGCAAAGTTTTGTGGTTGCAGATGCATAAGTGTGTAACACCCTAAGCTATGCTGACTATATTTTAGTTAGCCAGCTTTTGAAAGAAAAAATTAATATGTAGCAAAGGATTCAAGATGATGAATTCATGTGCATGTAAGTTCCCATTCCTGAGTATACATTTCATAGGTTTTAAATTTTTAAACCGTGAAACTAAGCAACTTTGCCCAAGAGTTGGGATATGAGGATTGAAAAGGTTATTTCTCCATTTTCTTCAACACTGCTGAAAAGCAAAACTGTGCAGGCCCTCATCCACAACCAGAATATTATGGAGTAGAACAAATTGGAAAGGGATTGAAATTTTTTTGCATAGCCCAGAGCTAATAAGGAGAAGGTTTTTCACTTGCAAACAGAACCAAGTTACTACTGTGAACAGGAAGTGAAAACTTTGAGGTAGACCTACAGTTTACACAAGAATGAGGTTATAGGGTTGATTTATAATCTATGCAGATAGTGAACTTGAAGAGTTTTTATAAACAAAATGCCTACATAGCTGAATCCTAATGATGCTCTTTTTAGTGGCAAAAGAATTCCGCACATACTAAAAAAACAACCCCTAACAGAAAGATCATTCCTAGAAATTTAGTAGCTTGTAGTCCTTCAGCAGCAAAATAAAACAATATCCTCCTGGGCACCCTGAGGTTATACCTGACAATTCTGACAACTTGACAGCCTATTTTGGTACACTCAAAGTAGAAGTGTATCCACTTTATGGTCTTTTCCTTGTGGTTACTGTAAGGGTAAATGGCAACCTATTCTTCTTGTGCTGCACCTGTGCTGATACCCTTCAGAGATGCTGCATTTACAGACATAATACACGGTACCTACAATACTGCTGAACTAAAAAAGGCCTGGAGGATGCACACAAGGTTTTTGAAATCTATGAAGCTTTGCATTTTGAAGAGAGTCCAAAGTGTTTGGTTTTGGATTTGGAGTGAGTTTTCCTTTTTGTATTGTTTTGTTTGGGGTGGATTTTTTTGTTGTTTTTGTTTTAGATTACATAAAGCTGTACCTCCATCAGAAGCGGAAAGCTTCAAGTTACCCTGACTGGTACACAGACGCTGACAAAACACCCCGATTCATCAGTGATCTTGGCCAGAAAGAAGGCTTTCCTTTGCAACCTGACTGCATAAAGAAGGACCTCACAAAACAAAAAATTGCCTAAGTGTTTTGAAATTTTCAGTGGGATTTCTTTCAGGGATTCAATTTTCCCCACAGCATCGTGATAATAAAACCAGGGGATCTGTATGGTTACCTCTTTAATTTGGATTATGACACAACTGCCTGTAATTTTCTTGATGAGAATATGGCCACTGTCTTGTGGAAGCATGGCAAAGGGTGATGACACTGGAATGCAAAACTAACATTTTTATAGCATGCTTCATCATGATATGTGCACACTGACAGCTTTATGATTTCATAGACGTCCTTCAAGATTGTCACTTTTATGACTACATGTGGTATTTGTGAGTTGACAGATGATTGTTTATAAGTTAAATGCATCTCTGTAAACAAAAAGAACAGACAAAAAGGGGCCTTATGTCAAATGGAAATGTTAATAGACTCCCCTACAGCTACTGATAATAGGCTTGCAGTGTCCGTGGTTGGAGATAAGGAGAACACCAATCTCTTGATGTATTGTTTCAGCTGACAAGGGTAAGATTGTCTTCTACAATGAAACAACTACTTGGATGAATGAGGAGAGAGCAGTGGATATTGTTCACTTCAACTCCAACAAGGCTTTCAACTCTGTATCTCTTTACATCCTCATAGGCAAACTCAGGACGTGCGGACTGGATGAGCAGACAGTGAGTTGGATTGAGAACTGGCTACATGGCAGATCCCAGAGTCATAATCCGTGACGCAGGGTGTATTTGGAGGCCTGTCACGAGTGGTGTTCCAAGGTTCAGTACTGGGCCTAGTATTGTTTAACTTATCCATCAGTGGATGAACAAACAGGGACCTCCTCATAAAGTTCACTTACAGCATAAAGCTGGGAGGAGTGGATGATACCGCAGAGAGCTGTGCAGCCCTTCAGAAGAATCTTGACAGGTTAGAGAGATGGGCAGATAGAAATTGTCTGAAATTTGACAAAGACAGATGCCGTGTCCTGCACCTGAGGAGGAATAACCCCCTGCACCAGTACAAGCTGGGGGCTGGAAAGCAGCTCTGCAGAGAAGGATCTGGGGGTCCCGGTGGACAACAAACTGTCCATGAGCCAGCAGTGTGACCTTGGGGCCCAAAAGTCCAGTGGTATCCTGGAGTGCTGTAAGAAGGACTTTGACAGCAGGTTGAGGGAGATGAACCAGCCCCTCTACTCTGCCCTGGTGAGGCAACATCTGAAGTGCTGTGTCCAGTTCTGCGCTCCTCAGTACAAGAGAGACAGGGAGCTTCTGGAGCAGGTCACAAAAATGATTAAGGAACTGGAACATATCTCCTAAGGCTGAGGAAGCTGGGCCTGTTCAGACTCAAGAAGAGATGACTGAGAGGGGATATCATCAATGTCTATCAGTATCTGAAGGGAAGGTGACAAGAGGATGTTTTCAGACTGTTTTCAGTGGTGCTGAGCAATAGACCAGGAGGCAATGGACAGAAACTGATGCACAGGATGTTCCTCCTCAACATGAGGAAGAACTTTGCTGTGTGAGTGACCACCCACTGGAACAGATTTCCCAGAGACATTATGGAGTCTCCCTCATGGAGAGATTCAAGAGCTGTCTGGATGCAAGCCTGTGCCAAGTGCTCTAGGATGACTCTGCTTGAGCAGGGAGGTTTGATCAGATAACCCCCTGTGGTACCTTCCAACCTGACCCATTTTGTGATTCTGTGTTAGAGTGTTGCTGGCAACTGCTGTGTCTTGTCTATAAATATCCTGTTATCCTATCTGGGGAAGAAATATAGAAGCATTTTTGTGGTAACCAGCTTATTTGACCTTAATAAAATAAACATGGTTATGATCAATGATATGGCAAATGGTGTATGTAAGTGGTGAAGCTGAAAAGTTTTGCTAAGCATGTGCATTGCTGGAAGCTTAGTAGCCTGCACACTTTTTGAAGAGTTACAAAGAGTCACAACTTCAATCAAAAACAAAATCTACAGGGTTATTTAAGAACCAAGTTTTGTCCTTAACAGGACACGTGAAATCTTGACAAGCCTTGGTTCTTTCAAGAAGCATCTGAAGATACTACTAAGCCTCCATATGGGTATCGGTTCATCTGTACAAATTCTTCTTGGCAGGTAGTGCCTTTTAGGCAAAGAACTGGACATTTTTTTCCTGACAAAAAAGCCAACTAGATATACACTGGTGGGGAGAGAAGAGGGAAGATCACTGAGAAATATGAGAAGATGAACTGGATCTATCTGATTGTGTGAACTCTGCTGAGTAATGCCCCTGAAACATTTATTTCTGCTCTCAGGTTGACTATTTTAGTCAAGGCATTATGATCAACAGATTCTTGTTCTAGACACTACACAAAGGCAGAGTACAGCCCACAGGCAAATGCTTCCCAGAAAACTGTCAGGAAATGACCTTTCATATGGCTGTCAGTCATCTGTAAGAGCTGCATGTATTTCCTCATATAGCAGCTGTTGCGAAAATCCGATGCCCCTGAATTTTTTCACAGTACAGGAGTGGTTATAACCAGTTTATACAACCCTGCTGCTTGGGAGTTCATCAAAAACAACCTGTCGTTTCTGAACGTCAGCTTAAATTTTACATCCATGTTAATCAACAAAACCTTTCCTTGGAAAAACAGCATGGCATTCAAGCCTGCTACCCTGGGCCTTCAGATCAGAATGTTGCCTAAACCTGACTAAAGATGTCATCCAGCATTACCAATTCTTGCTGATTTATGTCGTTATAAGACAAGCTTATGCAAAAGGGTGTAGACATTGTGTCTTATTTGCAACTGAGAACCAACTTGACTAGTGCACAGTATAAGATTTGCTGCTTTGGCTTAGAAAGTTCTCCTCTGTGGTCTCCAGCTGGATGAAAATAGTTGTCAATAGGTAGTCGACCAGACCCATGAGCAACTATCTCTGTCATTCCATGGTTGGACCTATCTTGCAGCAAACATACAGCAGTGTTGTGCCTTTATAGTCCTCACCATTCCCAACTAACATGCCCAGGGATGCAGACTTTGGCAGATGAAAGATCATCTCAGTATACAGGTTTTCCTTGACGCTGATCTTCATCAGAATCAGTACAAACTCAGCTTGAAATTTAGCATTCTTTCAAGAAATTTAGAGTAGAAACCCATCCCTGTTAAAATAGATCTCCTTTTCTAGTAGCAGAAGAGACTCTCTTTCTCTGCATTTCTATTTCTTTTGCACCATACAACAAGGTTTTTTTCCCATTTCACCTTCCCCTCAAAAGTCTACTGCTTGATGTTACTTGAACTTTGTCTTCTAATGGGTTCAGGCTGGATTTCCCTCCAGAAGTATCGTGTACTTCAGTTTGAAATACTTTTCAAGTAGCCCTTTGGGAGTTTTCCTTTTTGTGCTTACATACATATGTTCCTGTGACATTGCCTTTTGTATATGGCAGAGTCAAAAACGGCAGCCCTTGGGAAGCAAAGGAAGGCAGGGATTGCCTGCCCCGTGACGGGGAAAGGTGAGTGACTTCTAGCCCCAAGTGGTTGTGTGAACATAAACCTGAGTGTTATGCTATCATTGCTTTCTTATCATGTATGGATAACTACTCCTCACCAGTATATCCTCTAATACTGCGATTTTAAATGAGCACAAATGCTACACTCAGTCTTTGCCTCTGCTGCTTCTGCCTGACAGATTAAAAGCCTTTTATTCTGATGAAAATTAAAATACAGCATGGAAGTGGAAATAAATTGATAACCTCCAAAACCCATACCCATGCTGAGAGATCACCTCAGCATTTTTGTGAATTTGGGGAAATACATCTTGTAAGTCTGCTCTCTAGCCCTAATGAGGGATTGTGGTTATTAATTATAAATAAAAATTGTTATTATTTCTATATACTATTCTGCTTCTTCATCACTTTTGGGTTGAATTAAACTGTTGTAATCATGGGGCTTTTGTGATATTTTTCTTTCTTTCAGGTGTTTATGAAGTTAATGCAGAAGACACTAAAGAAGTACACTCTGAATTCTAGTCAGTCCAAACCTCCAGTCTTGTTTACCAATCCAAAGAGTATTTTAATATATATGCAGGATGACTTATATCTAATATGAACTAATTAAAATATGGTGATAAAAAATGAGATTACACTCTTTTAAAAAAATAAGTAAGTAGTTGTGGGAAGAGGAATGGGGTCAAAACTAAAGAAAACTGGAAATTTACGTTCTAACAGACAAAAATTTCAGTCAGCAATCCTGACTCTCCACACACAGTACAGGCTAAGTGGGTATAAAACGGAGGATAGAGCGGAGTGGAAAGTTATACAGTAATATACATTTATAACGCTATGGAAATTACAGGGGGAAGTGCAGTTGCTACTCCCTGGAGGGAATGTGATCAGAATGCCTGACTTCCTACACACAATATGAGCTGAGAGGGACTAACTGGAGGGTGGAGCAGAATGGAGACACCACCAGTAGGCTCTGTTGAAGTCCTTGCTAGGGAGGGAACTCAGTGGTGTCTTGTAGCTGATAAGCCATATAACAGATGTCAACCAAGGGAGAAAATAGATGTCTTGCTGTTAACCAGCAGCTGTGGTGAAGCCACAGATACAACACAGATAGACACACAAAGTTACCCACCTCCAAGGTAGGGCCACCCCTGTTGTCAAGTTTTATGAATTTCTCTGTATTTGCTCCAGTATTTTCTCTGTATTTTATGTGTATAATAATCAGACCGTTTATAATCCTAGTTTAGAACAGCATTTATCTTACTGTTAGGCATCTAAAGCTGCAGAGGAAGAGTCTGTAGGAAGCTCATGATGAGTAATGATTGTCATATATGCCTCTTATTCCATCTACTAGATGACTACTTCACACACATCACTGGAATGACAATCAAGATAAGCAGCAAGTAAGCTAGTGCTATTTGAGAAAAATAAATGGAAATTAAACCTAATTTTAAATATTTATGTATGTATGTATTTGTTTATTTATTTCAGTTTTGCCTAGAAACAGCTCACCTAAATTTAGAGGTCTGTGATGGAAACATCTGAGAATGCTGGCTAGGTCTTTACTGACAGTGGGTGGATGGACACTATGACGTGATTGATGATGTTTTCAGATGTCTATTTCAGATTAGATGTTCTGTGTCGTAAAACTGCATATTTCTATCCATCTCCGTATAAAGGATGCTTAGAGTGGCTATCCCAGACCAAGGTCCGAAATTTACTTTCATATCACCCACCTTCCCTGTAGTCATTGTAAATATATGTAAACTCAGAACCTGCTCAATAGCAAACAACAAAAAAAGATTTGGTTTTGTTTTGTTGTGCTTTTCTGCGTTTTCTGTTGTTGTTTTTTTTTTTTTTTAATAGTGGACAAGTACTCTTAAAAAGATTACAGTACTCTACTCTCAACAGTAAAAATCTCAGACTGTTGAGAGAAGTCTAAGAAAAGAAGAATCTTGGATGAAGCTGTAAAAGACAAAAAATAACTGACAGTTCTATAAAGGCCTCACCTCAGCCACTGAACAAGGCTGAAATCAAGTTATGGTGGTAGAAAGATGGAGCTTCAGAGGACCACTAGCTGCCCTAAGCGCATTCACAGAATTTGGGCTAAATTTCTTACATCAAGCTATGCAATGCCTTAAAAAATGTGGACAAAAAGCCCTGAAGGCTACCAGAAACTTACCTATTGGATGATCACATGGGTAAATACCTTATGTTGATAGGACTTTTTAAGTCACTCTAAGAGAAAATAATGTATTTTATATTGAAGACAAGACTGTTTTTAAGCTTAAATTAATGTTCATTATGTTCCTCTTCTTTTCTCTGCAAGACCTATGCAATCTAAATATATAATCAAGACTGTTGAGTTCTTCTGAATCAATAAACTTTGTATTTTATGTGTAAAATTTAAAGAGCAGAGGATTTTGAGAAGGAAGAGTGATAAAAGTAATACTACATTGTTGCCTTGGGCATTTGCTAAAATCTGTTTTTCTATAAGCCTTCTGTTTTTAACCTTAGAGTCAGATTTTCTCACACAGAGTTATGTAAATAAAGCTGATGTTTACTTAAGTATTGGAATGTGTATAAAAATATGTAGTGTCAATAAAAACCAAGCATTCTTCTTCTTTCTGCTAAACCTGGCAGGTGTAAGAGCGTCTTATTGTGTCCCCCCGGACACACTACATCATAAATTAGAGATTGAAATATTTAATGACAGCAAATTTTCCCCTTGGAGCTTTTACAGAGTTGATCCTTGATCAATTTTTTTAACACCTCTTTACCAGTACACATTATCAAATAGATGCCAGCTCTCCTCAGTTCTAAATTACACAAAAGCAAAACACACTTTTCAGTAATAATGTAGCAAAAAGAATAAACTAGACCACATTCTGAAAAATAAACCTGTTAGAAAAATCAGAGCTTTGAAATTACATAGTAGCTACCTGAATGTCATGTCTGTACAGAGAGGAAAGAATAAACAGGTTTGCTCCAGCTTTGGACTGGGAGATTTCTGATGTTGCTTGTTTCCCGCTCCTCTCTTCCTGCCCTTCAGTCTCTCTTGGCCTTCTTTCTTAGAAACAGAAAGAGAGCAACTCTGCTTCCGAACTTTCACCTGCCAGGTGTGACAAAGTGCACAGAGGCAATATAGAATCTCCTCTGAGCTTACCGATCCTCTAGGTTAAATGTAACAAGTTATAACATATTACCCCTCTCTCAAAAGATGTCCTTAATAACATCTTCTAGATGGAAAATATTTCAAAACCTTGAAAATGACATCTTCTAATGTCAAATTTAATAAAGCTGGTATGACTACCTTATAATCTTAGAAGATAATTAAGTTAATTGTAGTACCTGAACTAATTAGTTCCAAGTTCCCTCTCTTATTACATATAAAATTTTCAGGACATGTTTTTAAATCAAATAAAATAGAGAGGGCTTAGCCTAATTTCCTATATTAGGTCCTGTGTTTTCTTGTTGTTTTTTATCATAAATAGCTATATACACATTTAATTAAAGAATGTGTTGTCCTTCCAAGGTTAGATGTGTGAACTTGATAGTCTCTGAGTCTTCTTACTGTTCTGCATCCAGTATTTCTAAAAAATTTTTGGATAAATAAATAAAAAAACCCTTCTTCTTAAAAAGCAGACAAAGAAAGCACCAATAAAGGTCTGAATATTTCTGAAAATTTTCCATATAAAAATAATTCTCTTAGAATAAGTGCATGAGAAGAATTCTTTTGCAATAATATTTTGGTGAAATACGGGGTTTTTTTTTTTCACTTGCTGCTCTATATCATTGCACGTTTAGTTTTCTAGCTATATTGTAAGTGAATTCCAACAGCATAGAGAGAGTTAGGAAAGTAATCTCAGGCAGTCTCAAGCATTTGTATTGCTATCCAGCTTACTCTTTTCCAGTCTATATTCTTGGAATTTGCAAGGGTCTAGTGTACTAGTCTGTGAAAGACAATCAGGCAAATAAGATACAGTGTTATGAGAAAGGCAGTAGGAGACTATTTAAAGGTACCACACTACAGAATTAAGTCAGGGATTCTATGATCACGAAATCTCCTAGAGGTAAGAAAACGAGTAATGAAGGGAGGTAGAAAGAAGCTTAACACAGAATAATATACCAATCTAGGAAGCAAGAAGATATGTGTAACTCTATCTATATTCTTCTCCACTTACCTTCCGTATACTAGTTTAACTGCAAGTTTTGGGCTTACTTTTCCTTACTTTACTTCTATAATATAAATTATTTCAGAAAAAAGAAAAGCAGCATAGCCTCTTTGAGTAGCACCATAATGGTACAGACACACAGTAAGCCCTAAGGCAAAAATAGTTACCCCTAGGAGTACAGTAGATCCGATTCATATGCTACACCCATGCAATGGGGGAAATAAAGGAAAACCTCTGCAGATCCTAATGAATTGAAAACGGACAGGCAGTTTCCAGGCTTTGGAAAGCTACTATTTGTGTGATTACACTGCTGGAAAAGACCTGTAGAAAATACTTAGCTTATGCCAACAAGTATTCTCCCAAATATCCATCTGGGAAGTGTTGAGGATTTAACAAAGTATAGGGACTATTCTTAAACGGGTTGCTGCCGTGTGGCTACCTTGTGTTGCCCAGTAAGGAAGTTTAATAAGCTGTTTGAGGAGTTTGACCTCTAGGCGAGGAAGCTGAAGGGCTTTATTTTTATAGATGAAAAAGGAGTAATTTCTTCTCAAGAAATCCTAGTGGAGATGATAATTTTTCCCAAGTTTATGACTGTGTCATGCAGAGGTGGTTCAGAATAGCTACTTCTAGCTAGTTTGTAGCATGTTTTTCTCATGCTGCTTTTGCTGCATCTTTACCTCATTCAGGTCTGCTTCTACTCCTCCTGTTTGCCTTCTATTTCTGAAGTTAGTTGTTGTGACTTTGTCATTATTCTTTCAATAAAGCTCTCCCTTTTGATAATTGAAGGGAAAACAAGTAGGAACACATAAGTGGCACAGTGGAGCACTTGTGTCTCCATGCAAGGATAAAACCTTACAGGAACAATGGTAAGAAAAAAAAAAAGTGGAAAGTTCCCCACTGTTTCTTTATTTTGGTCTGAATCTCTCTCATAAGATGTGAAACAGATGTATGGTTCCCTTCACCCCATTTCTGTAGAAAGAGATGAAACAGGAATACATAAAGCCCACGTAATTAACAGTAAAAATCACATCAAATACATACACTTAAAATGTCACAGTGACCCTGGCCAAGTGTATTATCTGGATTTCAGTACATGATTGCTCTCCAACTTACAATACTGCATCTCCAAGGTGACAGTGTATGTGCATATGATTGTGGGTGTATTACACTTTCCTTGCATCTAGTATGAAGAAAAGCAATCTGTAAAGACAAACACTTCCTTATTTTTTCATGTGTGGGAAGTGGGCAAACTAGAACATCATGTTCCCATGCTCAAATCTATGTAAATGGAAGTTAAAAGCGTTTGGAACAGCTAAGAAAATAAATTAAAAAGAAAAAAAGGAGAAAGAAAAAGAAGCAAAAAATCACTTCTTTGGCCCTGTTTTGAATCAGGCTTGGCATTCAGAGAAGATTCTGGGGCAGCTGCTACAGGAAACCAGGCAGGAACAGTTAAAGTATTGTATAAAAAAGAAGAAAATAACTTGTAGTTTAAAAATGCCAAGCCATAACCATTGGTAATATACATGGAAATGTGCTTGGCAGAAGCTGCAGAACCAGGGACAGAATGCAGATGGCTAAATGGCAGCGTTAGCAGCATCTTCTCCCACTATGCTCTCTAGGGCAAAACACATGCCTGAGATTCATGCCTTGTACCCATATTGTCCAGGGAGTTCCTGTTCTGAGATTGCCACTGTAGCTTGAACTGAACAATAATGTTATCTTTTGTGGTAATAGATATATTAAGTATGTAAATACCACAAAAAATAACGTCAAATGATTAAATGGATATCAAATAAGAATTTTTTTTTAATCGTTCATAGCCATATATATAGCAACAATTTCTTTCCCCTAATTATTCAGGACAACTGAAGGTAACAAATTCACAGGCATCTGCAATTTATGTACGTGCAGATCAAGCAAAATGTTGTGAAGTCATTAACAAATCTTACTACATCTCCTTTTTAGATATATCTACACTGGAGAATGTGTAAAAAATAGTAAGCAGTTACAGCCAAAGCAATCGTTTTTTAGACTGTTCCGGAAAAGGATTAAATTACATGGTGCTTTGACACCAAAGTTTAATATTGAAGTTCTAAATAAATCCACAAGGTATGTGAAATTCATTCAAACAAAAAGTGAATTAATCGTAAAATATCCCAATAATTCTAAATTAACATATCAATTGAAAGCAATTTATTATGAGAGCAGGAAGGAACCTTCTTCACCATAATCTCACAGTAAGAAAACAGGCACAATGCAAAGGTTTTTACTATCCTGTGTAAGCATCAACCCACTGCACAGTGTAGCATTCAGCAAAGCATAAGAGACTGAAGACTGTAAAAATCCACATTTCTTACATTACAGGAAATGAGTAACTCAAGATCCAAAGAGATTTATTAGGTACACTGTGGGACTTAAGCTGAAACCAGGCATCCAAAATTCCTCAAAATCTTTATTTGATTTTTATTTCTCCCGAGAGCATATTCAGTAGACACCTATGAAGGCGTATAACTGTAGTAACTTAAAATTCCCTTGAACACCTAGGGTAAGATTCATACTGCTTGACTTTAGCTGTCTGAAAATTAAGCACCTAGATGAAGTAAAGGTGTTTCATTACCTAATCAATAAAGACATATAGGTACCTTCAGAGCATGATTCATTTCACTCTAAAATAAGATTCAGTATTAAAAAGCAAGTACTAGATGTGCCTTCCCATGGAATTCTTTCGTATCATGTGTCTGTGGTAGGCTAAACCCATTGCCCAGCTGGTTATGCAAAGTCTACCTGTGTGTGTCATCTCCTTTATATGATCATGTCATTTGTCAAAAAAATTAAAGTATTATGCTGTCATCTAGTGAGACATAATCCATCTACAAAATTTTCAGAAGCTTTTCTGTTTGGAGTATCAGTATAAACACACACAGGCAAAGCCACACATAGCTGTTCACATACAAGCCATTTATGCCTAATTACAGAGTTGCAGCAGTAATTGCGAGTCCAGTCCAAATCATATGATTAAAAGCAGGGCTTGTATGGACACATCAGTTGATTTTGAGTGTTGGAAGAGCTCTCTCACAAGGTTTTGTTTCTGTTTACCGTGCCTACGGTTGTGAAGACTTTGTTTTCTCAAGCAAGCAACATCCTCCTACCTTAGAGATGATCTAAGTTACAAGATTCTTGATATACTACAACTATTTGCTTCTCATTTTACTTTGATTTGTAGATTCAGCACTACATCAGCTTGTCACATACTGATACCAGTGAGAAATACCAGCCAAAGGGCCTTTGGCTCTTCACGTTATTAGTCAGCCAGTTCCTGGAAAGCTTTCACATAAAGTTTTTACAATTCAGTGTTTCATTGCACATTAACACTTTTATGTTCTTCGGCCTTTTATTCTGGCAAGGATTTCTCGTACCAAGGGAAAATGGTAAATTCCTCAAGTTTTTGTTTATTGATTTTTATGACACATCACTTTATATTATAATGCTAAACTTATTTTCTATCACTACCAAAATAAGGGGTCACCTAGCAGGTGATTGTGTCTGTCTTCACCATCTGACTACATATGAACATATCCTCTAGGTATGCCATCATCACAAATTCAGCCACTTTTATGTCAGCCAGGGTATCAACATTTTGATAGAGAAGGAAGCACTGTGGTACTCAGGAAAAAATTTGCAATACCTTTGATAATAATTTTTATGTGAGATGTGTATCTACTTCACATGGAAAGAAGAATATTAGCAAAAAGATCTGATTTTTCTATTACATATCCAATACCTAAATATGTCAATAGGCCATGGTGAAAAGGCGTATTTTTGGGAATTTGGGAGTTGGAATTCCATACAGATATAACGTATTGAACTTTGGTCTTTCACTTCTTCTCCTTGTGGAAGGGACAAGTGAATATAAGAGAATATTCTGGTGATTTTCTGATTTTTTTCTTTTTCTTTTCTTTTTTTTTTTTTTTGTTTTTTCAGATGGCAGAGCAGATTTGTTGGCACGGTATTATTGTTTGAGAACAGAATTTTATCACTACAAAGGTACAGAGGGTCTATTGAAAAGGAAGGGACAAAATTCTGTGATCTTAGAGAACAGAACCCCTTTCTTCCCTTTTCTATCACCTTTTCCAAAGGTTTTGCTACAGCTGTTATACTATTTGCTTCTTTAAGGATAATGTAAAGAAAATAGTGTTACACACTGTGAACTGTACATCTATGCTTTTCTTCCTACTACCCATTTTTAGTTTTACATCTTTGTTTTTTACTCCTGTGTATCTATCCATATAAGTTTGTGAAAGTGACTTATAGTGAAGAAGTACATTTGCTGCATTCCTAAAAATCTAGGAGAAGGTTATGTTCAAACAGACTTCTGAATTTATTTTCCTTACCTATTCTGACTTAGCAAGGAGTGTGAAGGAACTATAGCATCTGACTACTCCAAGAGGTTAGTGATCAGTGGCAAAAAATCCATTTGGAGGCTAATGAATAGTGGTATATTTCATGGGTCAATACTGGGTCCAATCCTCTGAAATAATTTTTTTTTGATGACCTGCATGATGGGTCAGAATGTACTCTCAGAATCTTTGCAGATGACATAAACTAGGGAGAAGGGGTTGCCATTTGTGCTGCCATGTGGAGGAACGTCGGCAGACTGGAGAAATGGGCTCACAGAATCCCCATTAAAGTTCAGCAAAGGGAACTGACAAGTTCTGCACCACAGTAAGAATAATTCCATGAACCACTAGATGCTGAGGGCCACCCAGCTGCAAAGCAGTGCACAGTAAAGGGCTGGGACACCGTGTTGTGAAGGAATGAAGCTATTTTCAGTGGTGCCCAGTGGGAGAACCATAGGGAACGATCACAAACTGAAACACAGGAGGCTTATTCTGAATGTCAGAAGAATGTCACAGTAAAACACTTTTTTACTCTGAGGGTGACTGAGCACTGGCACCAGGTTGCCCCCAGAGGTGCTGGAATCTCCCTTCTTGAATATACTGCGAACCTGGTCCTGGGCAACCGGCTCTTGGTGACCCTGCTCAGAGAGAAGGGTGGACCAGATGACTTCTAGAGGTGCTCTGCAACCTCACCTCTCCGTTATTCAGCAATTTTGTGATTCTGTGTACACACATATACACATGTGCCTACATAAACATAGAGTATGGATGTACACAAATGTCCAGTAACTACAATGTCTCAACGATACGTGAATATCTAGTCATGTATACACACACATTTGAATGAAGAGAAACACAGACATCTGCTTGTATTACTGAGCTGTCTTATTCACATTTCATGTAGACATTTAGCAGAGGTAGTGCCTATATTGTGCATGTGAATATTGTCAAAGACTCCCTCTAGAAAACTGGACTCATGTTGCACAATGAGAACTACAAGCAAGTTAGGAATCTAAAAATGAACCTGAGATCTAAATAGGTAAACTTTTGATAGGTATGATGCAATTGATCAATGTCTTTTAATGTATTGGTGACTCTAAGCCTTAGTGATGCTATGTAATAACAAATTTTTTTCAAACTCTGTGAGATTAATAAGATGGTTTAGTCACTTCTGTGCTTGTTTTTCTGCTTAGTTTTACAATAGTTGTTTGCTTGGGGTTTTTTGTTGGATAGGTGTGGAGAAGTACTGTTAAAGTATTTTGTTGTACTAGTCTCCAATAAATAGACATTATTACTTTAGGCTCATTAGTCAATATGAAAAATGTTTGTTAATGTAGACAGAAGATATTTGGAATTTTAATTCATGTATTTCATCTACCCGTTAGATCCTTATAAGGATTATAAAGAATTCTAAATGTTGCAGGTAAGTGATGCACTAGCTACAATATTAAACCTATTAATTTTAGTGATAATGTAAGTTAAGTAATTATGTCTCTGTAGCACATCTTGAAGTGCTAAGAAGAAATATGTGATTTTGCCTTTGGTCCTTTACTGTATCTACAAATGGCCAGATGGCCAGTGTCAGTACTAGTCAAGAGATGCTGTTGGAGAAGTAAGAGGCAGAGAAGGGATTAAGTTAGATAAAAGATGTACTTCAAACTGAATAAAAAAAATGAGTGCTGGTAAAATATCAGTTCAGGGAATATGAAAGCCCTTCGGGGACATCCTACAGATAGAAATCCAAGACAGTCAGAAGAAAAGATCATTAGCATAAATATGAGTTAATCCTTTGGACTATGATTAGTGGAAAAATTACAGACTCTTTAAACTAGTCAGTAATTAACATTACACAAAAAAACTATTACCTAAAAGTAGGAAATATATCCAGTTTTTACATTTGTAGCAGGGTTTTATTAAGAAATTGTCCAGCAACAGTGCTCTCACTGCTGCCTCCCTTTCAAGCTCATGGTACTATGAAGAAAATATGGGGGGAAAAAAGGCTGTAATTTTCACACTGAACTGTAAAAAAATTAACTTTGGAACAGAGCATTCCAAGCATCAGCCCAGCAACTGATCTTCTGAATTTTTTTTTTTAATATAAAGATCTTCGCATCTCACAAAAGTCTGTGGTGAAAAATGACTGAAAAATTTTACACAATAATCAATTTTCTGGATACATGCATGCACATGTGCAGTTACATACATATGAATGCATACCTACCTAAATATACATATACATATATATATGAATATATATAAAACAGAATCTAAAACTCAGCAAAAATTTCCAACATGAGCTGTGCCTGTGGTCAGCAGAGTAAACACTATAATTTGCAATATGTTAATATTGTAAAAAAGCAATTAAAAAAAAAAGTAGCCTAGAGCTTTTCTCACTTAGCCACTCTTTCACGAATAATCTGTACTTACTACACAGACAGATGAATATCTAAGCCCTCAGTGCTGAAAATTTCCCTGTACATAAAGTTAAAGCCCATCTATTAAGAGGCCTGGGAAAATAATATACTGTCTGGAAGAATCTGATTTATGTATTTTATCAAGATCGTTTGTTTCAGAATTGTAAAAAACTATGAGTTTAGAAGCAGTGGATTGCATAGTTTACTGGCACCTTCAGAGGAGCAACACTGAAGAAAGCTGCAGAATGACTGAATAAAACAGGAACAAACACATCAGTATTACTGGGTAGGTGCAGCTTCACAGAAGCTGAACCTCATGAGAATGGCTGATATCTGATGAAATATATAGAAGTTACCAATCAAATTGGAATGTATTTGACAGATCAAATAATTCCATTTCTGAGCCGTCGAAATATAATCCTCTTTGACTACTTCTGGTTAGAGCAAATGATCAGTTTTCTTTAGAAGTGCAGGAGCGTGTGGTGTATGAGGTGTTCATTACATGAAAAAGGAAAATGGTGAGACTGGACATAAGACGAAAGGCTGACCTGCACAAATGCTTGGTCTTCTTTGAAATGCTCTAAGCTATTTGAGTGATTCAAGGAGGGCTGGTGAACATGAAACTCGTTAGGACAGGAAAGTGAAGAATGGTTATAGGCTTCTCAAGCGGCACCATAAACTTATGCTTAATCAAGTGAATTAAACCATGACAATTTTCTTGACTTCCTTTCCATTGACTATCTTTTCATTGTTCTAGGCATATGGCACTAGGTTTTTGACTCACATGTGGATAATTCCATGCATGCATGTTCGTCTGCAGAAGATTTTGACAAAGTGTGTATGGGTAAACAGGGATCAGAAGTCTTACCAGCTCCTTCAGTAACTGCATTGTGAATCACAAGTGGAAACAGATTTGGAAAAGAAGAGGTATGCAACAGTGGAAAACGTAAAATATTTTTTATGTGTATTTGTAAGTAGTTCTTTTAGATTTTATGGTAAGTGAAGCAACCTTGGGAACTTTCTAAAAAATTTACCCTCACAGATTGGTATGCATACAACTTTTGTTCCTGATGTGTCCTTTACCTCCCGTAAAACTCAACAGTAGTCATTAAAATCTTCACAGAGATATCTGATCAGTTAGACATCTCTACATAGTGCATTCATTTCATACAGTAGGTCCCAGGCTGTAGTTCACAGGTCAGTATCAGGAAGGGAGAGATTAAGATGCATCATCTGATATCCTTATTCCATGGATACCTGCAACATCACTTCTGAGTTAATCTTAAAGCAGAGTGAAGTGCCTTGTAAAATAATGCCCTCAGGTCAATGACTTGGCTGAGTTTTAATTGCCAAGGCATGTTTTAAGAAGATATTCCATTTTATCATCTGCAGCTGGCTCACATTCGTGGGACTCAGCCCCTGAGCAGCATATGTGTGTGTAGCAGCCCCACTTGCTGACATCTGTCATGTGTGGTGGGGCATTCATCATGTGGGTGCCTGTGGTTCTGTTTGTACCAGATGTATGCAAAGATTGCTGTGTGCAGATTCACCCCAAGGAATATAGCTCATATCAGCCTTTTTGGAAATTTTGTTGCAAGTTTGTGATGTTGGTTTCTGTGTTTTTTAACAGATGGTACTCGGCTGTTGCACAGTTGAAGTTGCATATGGGATTAGCAAAAACCTGCCATGTCTCCTGTTACTTATTGAAGCTCTTAACTTGTCAGGCCTCTGTAATTGCTTTCTCAAGCAATTGACACATGAGTGTGAAGGTACCAGCTTTCTGACATGCTCTGTGATGCCATAAATTGTATGACCCTGTATCATCTTGTGCTGAAGTCTGCAAATGAAGGTAGCAAGGTTGGTTATGATTTAAAGAATGGAAGAAAATTTTTCACTTATTCACACTGTATAAATCAGTCAGAAATGTGAAGAAACAAAGGAAAGAATTAAAGGAATTAAGAGATATTAGAAAGGGATAAAGTAACAAAACCAAACTCACTAAAACAAGAAACTTATGATTGTTTTTATATCTGAGACATCTTGGTGCTGATATAACTTGATATACTCAATCTGTGACTCCACCAGATACGGAGGAGTTAATTTTCTATTTTTCTGTTTTTCTTCTGATTTTCCTAAAATAATCAAATCTTAGGCCTGTCATTATCTATCTTCTAAGTAAGTTGCCTTGAAATACACATCTCTGTTAAGAAGTCGTTTGTGGCCATTGCTATCCACAGACCTTCTTCACAAATCACGTTAAACGTGTACAGAGTGTTTTCGGGGTTTCCATGATCCCACTTTGCCAGAAAATTTAGAATTATTGCATTATTCAAGCAAAAGATGAGTATACAGCTCTGATCTGCCATGTGATTAATTCATTCTCGGCAATCCAGTCCTACTAAGATGAACATTTCCTGAACGAGTAAAAAAAAAGCATTGCAACTTGATGACCCATTTATTTACACTCTAAGAACAGTCTGCCTAAATTGTATTACTTACAAGTTCCAACTACTACAATTTTGTGTAACTTCATTTCCTTTCTTACCCCTGATGAGTGCAGAAGTATTGACTAAGGAAGTCAATCAAGAGCTGATTTTTAAATAAAGATCTTAATATGCAATAAAAAAATGAATAGTATTTTAAAAAATGCTGTAAATAAAAGATGTACATTAAATTCATGGTAGTAGGGACATCACAATATGTGGACTTCCAAGCAATATATTTATCTTACTACTGAGTGGAAGAGATCTTTTTCCCCCTCCTGCTTCCTCAGGAGGCAGCTGATCATGCAGAAGCAGAATAGAGAAGGAATGTGATCATGTCACCTTCATAGTCAATCATTAGGAAAAAAAAAAGGAAGCGTAACCCTTTCTTTGCACAACCCCTCCTGTAATATCCCTTGCACCAGTGTGATACCAGCATACCAATATAATGAAACATGTTTAAATTGGTTTCCAGGGGTTCCTAAAATATTTTGTCAAAGTTTCTGGTCTTTTTGATAGTACTAGTGACAACTGTGAATGACTTTGAGGAAGATGAACGTGATGAATGAACGTTTATGTGGTTTCTTCCCAACTGAGAAATAAGAAAGACATTTGGAATTAATGTGTCTTAGACAGGGCATTCTAAAATCCATATGAATTTGAGTATTTTGACTCAGAATCAATTTGGAATTATTATGACAAAAAAATCAACTTGACGTGGATGTCAAGTTTGCCTAGATGTTCTCTAACCCGTCCTCCTCAGCCTTAAAGTCTTTCTTTATGTTCCCTATGTATAAGCCATAAAATGTGCAAATATGCCCTCAACATTTGTTTTCAATCCAAAATGAAAGTAAGTATTATAAAATTTTATGTGATTAAACTGAATCAGTTTTAAGATTTTTACCAAACTTCTAGAATGTCTTCTTTTAAAAGGGCTAAATATATTTAATTGATTAATTATGAAACTACATGTTATATCACTGCCTAAAGTCACACAGGCTTCATTATGCTGGAATATCAGAGGTGGATCAATTTAGGAAATTTTGAAAGCAACTCTTTGAGTAAATTTTGTCAGAAGGCATACCTACAGCTGGAGTTATATATGTTTGTGATATTTACTCTATTTCTAAACACTAACTAATATGATAGATGTTACTAAGGCAGAATTTAAAATATCAGTTCAGCGACACATAAGTATAACACAGGAAGAGTGTTTTGTGGCTGTGGGCAAGGGATGGTTTGCAGAAGATGTGTTTACTTGATGCTCTAAAATTACTCCTACTGTCTTAGCGTTGCAGATGTAAGCTTAACCTGTGAAACCTCTTTTAACTACAACTACAAAAAAGAAAGATTCCAGTGACACACTCATTTCCTAAAAACAATACCAACAAAATAGCGGAAGATAAATGCAAAATTGAAAAAAAAAAAAAAAAGGAAAGTAACAAGAACTCATACAGATCCAATGTAGCATAGAATATGCGTTTTTTTGGGGGGGTTTTCATTTCATATCTCTTTTCTGATTTTTCAGTATACTAAATATATCTATCTGTAATTTGAGTTCTGTAGCTATAAATGGCTAATTTCAACATTAGATGTGAAGTAAAAAAGATAAAAACATTTTGAATTAAATATTTTTTGAGTATTGATATGCATTTCAAATAACTAGGCTTGTATTGTGTACTCTCAAGTCACTAAATGGCAAATTCTGTAAAAGTAAAAGCTTTGGAAATCATGTATTCATTGCTTATTGTATTTTAAATGTAGATCACATGGTCAGGAGGAAAAACGCACAAACACATTCTTGAAATTCCAGGAGAATTTTCAAATGAAAAATTGAGATAAATCCACTTTGGTTTCTTACATAGTTATATATGCCATAGAGGCAATCAGAATACATGAAAATAAGGCACCAAGTGAAACCTTTGTGACAGGCAATAGAATAAATGGGTGACTGGAAGTATGTGAATGAACAAATAACTGGAGTTGTGTTTTTACTTTCATGTAATTACATGTACACAAGTATTTGCATTAGAACTGAACAAAAATCAGAATAAATCTTATTTATTTTTTTCTTACATTAGTTTTGTTTTTGGCCCTGGAATACCTGTTTATGGACTAGTATATTAAAATATACTACTGCTCTGATTTTGAAATTAGAAAATGTTTTTTAACTAGCCTTTATTATCATAACTAGAACAATATTAAATTAAAATTGAGAAGACCATGCACTCAATAGACTTCAAAGGGTCTGCAGCTTTCAGAAAGACAGCCTGAGGACAGAGAATGACTGAGATGAGAATGATATATATAGAAGAAGACAAACTTGTTGCCAGAAAAGTCTTGCGACAATTTCTGTTTAATTTTTTTTTCTCTTTAGGTCTTACTGCATGTCAGGCTAAGGCATCTTCAGGCCCCATCCTTACCTGTGATGATTTGGCTGAAGCCAGAAATCTCAACTGTTTTATGTAGCTTTTTTTTGCATTAGTTCAGGCTCCATGACAAAATAGACTCCATCCTTCTGAGAAGTGATCTAACAAACAAAATTATTGTACTCCTCTGGTTCATGCCAAAATTGTGTTGTGACCACATCTTTCTTATATCTTGTTTTCCTTTTCTTCACTTATGAAGAGACAGTCCATAAACTGTACCCATTAGGAATTACTGCATGAAATAAAACTCCACTGAATAATTCAGTAACAGCTTGTTGGGTACCATTAGGGAATTGTGCTTTTTTTTACAGGTTCATTTCCTGTCTCCACAGTAAAAGATCATTGTTTAATTTGTGGTCTGCAATTAGACAGCAGAAGATAGACTGGATCATGTAACATATTAAGTATCTCTAATAGAAATTCAGGTTAGCCAGGATGCCCTCACTTATGATTGAAAAATCTTGTCCTTCACCTTGATTATACCTAGGACTTTCAACTATCTTTTTTTTACCTGTTTTTGGTTTGCTGAGTAATGGTACTTAAAGAAATTTCATCTCTTGTGACTGACCAGATACAAAACACGCTCGTCCTGCACATTTAAAAAAATAATTTCCTTCTTTTTGACTCTAGAAAAACTACATTGCCTTCAAATCAGACACTTCCAAACATTCTGCACCACTGTAGTAAATATTGTTCCCACACTGGTCAGTTCTTGAACCTATGGTTATGAATCAGATCTCTATCAAAATATTGGCCAGACAAAACTTAAACCAGATGCTATTTTGATAATAACAATAATATGTGCTAGAAGGGAAATAGATGTAGTTTCCTAACGTGGCAAATTGACCTTGGCTAAGTATCAGGTGCCCACTAGGCTGCTTTATCAATCCTCTCCTTCAACAAAATAGGGGGAGAAAATATGACAAAAGGCTTATGGATCAAGATAAGGACAGGGAGATCACTTAAAAATTATCATCACAATAAAAATGGACTAAACTTGGGGAAATTATTTTCATTCAGTCCTAATTAACAGTAGAGTAGGAAAATGAAAGCAGATCTTATAACACCTTCTCCCATTCCTCCCTTCTTCCCAGGCTCAACTTCCTTTCCAAATTCTCTACCTTCTCCCCTCAAGCAGTGAAGGGAGGTGAGGTATGGGTGATGGAGTCAGGTCATCACATTTTGTCTCTGCCTAACCTTTCTTCTCACCCTCTCCCTGTGTTCAAGCATGGAGTCCCATCCCCCATAAATTTTGCTGACATGGATCCTTCCCATGGGCTGCAGTTCTTCACAAGAAGTTTGGTTTCCTCTTATGGGGTGCAGTCCTTCAGGAACAGATTGCTCCATCCTGGGTCCCCCCGACAGGGTCACAGATCCTGACAGAAAACCTGTTCCAGTGTGGCCTACTCTTCACAGCTTCACAGATCCTCCCAAAAGCCTGCTCCAACTCAGGGTTTTCACAGGTGTGTCTGGGAAGACATAATAAAGAGGCTCTCACACCTGCCAGGTTCAGCAGAAAGGAGGGGAATCACTTTTATTATTGACATATCTCACATTCTTATATCTTTCCCAACTCCACAAGGGATTGGAGAGCATGTCACTTCCTTCTCAATCCCACTGGAGAAAAAAGATGCTCATCAAAGTTCTCTTATCACAAAAGGAATGAGAAACAGAAAATACCGTTAAGTAAACATTGGCTATTATTTACATGAAACTGTGAGAAAGAATCTGACTCCAAGGTTAAAAACAGAAGGCTTAGCAAAAACCAGGGCAACACACAGGGTCACAGCCTGCTTCACGTATCCGCCTGTTTGTGTGTGGAGTCCTCCACAGGCTGCAGGTGGGTCTCTGCACCCCTGCTGACCTCCGTGGGCTGCCGGGGCACAGCTGCCTCACCATGGTCTGCACTATGTCCTCCAGGGGAACCTCTGCTCCAGTGTCCAGAGCATCCCCTCTCCCTTTTTCTCCAATGACTTTGGTGTCTGCAGGGCTGTTTCTCTCACATGTTTTCACTCCTCTCTCACAGTTGCTTCTGCGCAGCAGTTTTTACCCTTCTTATATATGTTATCACAGAGATATTACCAGTGTCACTGATGGCCTCATCTTGGGCCAGTGGTAGGTCTGTTCTAGAGCTGGCTGGAACTGACCTTCTCTGACATGGGGGAGCCATGGAGGATGTCTTCTCACAGCAGCCACCCATGCAGTCCCCCCACCTTACTACTGAAATCTTGCTACATAAACCAAATAGAGTAAAAAAAAAGTGTAGTGATTTGACCCTGGCTAGATGCAAGACACGCACCAAAGCCTATCGTTTTCTTCCACAGCTGGACAGGAGAGAAAAAAATACAATGAAGGTTCATGAGTTAAGAACAGAGAAAAATCACTCACCAATAACTGTCACAGGCAAAACAGACTCCAACTAGAGATATCAATTGAATTTATTATTAGACCAGATAATAAGAAGTAAAATAAGACCCTAAAAACATCTTCCCCCCACTTCTCCCTCCTTCTCAGCTTCCAGCAGCTTCTCAGAGGAGCCACTCCTGTAGCCCTGCCAGCTACCAAAACCTGACTATGCCAACCCAATACAAAAATAAACTGCATCAGGCTATGAAATCAAAAATAGAAAAAAATATATTTTTAGGTATGTTTTGTCAACTTAGCATGTTATCACTGTAAAACATATTTACTCAAAATTTTTTACTCATGTACAATCAGGGAACTAATACAAATTTGAAATGTGTTCTAGAAAGTTTCACTGGAAACTTGTTTTTTTATGAGAATATATTTCTTATTTTAAATTAAAATTTTACAACTCTCTGAAGCTAGCTAAGTTGTGGTCTAAAATTGCATAAACACTATAACATATCCAATGAATCACAGGGAAACGGGATCTGTGGTCATTGTTTAGTATATACTTGGTAAACATTAGAATCTGACACAACATTGTTTTCATTAGCAAAGGTCAAGGATTCATTCAGAAAAAGAAAAACAACAAAAACCAGCATTGTTATGTTATAAGTTTGTAAGCTGAAATCTATTCAACCTGAATCAGTAAGATGTGCATTAATCATTAGTGACAATATTGTCTTTTATCCTGAGTTTTATCCTCGAGTTTTTTCAATTCTGTTTGTAAAGAGTTTATGTTGTGAATGTAGTGTCTAATGACACTGATTTCAGTATGATTTTCCTGAAGTGATGGGCCTCTTCTATAAATTCTTTATAATATCTTCTTCTTATAAAAAGCAATGAAATACCAGCTGAAGAAATTTTGCAGCTGGCATTATCAAGGCTAACCAGCCCCATCACAGGGTCAAAAATGGTAGACTGTCAGTTACAGATCAGTACATTTGCAACAGCTGCTGCTGCTGTTAGACTAAAATTGCTATGCATATTTTCTTATTGCTTCTTTCTAAAAGCATTGCTTCTCAAATATCTGAAATGCTATCACTTCTGACAAAATTATTCCCTCTCATTTATGCATAAATGAAAATATTCTGTTTTCTTAACTTTTAGAACCTTGGGTACTATCATGAAGAAAATTTGCAGAAAAAAGACCGTAGTCCAGAAAGGTGAAAATAAAATCATATTCAAGACAGATGTACGACTGGAGACTCCTGGAAGAATATGTGTTGAGTTCTCAAAAAATCAAGAACTTGAGAAATTAGCAAATGTCAACAGATTCTTTTCAGAAAAGGTTGCACAGAAAGTATTACCTAGGCAGTACTTTTTTTTCAAAATGTGTCAATGTTAGCAGTTTCTCAGTTACCATTTCTGAATGATTCCTTCTTTCTTCTTATTTCTCTAGCCAATAACATCTTGATTAACATTTATAAGGACTTTCTTTGATTACAAAAAGACCTAGAAATATTTTTATTACAAAACCAAAGTCTATAATCATAATTTGTCAAAACAGGGGCATTTTTTGAGAGTACAAGGTCATAGAAGATCATGAATTCCAGTGGCTAGCTCAGCTAAAGAGAAGTATGCAACAGGCTTACCTCACTGCAATAGGCATTTTGGATAAAATTCCTTCTGGCATATGGTCCCAGCAATTCCCAGCTGGTGCATGATCCATTGCACAGTCTACAGCAGCCCCCTGTGGGTTAACACTGGGCAGCATATCAAAAAGCTGCTGCTGGCTTTCTAACAGACACTCAACTTCTGAAATTCAGCACATCAGAAGCTGCATGAGTAAGACTCAAAAAGTTCAGCATTAATGAGGCAAAAATATAGTTGTAGCAAAGGCACAAAATTATTCATGCTGTTCAGCTGGGAAATTAGACTGATTTATCCTTTATGATCAGAAGCTGGATCAATTTTTGAGTAAGTATTAAGGATAGCAATGGAGGGTTGTACAGGGACTTAGTGACATAAACACCAACCTCATTCTTTGCCACAGCTTTCTCCTTAACACCGTGCTTGGATGAAGACTGACCACCCATCCATGTTGAATTATGTCTTCTCCATGTCCTTAATGGGTGGTAAAAATTAAGGACTTTTTACCGTTACAGATCATCTGCATGATATGGAAGACTAAAGAACATTCTTCAAAATTTTGTAAACAGTTTTTACTAGACAAAACTGAAGTAGTAAAATCCCAAATTTGAAGAAGTAATTAGGTATGTTAAAGTAGTTAATGTCTCTTTCAGTTTGAAGGAAAATATAACTCCTTATGAATACAGACATTTGTAGTGGGAATTTTAAATTATTCTTATATGGGTTTGTGTGATGACAATGCATATCATACTTTTTGTTTCATCAGAAAAATAAAATTGAGGCTCTTTGCCTGACGGAATTCTCTCTTTCTGTAGATTTCTAAAACTATAGTAACAAAAAGAGGGAAAATAAGCTCTTTTTCTTTGCCTCAATTAAAAACTGTGTGCCACTGAAGTATAAACACAAGTCCCTGGCCCATTGAAATGATAATTTGTTTAATTTCTTGTAATTGCTAGCTTCGGAGTAGAAGAGGTCTATCTGTGAATGGATTATTTTTTTTCAGTGAAAAATACGAGGAGATCATTAAAACCTAAGAAAATTACTTCCTGGAAAGCAAATTTAGAAAACAATCATTTGACAATCTTTATAGTTGAAAAATTTTATAATGAAACAAATGTTTAAATTTTTCATTAACATCTACTATATTTATTAGTATTATATGATTATTACTATCTGATAACATTGACTTAGGGAACTGTCTGGATGCATAAGACAAAACAAATTTTACAATTAACAAGAATTAATGTTTAATGTTAAATTTATGGGTAGAGAATGCTGCAAGCTGCTGAGTATACGTGACATTCTACACTAAAAATACTTCACATGAGGGCAAAATCAGAATGAAATAAGAATTCTTCACAAAATTTCAACAACACTACTTACTAGATCCATCTTTATGTTTTTATTATATATTTCAAAATTCAATATAGAAAATGAAACAATTTTTTGGAGGGGTTGGGATGGCTGGAGCAACAGAGGTCATAACTAATGATCCACTATTTAAAGATTCCCCAACAGAAGGTGGATTGTTGATTACTCTTAATTTTTTAAGTTAGTTTTTATGTCACATGGGTAATATTCCCTCTTAATATTTTGTGTACATTATGTGTTTCATTTTCTTTTCAGGTGCATACAGCTCTAAAAATGTCATAGATATAGAGAATAAATTTGATTTCAGTTACCGCTAAATACTCATAGTAATTCCCAGTTCAAATTCAGTGTCTACATTTCTGTCCTCTACCTCCATGAAGTACAGAGCCCATCCCACTCACCTTGCCATACTGCCGCCCCACTTTTGTTCACCCATCTACAAGCCACAATATTTTTTCATCTATTCAAAATTTTAAAACAAATGCTGCCTCAGCAAATAAAAAAAGTGTTCTCCAAAGTATGTCACTTATGAATTTAAAACCAGCACGTGGCTAACTAGCCCACCACATTTAAGTCTAAGGAAGGGAACTGCAAAAAACAAGGGCCACCCCTGCTCTGGCTTCACAAACAGCTATGTATGACTAAACAACACCAGTAACACAGACTTACTCACATCTCTGTGAGTGGGTGTTAATACCAAATATTTCAAGTCTCTTTTTCCCCTTCACTACTAGAAAAATGTATACATGATCTGACTTATTTAAAAAGAATTACAAAAGATGCTTTGTTGTAGTGGGAGGTGGTTATTTTTTAAAATAACACCCAGATTTAGTTTACTTATGCACAAAATGTCTATGTTTGTTTTGCTATTGGATATTATTGATCGCGTCAGGATAAGATTGCTGTAGAAGAGTAAACTTGTCAAAATTGAAGCCACATGAAGTCTCCACAAGCAATCTGGCACTACCTCTTCATCTCTGCAGGGAAAAAAACCCCTCTTGTTATCATCCATTTCTGACTCCTTGTTCTGCCACAAAACAGCTTGGTTTTTTCCTAAGCTATGATCTTGGTTTTGCTCCTGATGTGAGAACAAACCCACCTGCAGGGCACAGTGGGTCTCAGGCCTGATGTGTCCCACCTGGGGGGACAGGAGGTTGCTTGGAGTAAGAGCTGGAGGGTTCTGGGGGCAGCTGTGGCAAGGCACGGTCTGCATCACCTGTGCCAGGGACACACTTCACATTCCTCTCTACTGAGCCTGAGGGTGCACGGCTCCTCTCAAGTGACCCTAGGATTATTCACACTCTTTTACTACTTCTGATGAAAGTCAATTAATTTTTTAACATCATTTTACTCCTTTTTTGCAATGTTCTAATTAGCACACACAGTTAATACTGAATGAGAAAGAAACAACTACTTGGATAGAAAATTATTGTCACAATTCTGCTTAGCAGATTAGAAAACTTTGTATAAAATGGAATTTAGTTTTGTGAGTTTCTTAGAGAAGCAACTTTTGCATCTGCAGAAAGGAGTTTAATTTCTTCTTATCCTCATCCAATATGCAATTTTAAGGTTTCTGTTTATGCCAACAAGCCTTGAAAACCAATTTCTTTGTCTTAGATTTTTTTTTATTGCCTTTAAGCCTGCACACACTTCCTGAAGTTAGATTCACTGTGGGTGTAAGTGACAGACTGTATTTCTAACCAAACACATTCCCACTGTAAAAAAATTATGTTTTAAAAAAATCTGAGGATTACTTTGTAAGCTATTATAGCATTCTTAGACTCTTGATCATGTAGTGTGTTTCTCTAGTAGTTTCACTATGTCTGGATATCTTTTCCAAAAAATTCACACAATTCCTTTTCTCTCAGTCTGGTACACATATAGAGAATGAAATTTGTTTTTAAATTTCACTTCTGGTTTCGGACGGTTTCGAATTGCTCATCCAGAGACACTACTCTTACTCTTAGGTTACGTCATTATCAAGCTGTATTTTATAAGATGATCCATGATCATCTTCAAACTACTTAGACTATTTGATGAAAAAGCTCTCATGTATGTAGTCCAGAGGTAACCACTGGTTTTCAACATGAGACTTAGTCATTGAAACTCTTATGTAGAGTATTGAAGAAATCCAGACAAATCCATGTGAAGTATTGCTTTTTATGTGCCACATTTAAAACAGCAGGGGATTATATCTTGTCATTCTCTTTCTATCATTTAAAAAATTACCAAACACTACTACTCTTCACTTATTTACTGATGTACTTCAGAAATACTGTAATTTACATGCAAAGGGAATTAGTGTGACTTAATTGTCCATCCAGGTGAACAAACTAGGCAGGTATTTTCTGGTTTATATATTGTGATTCTGGATTATAGGTACTTTATTCGAATAGAGAAAATTATCCAAATGTTCAATATAATTGTCAGGCGTGATTTATTAATCACAGAACTTTTGTACATGAGTCGCTTTTCCCATTAAGAACCTGAACTTCCAGAGCTAAGTAAGTAAATTTTAATCAAAGTGAAATGACAATCTGTAACACAAAATGTTTCCAGCTTGTTTATAGAAACATTAGTCTTCTGTGTCTGGGAAGACACAATAAAGAGGCTCTCACACCTGCCAGGTTCAGCAGAAAGGAGGGGAAAGACTACTTTATTGACATATATCACATTCTTATATCTTTCCCAACTCCACAAGGGATTGGAGGACATGTCACTTCCTTCTCAATCCCACTGGAGAAAAAAGATGCTCATCAAAGTTCTCTTATCACAAAAGGAATGAAAAACAGAAAATACCGTTAAGTAAACATTGGCTATTATTTACATGAAACTGTGAGAAAGAATCTGACTCTAAGGTTAAAAACAAAAGGCTTAGCAAAAACCAGGGCAACAGTCTTCAAAATTTCTTCTAATAAAAGCAAAGTTCATTAGCTCCTTACAATTAGTCTAAGTTAAAATACTGAAATATCAGTGTTTTCTTGTATTTTTCTCATTTTATTCCACAGCAACAAATGTAGATACATAAAAATCACTAGCTTTCCTCAAAAAGGTTGGCCACTAAACTAAATTGGGCAGATGTAACTAAATTAAACTGCTCATTTCAGATTGATTATCTCACTATTTTAGTATTAATTTCAGTTCATGAATCAGCTACTTTCTGGCTACTTGTTGACTACTTGCTATTTATTGTGAACACGATTGCTCCAAGTGCGGATTAATGAATGAAAACACTGAACCACAAATAAATAAAATGGATATTTATATCTCAAAAATATGCCCTTTGCATACCCAATACTTATCTATATAAAGAATTGCTGTCAGCCTTTAAATAACTGAAGAATTCTATTTCTCATTGTGAAGTGGTCAGTTCATAGGCAACAAAGGCACTCAATGCAGAAGAAAGATTTGCAAATAAATGTTTTGTGTTGTTTCACTGACTAAAATATTAAGCAGCTTCCTGCATGATGGGTTTATTCTTATTGACTCTTGTTGCATAAGATATTACGTTGCTATCAGTTACAGTAATAATTTTAGAAGACACCTTTCGCTTAATGAAAGGTGACAGTTTCTGATGAAAGTACTTTACAAGGGTTTTAGGTTGAAGTTGTCTCACTGTATGAAAGTTCTGTCATTGCAAATTTTCATTACATATGTAATATGTCATTACATATGACAGATGTTTCAAGCCCTTAACATCTCATAGTCCTTCACAGGTGTCACCCCAGTATGTCCACGTCTTTCTTATACAGGGGAGTCCAGACCTGCACAATGTGCTCCAGATGTGTCCTCAGCAATGCTGAGTAGAGTGGAAGGTTTGCTCCCCTCAACCTGCTGATAGTGCTACTTCCAGTGCAGCCCAGTCTGGGTTTGCATTTCTTTGCAATAAGTGAGCACTGTTCATTCATCTTCAATTTATTGACCACTAGGACTCTTCTGAGAGAAAAAGAAATAATTATTTCAGGATAAAAGAGACATCAAACCAAAAATAGAGGAGAAAATGTCAGTGTGTTACCCAGCAGTAGAATGGAAAATATATTTAAAATATTTTAAATCTGGCAGTATGGGATAAGACTTGAATTTTAAGATTCTGTTTATACATTAATATATGAAAAATAGAGGAGACTCCTATTTTTAAAATGCAAGTCATAATCATAATAGGAAGAAACCATGAAAATAGTATTCAGTAGTTCCATATTGGAAAAAAAAAAAAATCACAAGAATCACAAGACTTCCCACAAGTGCAAAGTGTTGTGCCCGAGATGGAACTACTGTGTGTGGAAGCCAGACCACCAGCCAGGGATCAGACATGGGGAGAGTTGAAATGAGTTTTTTATTTCCTCTCAGTCTGGTGCTGAACACAGCTGGGCCAAAGGGTCAGGCTCTTGGCCTGAGGTGAGTGCACATTCTGTACAGAAGCTTTCTATGTGCCATAAAATAGGAACTTTAGAATACAAATTGGAGGCAGAGTTTACTTTACGGTCTGATTTGAAAAATAATGAAAGGAATAAGACTACTGCATTTGACTGGCTTCATATTGAACAGTTTTGGAAATTTTCTAATGAACTCCAGAAAAAAACCCCAAAAAATCAAGAGAAAAAAACCAGATTACTTGAAATAAAAAAGAAAAAAAATAGAGGAGAAAAAATAATACATTTCAGTTCGCCATTGCCAATGAAGGCAACCTAACACGGCTCTGAAAAATTCTGTGAAACCACCAAGACCACTTGCAAGTTTGCTTTCCCAAATGTGCTTTCTTAAAATGAAGGTGATCTGAAGGTAAGAATTATGTTTTAGGAGTATAGGAGCAACCATGGAGTCCAAAAATGATCCAGGGCCAGAAATTACATAGTATGGACACCATCAGTCTGCCTTAGAAAGTTTTATCCCTGTTGGGGTAAGAGAAATGGTGTTTACAGACATAAGCTAGTACATGCCACTTAGATTCAGACTCAGACTCAGACTCAGACTCAGACTCAGTCTCAGACTCAGACTCAGAGTATAAGATAATAGTTACCCACCCTTTATGTAACCTCTCAGACACTTTCAGCATCCTCTTTCCCAGAGAGATACACCGTTGTCTTCTATCTACACCATTTGATACTTGGAAGAAATGTTTGACATTCACAGACAACTGAAGTTTCTGGGTCTGTGAGAGTAGCGTAGACTGGTGGTATCAAAGTTTTCCACATCTGAGAGAATCAACAACGCTATCTTTATTATGTAACGCTATCTTGTATTGACTTCTGCTTCTTCAGAGTCCATGCTTTGTGATTCAGGGATTAGAGGATGAAAGGAGCCCTGCTAGCAGAGATGCAGACAAAAATTGCATATGGGTTGGGGATTTCACAAGTTTTATGGAAAATTATCTCATATCTCTTTCTTTGGAGAAACTATTCTCATTAAGTTTGGAAGATCTGTTACTTAGATTCTTGGACCAGCCATATTTTCCTGGTAAACATGAAGACAATAACATGTCATGAAGTGAACAGTTTTTCAAGCTGTTGTAACACCGTATGAAGCCTCACAGAAAGGAAGGAATAATTTCATATGAATGATTCAGACATCACTAAATCAGAAAAAAACCCAAAACTTGTGGACATGTTATATCTATGCCCGTGGTATTTCCAAGTATATTATGATGTTTCAGAAATTGCAAGCAAAATATTCTCAACCTTAACTTCGGCACAAGAACTCTTAAATACTACCTACATTTTCACTGAATGATCAGCAAGCGCTTTTATTTAGTATTTTAAAGTGGCGCTAAAAATTGCACTCTGTGAGTGCTTCTATATTCTGCTCCAGGTGCAATGTACCATGATTCCCTGGGGTACACAGGGTACATTTAATCCACAGCACTTTTATCCTGCTTGGTTTCAACAGCTTTACACTGATATTCCCCTGAAGCATTTCTTTTGTTTGCTTGCTCCTGAGCCTTGCTGATACTGTAGCAGGTGCATCTCATAAGGCCACTACACTTGAGAGATAATGATATAAAAAATTGCAGGTAGACTAACTGTAGTTTTGCAGAGAGAAATAGAGGTTAACACTTCTCTGAAGTGGTATTTCCAGTCGTCATCAAACAAAAAACATTCTTCTTGATGGAAAGCTTTCTGATAGACACCTGTAGCCATTCTGCCCATTTTCCCAAGATTTTTGGGCTAAAATTATTTTTGCCTGTATTTAATAATAGCAGCATCTGTTAAGAAACACTATGATAGCTCAGTGGGCATAAAAAGTCGAAATAATTTCCAAAGCATTGTTGAATTCACTAACATTTCATTTTTATAGCTGTGTGAAGAAAGAGACAATGAATACTTTGAAAGGGCAGGGATTTTTTTTGAGATACTTATTGCTATGGACAGCAGTGCCATCTGTTTTAGTACTTGCAGAGAGGGAGGGAGATGGTCTTACCAAAGGAAAAAACTAAGACATTCTTGCAACGTCAAGAATGTCCTATTTGATGTGTTCAGGTAGGTTTCTCAAAGCAGTACACAGGAATTTTATGAGTGAACAGCCAGTTACATATTATTTTCAGTACTTTGTCAGATCACTAGGGACTGGTTTACCTTTGTTAGTGCAAATGTCATTGCTTATTCATCACTAAAGAGAGGCATCGTAACAAGTGACATGGCGGCTGTAAACAATTTCATGAAAGTACCAAAACACTGAAGTTTTCAGAATGATGGAGATTTTTTCTGGAAGTTTATATTTCATTGTTTATTTTTAAAAATGGAACTCTTATCAGTTTAATAAGCTAAGTATTTTCAGAAAAACAGAACTAAAATTGCATAATATTTTTGTATATCTTTTGATATTTATTTGATTGCTAGTTCAATCTTGCAATTCATTCTACAGTAATCATTAGAATTAATTATTTATATGTGGGGAAAGTATTCACTGAATTGCTTAGAAATTAAATGTAAATTATTATGTTAGGGTTTATTATATTATATGGCCTGTTTATTATATATTGTATGCATATTTTATATATACTGTTATATTAGATTTTATGTTTGTAGATGAAAGAGATACCTGCTGTAACTATTGTAAATGTATGACAAAATGACAATTTCTTAACAGAATAGTGGACATTTCATCAGCCAATACATATCTTCTACATAAAATTAATAAATTAAAAGAAATAAAATACTTAAATTACATATTTAATAATTTCTAAATGCTATTTTACATATTCATCCCCGTATAAATTTAATCCAAAAAGTGTTTGATAATAAAACATTGAGATGTTTTAGACTCTGAAAAATACAATTTATATATTTCTCAATCTCTTTTTTATTGCTTTTGGTTTTGAATAAAGTATCTCATACATGCAGTGTCTTCTACTAATACGTAATAAAGAAATAAGACTGCAAAGAGCCTGAAACACTACAAAACATTCTGGAGGGAATACAGGCATATACTGTGAAGAGGAAAGCAGTATAGAGAATTATACTGCCAATTTTATTCCACATTTTCAAGCATCCCACAAATAATGGGCTTTGAAATAAAAATTTAAATCCTCTCGACAGTAATACAAAAATGCAGCGTGTATCCATACACTAAGTGAACCAAAAAAAATGCAGTTCATGTATGTCCAGTTTAGTGTATCCCCACTATTCAGCCCCTTATTTGGAGACAGCTAATCATCACCCTTATTTCCTTTTTCAATATGATTGAAGACTATAAATCATTCAACTATCTCCACAATCATTCCATGTATCCTGTATTTAACTTCCAGGTGATAAGCCAACTCTAGAAACATATTTAATCAGAATAGTATCAGTTTTATAGCATATGTAGGGTGGGGCATTTAATGTTTCCTGCCAAGGACAGCTGTTTGGAAAGAGACAATGTCATCCACAGCAACAAGGAAATATCAAGACTGCAGTCCATATAACATTGCCTTTTTGATAACACTTATGTACTTAAAAACTGAAAGGGTTTGTAACTGTCGTAAGGTACAGCAAAAATTTCCTTTAAAAGGAGATAAAACAAACCACTTAGGTTTAAGGCTGAGCTTTAGAGGATCAGTTGCAGTTCAGTTTACTCACTCACCTGCAACAAAGTCTACACTGAGCATAGACTCAATGGCCAACAATATCCTGCATCACTGAAATATTGTCTTGCCTCTAAGTTAGTAAAGGATGAAAAAAACCTCTATGTCTTAATATTAAATATATATAAATATTTGTTTTGATTAATTTTTTGCACAAACAGCTGCTTAGAATTTAACAATCATAGCAATGATCAGCTCATGTCATAACAATGTGTGGAAACTGCAAAGGGAAACAGAGGAAATATTGAAAACGTAGTTAGATGAAGCTCATAAAATTCAGAGAAGTCTATTAAATTTCTCATATCTAATTGAAGTCCAGAGTTACTTAATTTCCCCTATGAATCCACACTGGACATCAATGAGTGGGTAAAGGAACTGATTCTAGAATAACTGTGCCAAGTGTAGGTGCTGGATTCAGTAATATATGAGTAGGTATTTGATGCCATTTTAAATAAATCTGAATGCCCTGCTTAGCCTTCACCTGCCACTCCTGCTGCTCAGTGCCTTGACCATCCTTTCTACCCTGTTACCATCTCTGCTAGACTTGTTTATGTCTTGGATATTCCATCACATATTGCAATAGAACATTAAACACATACTTACACGTAAACATCTAAGTTTTAGCCAAGTTAGTTCTGGACCTCTAAAATGTTGAGGGTAGACTGTATACAAGGGGGGAAAAAAAAGACATACCCTACGAGCTTGTAGCAATCTCTGGGTGTGGTGAGCAAAATTGGGGTACTTGAATATGTTTACAGCTTCAGGTTTCCTCTGGAACAACCCCTAAGAAGTTGAAGGCCAAGGCAGATCTTGTTGGCTTATGCCTCTGGGTCAGTGAAAGAATCAAGCTGAGCAATCGGAAAAATTAAACATCTTTCATAACATTAAAAAAAAAAAAAAAAAAAAAAAANAAAAGCACTCTCTGATTGTCAAAAAGGAACTCAAAATTCAGTCTTTCCTAGCTCTGGAAGACATTATTCCTAGAAATTAGATTCCCCAGCAAAATCTGTAAGTATTTACAGGGGAAAGAGAGGATGTGTGGGATTGAAGAAAATGTTTCATAAAATGGGCAAATATGGAATGATACAGATGGAAAATTTCAGGCATATTTCTATTAAGCTTGTAGAGAAAATGTGGAAACTTTACTGTGCTGAGTTGTGGAATGTTTAAGTGGCAAAGAGAAATGGTTGAAAACCTGTTTTGTATCCCATGATGAACGCCACTAATGCTTTCTATACACCAAATTATCTTGGTCTTCACTTAAATTACAAACAAAAAATCACCCCAAAGCCCAAAGAAATTTCATACTTGTTGTAATGAGTTAGTGTGGAATTTTTGTACATCCCTGACTGGTTAAACAACTTTCACCACCGTGAATATTCATGTAAAGATTGAGAGTAATTTGTTGTTTATTTTCTGTAATCATGTTGAATGCCTTCTAAGTATTAAAATGTGATATACCTCTGCTGCTATAGTAGCAATATAGAACCTTTAGTACAGCATTAAGCTAATTTAACTTTCAGTGTCCCTAATGAAATGAAATATGTAAGTGGCTATTTTCCTCTTTTGATGGTAGCTGGAACACAAGTGGGATTCATATGCTTCCCCATAGGGATAGGATTCACAGGCATCTCATCTCAGTTCACATGCTGCAGGTTAAGGACCTCCTACATGATTTCTGGCAAATAGAAACACTTAGGTGCAAATAACAATACATCATGGCAGTATCATACTGGAGTTTGGCTAACTAAACTCTGCAGGTGTGAAAATGATAAGAGCATACAGGAAATAACTTTGTCACATAATTTACAATGGAATGCAGCATAGCTTCCTATCTTGTCTTTCTGTTGTTCATTTTTTGCCTTAAGGACCTCATAGGGATGTATGAAAAAATTCAGTATATTTGAGATGCCTGCAGGAGGCTAAAAATGATGACATGGAAGACATACAAACTTCCAGACTGACAGCTGGATGTTCAGGAGAATAACCACTGATATATCAAACAGCACCAGAAATTCAGCTTTAGATAAAACAATAAATATACAATTCTTGAACAAATATTTTTTTTACTCTAACTCCAAAAGAAAAGCTTTTATTCAAATACCTTAATTCATGTAGTGTCAATATAGGTGATAGTTAGATAGTTAATTGTCAGTTAGTAGAACTGCTAATTGTGGGATGCAATTTCTTAGTATATTAAAGTAGGGATCAGTGAGAAGCCAGGTGTGATAATCTACAGAATATAGATTGTTGTAAATCAGCTGTGTTTAAAGAGCTTAATTCCGATAATATCTGCATTTTTCAAAGTCCAATTTAATAGTTTACTTAATAGTTCAATCATTAAGAAGTTAAAAGTTCAATTCACTTTCTTCTAAATATGCACCTGAGAAGTTCTAGTGCTGTGATTCTGTCTAGCCTCTGGCTGATGCTCTGTTAAGGTATGAATATTATATTAGCGTGAGGAGAGCTGTTTCAGATTCCTTGTGGTTTCTTAGCTATGGGAAACAAACTATGCAAAATTAATGGATCAAGAGACATCAAATAAAAAAAAAGGGGATTCTATAGCCAAATGATTCTGGCATTCTCCTGAAAACACAGAAGGTCCTTGATCTTTTTCTTTCCTTTTACAACCTTTTTATTTTCTAAAAAAGTGTAGCAAAAAACCAAATAAGCAGTCTTCAGATCAGAGAGTAGAATTCCCATTTCCATAGCCAAGTGAGTTATACTGTCTCCAACTTCATGAATTTCACATTTCGTGCTGATTAGTAGCCTAATTTGGACTAAAAGCATTCTAATCCTTATTAATTTATTTTCTTCCTGATGTTATTTTTGCACTTATATTAAGCAGTCAGTAAACAGCATTTTAGGAAACAGTTTTTGTAGGACAATTTATGCACATATGCTAAGTAGTGAAAATGTAATAATCTAGAAAGCAGTTTCCTATTTCATTTGTCTGGAATCACACTCATGCTTGCTGTTCATCTAGCACTGCAACTCACAGCTGCATGGCCACTTAACACTAAAAAAAAAGTAAATTAGACATTATCTTTCTAAGTCAACCAGCAGAAAGATGGCAAGAATGACTGATGAAAGAAATACTTGGGTTCAAATTTCTGCAGGAATAGGAGAATACAGATTTTAAATTGTGCTGCTCTGTCTTGGATGGAGTTAACTTTCCTAATAACGATCTGCTTGACATTATGTTTTAGATTTGTGACTGAAATTGTCATGATAACACACCAATATTTTGTTATTATAATTAAATTAATAGTGCTAATATGTGGGACAATGCTTTCATAACATCAAGGTTTTCTCAGTTTCTCACACTGCCTCCTTGCAGAAGGATATTCCATGCCATAGAACATCATTAGCAAAAAACAGGATGGACAGTGTTTGTCTTTCAAGGTAGTTGTTGCTCAGAGACTAGCTAGGTATCAGTCTGCTTGTGGGACGCAGCGATTAATTACGTTTGCATAATTTCTTTCTTATTTTTTTTTCTTTTCTTTTTCTTTCACTTCTTGAATTGTCTTTATCTCAGCCCATGAGTTTTCTCATTGTTACTCTTTTTATTGTCTCCTCATCCCACTGTGGGCAGGGGAATGAGTAAGTGTCTGTGTGGGTACCACAATTCAAACCTCCTTTTCTTGCTCCACAAAACAAGAACCTCTGATAAAAGCCAAGAAAATGTACCTAGAAGATTATACTGGGGAGGGACAGAAGAGAAAAAAGGCCAGAAATAATCGTGTCATGGACTAGTCTTGTTGCTTCCACTGATGTTCCTACTGAAGAATCTTATCACATCTGAGACAAGAACTGGATTTTGGAAATAAGTCTCACAAGCAGCCTTTGATTAGTATCACAGGTTGGAGAATGCCCTCTGCTATGACCTGAAATGCTCCTAGAAATGTAACTTAGACTTGAAAATGTCCCATCCACTGAACTTAATTGCATTAATTTCTACTGTTCCTCTGCTATATTAATTTATTTATTTATTTGTTTGCCTAATTTGCCACGGTTTTCTTAGTTCCTACTGAGGCTGCTAGAACGTAACAGCTGGTGACATTTGTGTCTGAGTCCTTATCCCTGTATTTTTATCAGCTAGAGTAGTAGGCCTAATGATTCATTTCTCAGTCATATGTATCTAGTACATGAAGTCCAGGATCCAAAGATTAGACTGAACTAGCTCATATCTCCATCTGTAAACTGTTCATCTTTTGTGAACTGGAAAGCAAAGAAGTTCACGTTGCATTAAGACACTCTGTTCACTCAGATATCTTGTGATCTTATTTCTGTAGGCTTCATTGGTTTTTGTTGGACTAAAAGGAAGGGATCTTGATATGAATTCCTAATTATATAAAATATGCAAAATCTCTAATTCCTATCTGTATATTTTATTTATTTCTCCATTACTCTTAATCAAACTGGTCTCAAGGTAGTAGGATTACAGCACAGCCATTTTGATTTTTACTTTGTGTTTTTATTGTGTATAAATCGGTGCTTAAGGAATAAAACATAATTCCCAACCTGAAATATAATGCTTTCAATATTGACTTAAGGAAAAACTTTTTTTTATGATGCAAAATCATAGCAAACAAGGTTCAGTCTATTTTTCTTCCACGTTATTTAGCTGTAGTGAAAAAATCTCTTTTTGTCTTGTATTCTTAATAGTCTGACAAAGAGTAATAACAATAATAGATATTAGAATTAAAATTATGTTGTCTGAACTTTACATATGCAGAAACTGAGCATATGACACAGCATCATTTTAACCACATACATAAGAATGTTTAACATTCTTCTTCCCAAACAAAATAAAAATTTGGAGGCAAGATGAATAATTTCTGTAAGGAAACATAGAATATTAAAGAACAAAAACACCTTGAAATGACTCCTGAATTTAATAAAAGGTATACATTGATTTTCTGAAAGAGACCTCATCTTAAAAAGGAAATAATTTTTACAAAAGCCGTCATGATTAAGTTACTAATAATAAAGTTCCAGTTACGGTGAGGGTCACTTCATCAACACAGCTATATTCTATATTCTTCTCATAACGAAAGCTCTCACCTACATGTAACTAGGTCTGCAGAGCCCTTAGAATTGATCGATAAAGTAAGGATGTAGAAGGTTGCCTAGGAAGTGAGGACTGTGATTCACCTTTCTGATGTGTTTCTGGAGTGTTCTAAAAGCACCTCATGAGCAGCCTAATAAATGGGTACCTACACTGGGATCAAATTACCTAACATGCATCTGGTGAAATTTCAGATATTATAAGATATCAAAGTTATCTGCACAGCGCTAGCTGAGAGCCTCAGAGATGCACTCAGCATTCCAAATAGCACATAGAAGGTCACTCGTGATGAGCTCAGATATTTTAAGTTTCTATATGGTTATGCTTTTACAGCCAAGTCTCAAGACTTCATGCCTATTTTAAAGTGAGCTGATGTACCAGGTATGGCTGAGATGGAGCCAGTTTTCTTCATTGCACCCTGTATGGTGCTGTGTTTTGGATACATTAATAAAGCAGGGTCGATAACAACAGCAGTGTTTTTGCTACTGCTGAACAACATCTGCATTTTTCCCACTCTGCCTCCTCTACTGAGTAGGCTGGGAATGCACAAGAAGTTGGGAGGGGACACAAAGTCTTTCACAAATGGATTAAAATAAATGTTCACATTAAAACTGTATTTCTCAAAATAAACAGCTAGGTTAGTGCACTGGATTTTCCAAATGTTTTTTAAGGTACTATCATTTTAAAATAACAGTTTGCCATATCATTACTAATTTATTCCCTGAATCTCACAATTTATTCCTCATAAAGCCAAATAAACTGCTACTACCTATTCCTTAAAGTAAAGCAAATATTAGACTCTAGAACAATAAATGCCAACACAGACGAATGATTGTTTTCCTGTAGGGAGAGACAGCCAGGAACAAATTGCCATTGTTCAATCACAGCAGATCAAGCAAGCAGAAATTTGGCTAACTGTGTTTGAATGTTGCCTTATGAAATTATATGAAATAGATTTTCTTGTTTAAAAGTATGTGCCTTAGCAACTGAGCTGAGCTTACTAAAATGTTGCATTTTGATTCCTTACTGAGCAAAATATAAAAGGTCACAGTGGCCTTTACAGGAACACACTTCACACTTTCAAACCAACAACCTATAATTCAGCCAGGAAGTCTTAATGTCAATTAAGACAAGCTGGCTTTCAGAGTCTGTCACTGTGGTTAAAAAAACCAAACAAAACCCTTACAATAAGTCTTGACAAAATTAGAACCTGTGTATAGTGAACTGTCTTGTTCATAACCTTGTAGAACACATGTAAAAACACTTAAATATTACTAACACAAAATAGACAAACAAAAAGAGGATGTATTGTAACAAAAAGGAGGATGTATTGTAACAAAAAGAAGGATGTAAGGAACGCAATACAAAGGCAAAACCTCCTAAAATTTCAGCAAAGAATCCTTCAAGATAGGAAGGCTGCCCTTCCTAACTCAATGGTGAATAGAAAATAATGAAAGAATTTGAAGAAATTTGACAAAAAAGAAGAGAAAATAGTGGATAGTTTTATTTTTAACAACAAGGGGAAGGAACAAAGAATATGTAAGCACAATAAAGTGCACAAAATGGTATGTTTCAGGAAAGGAAGTCTCGATAAGCATAGTGGTGAAATGGCTAAAAAAGCAGTGATGTGTCTGGGCTATTCTGCATCCTTTCTCCTACAGATAAAAGACAAATATATAGGAGACAAATATGTAGGAGACCAACTTGTTGCTGGACTTTCAGAAAGGAATACAGGTTCTCAGAACGGAATTTTGCAAAATGTGACTGTTTCCAAAACTGTAGTGCTGGATAGGATCAGGTGCTGTGAAAATGAGACTTGTTCCAGTTATTGGAAGGAGTTATCAACTTTTTCCTGAGCAGGTGGTCTTTAACAGGCCCATCACAATGGGTCCTGCATTAGCCTGTGCATTAATGCTGAACTACAACCTTTTTCCTGGTTTACCATTCCATCCCTAGGTAAAGTTACATGCATTCTGGCTGTTTCTTCAAATAAAGGGCTTGTTTCCCTTATGCCTTTCTGCCTGTCCTTTGTAAAAATTCTGTGTCCATCCCTGTAATTCCGGTGAGTTCATAACATTGCAACTACTCCCAGACATCTACATCCTAATTCCATGTTCCCTGTATGTTGTGCATGAATACACAGCCGTTTCAGAGAGGAATGCAGTGGTGATGAGTTCCCAGAAAATGTGTGTGAGCCTCTGCTACCATGCTGCCCTCTCATCACTACCTTATTTATACAGATACACTTAGGTAGGCTCCCTTCAGCCTCATTTTGTTCAACATAAAGTTACTCTTCTCCACCCTACCCTGTGACCCTCTGCTTGCCAATACTGTCCACCACTTTTCTCTACTGTGTGGGTAGTCATCTCCTACCTGTATCCTTCCTACTTGAAAGCTGTTGGCAAAAAGTCCTTTGTTCCTTCTTGGCCAGGTGGACCCTGCCTCTTCCTAGCAGTCCTCGAGTCTACAGTGCTGTATGTGATTACTGCAATGTGAAATCTTCTTGTAGATCTAATATTGAGACACAAATTAACACGTCCAATAAAATAGATTTAGGATGTCTTATTTGCCTCTGAGATTTCACTAGAACTCAGAGTACCCGTTTGTTTATCGATTTTATTAAAAAGGATCTGATAGCAAAATTCAACAGAGGAAACGTCTGGCTGTTTTGCTTTACTATAACTTTATTGAGTTAATTAAAGATGTAGTACTGAAGTCAAAATTAGTTCATATTAAAGATTGAATCAACAGGTAAATAAGTTCAAACTACAAAATGATCAAATTAATACTGAAAATAATCAAATAAAAGTCTGAGCTAGACACTAATACGAACTATTTCCTGTCTATTTTTAAAAAAAAATTAAAGGAAGGAACAAGTGTTTTTGCAGGCTTTTCTTTCATAGTAACCTATCTCTTATTTTAGTCAATACAGTAGATATCTGAAACTGGTTATAGACACACTTACAGTGTAAATACCAATTATTTTCTCCAACACATCCCATGACAATATGTTGCATAAAATAACTACTAAAAGGGAAATTATCAGGAAATAAGTAAACAGAGTATTAATCGAGAATAATTATCAGGAAAATATTTCTCTAATCGGAACACCAAATCATGAAAGAATTTTGGAGATTATTATTTGAAAAAACTGAAATATAGTTTTTCAGAAATTTCTCTGAAGAGCCTAAACGCACGCAATATTTTTAATTATAGGATTTAAACATGTTGGCATAAAATCTTGAATTCTCAATAAGTCAGCAATGACTGTGTCCAAAACTTTTAGCTTGATTTATCACACAATATATAGTAAGTGTTAAATAATTCTATATATTCCCAATCTAATTTGATAGGCAACAATTTAAATTGATAAACACCTGGAGATAAAATTGGATAAATAAGTGTAAATATGTAAACAGAAGAACATAAATATTTCATTGGCCACTATGTCTCTGTTTCATAGGTTTTGCTTTATCAGGGATATAGTGTAAGAAAAATCAGTGACATATTTATTTTCATGTATAAACACATAATCATCATTATAAGCAATAGTAATGAAACTGATAATAAAACAGTGCAGGACTGCTCTAAACCAAACTAATTAAAGGGAAAATAAGGAACAGTAACCTAGAATAACAAAGCCTACTTCATCCACATGCTGATTTCTACTTAAGTCTATACGAGTAAATCTATTTCAGAGTAGTTGGTCTATATGCCTAAACTGATTTTAGGGATGAGCATCTCTTATCTTAAAGAAAACCTAACCAACTGAACAAAAAAAGACAGCACATGCATTTATATTTCAACAAATATTTCAACATTTCTCACAAACACTCTGTTAGCATTTAAATTCAGCTTAGTACAGAACATTATGTGTTTCTAGAAGGCAGTAGTCATGAAATTAATTCCCTGACCCTCAAATGTTTGATCCTGCAAGAACTTCAGATGACTTTTCTGTTAAATATCACTGAATTGTTGTCTGTCTAAACCAAATATTAGGAGTTATAGTAGGAATGCCTCCTAACTGGTTCTTCTATTTCCTCAGATTTATCCTGAGACATACCCAAAAATGACTGTTCATTTTTCCACCAGAGAGTGCACGGCAAAAAAAGGCCTATACTGAACACATACACTTATCTGTGTGGTTTATAGCTCCATCATGTGTGCTAGATATGGATCTTAATATGACTTGCAGGCTAGGTCATGTGAATTGTACAGAATACTATCCCCTCCCATAAAACCATGGCTATACAAAACTGTGTGGAGTTTAAATTTAGTGGGTATGCACTATTCCCCCTATGCACCACTTTGATCTGCAGATTAAATCACTTTGTTTCCATAAATTACTGCTAAAAAAAAAATAAACAGAATGAGAACAAGAGAAATATTATCATAGCACTGAGTGTTACATTAGCAGGAACTTGTTTAAAGACCAGCCTCAGAAGAGAAGATTTTGCTCTGCCTTTGCTTCTATTGATAGTGCAGGTTTCCTGAACAGACTGTTGTCTGCTCAGGGCATTTACATAACTCATTTCCCTTCATATTATATATTCAGTTATGCCTCAGTCACAGTACCTGGAGATATTTTTTATTTTGAAATACAGTCAGTGATGTTGCTATCTGCCCTTAGCGTAATGATGAGAACATCAGTTAAGACTGTGGGAGATCTGAGTACTAGAACAAAGAACGTTTTAATCCATGACTTAGTTTCCAAGTTCGCTAGATAATTTTTTGCTAACTGGTAATCCTTCCCTCACTGTTGCTGAAGTCAAATCATCTTGAGGTAAAGAGTACATCATTTATGGAAAAATAAATAGACAGAGAAGTAAGTGGTATGAATTAAATCCTGAAAGGATCTAAGGAATTACCTGTATTTTAATCAAGATTCAAGAATTTGCATGTATTCCTCTGAGGGAAAAAACCCCACAACCTTGAAGTACATGAACAGTCGCATGACTATGGATCAAGATCTAGGATCTTCCTGCTTCCCTGCCAGCAAAATGGGTTTATAAATGAACCAGAGAAAATTATTTTTATTTCTTCATGCACAATATTTCAGTTTTATCTGGAAGGATACAAAACAGGACCATTCTATTTGTTTTCTTTATATCTCTTACAATTTGCCTGAGGTGAGGCTGTGCACCCTGATTTCTCTACTTTTAATATAAGGCAGGTCTAAACCCCAACTACAACTTCTTGAACAAGTTCTTTCACTGCCAAAATTTTTCAAATTTTTCCCAGTTACTCCATCACAAGCCTAGCTCAGAATACTTGGTTAGAAACTTCAGACAATGGAGAGACATTTCTGGATACCAAATAATCTGACTTCATTCAAATATTTGGAGTAACATAATTTCCCACTGACTGTCTTTAGAGGACATATGATTGATGAATGGGAAACACTAAACCTTCCGAGATTGATGCTATGAGGTCAAGAATTATGTGATTCTCCACATTGCAGTAAAGTAATCCCCTATCCCATTAAAATACGTGTAAGCTCAGATATTTAGTACCTGAACATCATAAAATCTAAGTCATACATCTTCAGATGCCTAATCTAATCGATCCAGTCTCATATGACATGCAATATGTATCTGAACACAAGTACAGGTCTGACAGAGAAGATGCAGGACCTGCAAGAGACCTATATTCTTCTGAAATATCAGCTGGAAGCAAAGTATTAAAAATGGCACTAAATATTTATGTTTAGGAATTTTATCCAGTACAGAGGATGCAATTCAGGCTAAAAGTTATTTTAAAAAAATGTTCTCCATGTGTAGGTATCTTTATGTGAGCAAGTTTAGGCAACCTTTCTGTTCACCTTGAACCAGAAGCAGACATTTCTATTTAATTACTTGATTTGCGCTCCAAAATCCATTCTTCAGACTGATAAAATATGTAAGTAGGAGCCTGAGACCTAGTTCATGATTAGAAACCTAAATTAGGAATTTTAATATGGAACTTCAATGAAATATACATTGCACAGAGCCATTCCAGAGACTTCTTAATGCTCTGAGACAGCCACGTAGGGCTGATAGATTTGGCATAGATTCTACAGAAACCTTCTCTCAGGAGGGATGTGCTGATTAATCTCAAAAGTTTTTAGATGCTTTTGTATGAACAATTACATTCAGCCCACAGATATGCACATCTGAAATTGTTACCACAGTCATAGCCAGACACTCCTACAGAATGATTAATCTGCCGAATTTTAGAAGCCATCTTCTGGATGAGATTAATTAAGACCTGTAAGTGCATATTAGCACTTATATGCAGCTATCTACATTTTCTTAGATAAGTCCCTTCCTAGGTTAGGAAGTCTTGAAAGAATCACCAAAGGAGTCTCTGAAAATTCAGTACTTCAAGAATTAGTAATGTTTGCAAATTCAAAAGTTAATTAGATGTTAAAGTCAAACCTAAGCACTTTAATTTGTCCTAAAATTAAATGTTCAATATATTTTTAACCATAGAATCACCTCTATATGATCGGACATTTGCAAATTATGTGTGGTCTTAATTTTTCTTAACAATTTTCTTTCTTTCTTTGTGAAAAAACAAAGGAAGTTGCAATTCCACTTAGGATCCTGATTATTCAAGTAGTCAGTATGCACAACTAATCAATCCTTACAAATAGCTAATTTTGATGCAGGTGGGAGGATAATGACTTTAGTGATCTGCCAAGAATATCATCAGATATAANAACTATATATTATAATTAATAATAAATAAATGCAATTATATGTTAATATACTAGATCTTGATATATTATATATTATATACATAGAATCTATATTTAGGAATTATATATATTAAATAATTTGGGGCGCTGTTTTTTGTGAAGTGATTACAAAATCCGTGACAAAATCAAAACTGTAACAATTTCTGAAGCTTAAGAGCTTTTGCTACCTGTTGCTGGGAGGTTTTTGTTTGTTTCTTTATTTGTGTCTTTTTGTTCAGAAGTAAACAGTTGTTCATGAAGTGTATGTGAAATAGATGTTTTGTTAGAAAACTGAAAAAGTATTAGGGTAAGAAACTTGAAAAGAAGTGTAGGAGAAAAAACGTCTGAANAGGATAATGACTTTAGTGATCTGCCAAGAATATCATCAGATATAAAACTTCATCACCAGTTCATTGTTCAGCTCCTCAAAATGAAAACCTTCTGGATTTTTCCTTAATGGATACAAATTACTCTTTAGAAACCTCTGGATATATTTTATTCTGTCAGTTACTACACAAAAGCTTTGACATTAATTGAAATTAAAGACTGATTACTTATGTCCGATTCTGTACCTTCATGATACAAATTTTAGTGCATGTCAATATAACCAAAGATTACAGTGTTACCATATTCTTGGCATAAGCAAAAAACTGTAACAGGCAAATAGGTTTGTGTTTATTTAGAAATTATATATATTATAATATATAACTATATATTATAATTAATAATAAATAAATGCAATTATATGTTAATATACTAGATCTTGATATATTATATATTATATACATAGAATCTATATTTAGGAATTATATATATTAAATAATTTGGGGCGCTGTTTTTTGTGAAGTGATTACAAAATCCGTGACAAAATCAAAACTGTAACAATTTCTGAAGCTTAAGAGCTTTTGCTACCTGTTGCTGGGAGGTTTTTGTTTGTTTCTTTATTTGTGTCTTTTTGTTCAGAAGTAAACAGTTGTTCATGAAGTGTATGTGAAATAGATGTTTTGTTAGAAAACTGAAAAAGTATTAGGGTAAGAAACTTGAAAAGAAGTGTAGGAGAAAAAACGTCTGAAATTTGAATATATATATGTACATATGTACAGATACAGAGAAAAGAAAACGTATTAAACTAATAACTTTGCCTTGGAAGACAGTTTGAGTCCAGTAAGAAAGCATCCCTACAGACACAGAAATGAGTCAACAGGTTAATTCCTCTTGTATCAAGGATAATTTACCAATAAAGGAACATAGGTGTTTCAGTATTGGTAGATACAACCAATATTAGAATCTGACTAAAGGGCACTGTGTGCCTGAGTACCAATGCCTGAAAAGAATTCAAGATAATACTGATGAGAAAGAAGACCTGTAAAGTCATAATTTAAAAAGCCCTGCTGACTATTTGTAATGATAACAAGTAAATTTTCTGTAGCACTTTAATTATTCAGGAGTGAAATATTTAGCAGAAAAGTAAAATTTGTGAAATCTGAAAAATAATCAAAATAGAAAGCTAAGAAAGTACAGCAGTATGTAATTTATGTATTCAGATTTAAAAACATGTATTTTTTCGTTAATAAAAAACTTACAAGGCATGCAGCATCCTATCTAATTATCATTGATGTAAAGATCGTTTTGTGTACCTGACTGGAGGGAAAAATTGTTAAACAGAAATAACAAAATATAAATGCAAAGACTGTTATCTTACAGAATTTGAAAGCACAGTGTAGTGACATCTTTAAGCAGACAAACAATCTTTTATATTTTCTTTTCAATCTGTAGGAAGAAAACAAATCTCATCAGTTTGTGATAAGTTCAGAAATGAAACAAAATCCCCTACTTTATAATGTCATTTCCATTTCTCATAAAGCCCACTTATTTCTCCTATTTTTAAAAAGAAATTGGCTTTTTTTTTTTTTTTACTTTGTCTTCTAGTAGTTTTTGGCAGTTTTCAATTCCCAGTTTAAACGCCTTCAGACTCTAATGAGGGCTTGCAGTTCTTTGTTTCATATATTATTGACAATAAAACAAAATGTTATCTACCTCCAGATGCTGCCTCTATAGGAGAAAAACAGCAGCAATCCTTTCTATGAAAAAAGGAAATATTTCTGTAAGTAGGTGTCTTATAATAAAAGACAAGTATTAAATTGCAAGTTTAGAGAAGAGGCTTTAGGGAATGAAAGAATTAGTATACACTGGATGAAGCTATGAACTAAAATCCTCAAAGAAATTATAACAATTTAAAATAAAGAATGCAGCTGATCAGTACAGACATAAAACTCTGCTAGACTAGCATGGCCAGACAACTAGACTGTCTAGAAGTTACTGCGAAATGCATCATGAAGCAAGCTGGTACAAATGAAAGCTTGGTAGCAAATAATGAGAGAGCTGAGGTTCCCATGGGCTCCTATCCAGTCCCCCACCAACAGTGCATGTAAAAATCTCTTTAAACGCTACCGAGATAATGCTTAGCAGCCCAGCAGACTAATACAGATAAAAGGAAAGTCAAAGTCTTTGAACAGCATTCGGACTAATGATTCTAACTGACTTTTAGCCACAACATAAAAAGTAACAGTGACTAAAAATCGCTTTATTAAAGATCCATGATTCAATTTATGATGAGCAGAACTCTTTACTCCTTATGATAGCACAATTAATTGTTTTCTACCATGAAAACTTGCAAACGCAAATACACTGCTGCTTTCTTCTGCTGCACTGTGTGACAATTTGCTTTTGGGCTTCTGTATGGGGATTATGCATAAGAGATCTGATAAGGATGCGTAAGAAATTTTTGACTGAGTCTGACATATGGCACTGTATACATGCGTTATGGGACTTTTACATGCATCTTGGGAGAAAAGAAAGAAAATAGTGTTCCCACACTAAAGGATTAATAATCATTGGTGGAAGAAATTGGATGTGAATTAGTGGTCCTCTAATGATGAATCTTCAGAGGTACAGTGACAGCCATGCCTTTCCTAATACCAGCAAGTCACAATGTTAATTCTACTGAACTCTGAAAATGAATTAATTCAACTGACTTAACTCCTTTACAGACTTTTTTTCTTATTAAGTTACCTTAATATGATTTAGCTTAGTGAATTTTCAAAATAGTTGGAATTAAATCATATTAAGTTTATTCTGAAACTAAATGAGAATGCCTACCTAAAGATCTTATGCTAGTTACCCTGTATTATTATCATAGTTTCTGTGTAGACAGGGTCTTATTTTCAAGGTTAAATTTTGGCTGTTAATGTTAGTGATGGTTTTATATTTTTACTTTTTAAGTAAGACAAGTTGACAAATTCATCTGTAAAAGTGGTGAAAATCACTGAGATTTTTAAGGTAAAAAGCTTGCAAGAAATATGTTCATACTTAGCTTGGAGTGGGAGGTCCTCATAGGAAATGCTTGCCTTGTTGAAGTCAGAATTGTGACACTGACTTCAAAAGGATTTGAAATTTTCTTTTGTATATAGAAATTATTTAAATTTCACATTTTAAAAATTATTAACTTATCATTTTCTTTATGAAAAACTTAATTTACTTTAAGAATTATACATCTTACAAAACTTCATCATCATCAACAGTATAGGTTACAAAACTTTTAGTTTGTACATTTCAACAAAAAAGAATTAGGAAATGATACATGAAAGCAGCCCATTGTAAGATAGTCTTCTATAATGTGACCATATGCATCCCTTTTTCAAGGAAAGAAAAAAAATTGTATTCTTATTTATATTCCCCATAGCTCCAATGTTGACAAACTGTAACATGTAATACAAGCAGTTCAAACATAATTTTGTAAAGTATTAATTTCTGCAACTTATTACTGCAGTAGTTTCAGTACTGTGTTTGACAGCTTTACAAAGAGCATTGTGTGCTCAAATTACTCTGTTACTCCTGAATAATGTTCTGCCTTTTTCTCATTTTCAGTTTCTAAGCCACAGTAACAGAAAAGAAAAGCAAAACATTGATGACTGATTTTGGGAGATAGGACCTATGTTTTTAAAGTGCTACACCTATTTACATCAATGATTTATCAAAGGCTGTCATCAAACTCTGCTAGCTCAAGACTTCTGCGTATTTGGTATTATGATATTTTTTGTTGAGCACACCCACGTTGTCTAGGAAGAATTCCATCTCAGTTGCAACACCTTTACTCTTCCTCAGATTCCCTCACAGTCTACTGCATTTAATAATTCCTTAGTAAGATACTATACAGGAGAGTATTCCTGAGCAACTACTAATTCTGCTCTTTTTCTCTCACTTGATTCTTTTTCTCTCACTCACTCCCCAGTTTCCCTCAATCACCTCCAGTCTAGCAGGGAATCTTTAACTGGGAACTCCATCTTAACTTCTTTTTTGAGTATTTTTATAATTAGGGGTAAAAAACTCATTGAAACATAATTTTTCCTGAGTTTTACATCAGCGACTGATGTGTAATACCAGTATATAATGGATAACTGCAGTTATCAAAACTGTATTGTCTATTAAAGCACAATATTCCAAAGATATGTACATCCAAATGTACAACTAAAGAACTTAAATGGCCTTGAGGATTTCAGTTTTGAAAAACTGCACTTTATGAATACAGCAAATAGTATCAGGGGACCACACTTCATGCAATAATGGGTTATTAGATATTTTTTAGACTGGTTATTCCCAACTCTATTTTGTGTAAAAAAGGAGCGTAATTACTCAGCAAGTGTTTCTTAGCCCTAGCTATTTCATCATTTATTGAACGCTATGAGTATTAGTTGCCTGAGTATTGTAAATTTCTCTCTTGGCTTGAGATTAATTTGTTTTTTAAAAAAGAAATTTAGTATTTTTTCTTTATTATTAGTTCTGCATGATATGCTCATTTTTCCTAAGCAGATCCTAACTTATGATACAGTGCACCATTCTACATAGAAGGCAGTCTTAAACCTGTATATGTTCCTTTAGATAAAGCATAGCTGACAAATCATATAAAACTAGCAAGACTACAAGGAAATTTCAGGCTTTGTTTTACTTGCAATCATGACATTAGAAAACCGTGACAAGCTGTGCTGTTTTCTAATCTCTGGTTTTGTTCTTACTTCCAAGGTATAATTGGTACAGAAAGTGAGGGGGTGGTATCTATCCTTCCTTTCACACACTTCAGCTACTGTTTCCCAGCTGTCTTATTTCCTGTGTGCATCTGTCTGTCTGATACTGATACAACATTTTCAATAATAGATTCTGCTGAACTGCCAAAAATCCTTAAGGTACAAACACACATATTCAGTGTATGAATATATGCATTGTAGATATACACAAAAAGATTTAAAACAAGATAAACCAAAACAAAACAATCATTAGAGTTGCAGACTTGAGCCTTACAAGCTTGGGATTTAAAAAAAAAAAAAAAAATCAGTGCAAGTTAAATTCACATCCCTTTCTTTATAACTTCTGCATACGTAATTAAATAAACTGGACTTTTCCATCCTGCCCTGGAAATGAGTACAGGAGACTACTGCAGACTCTTACTAACTTTGATTATTTGCCGTGTAGATATGTAGTAAGAGGCGACTGCAGACACAGGATGGTTTTAGTAAAAGAAGTTACAAATTATCCAGAACTGGTTTTCCTCATCTTACTTTTCCTCTTCCACAGCCATCATATTTTTCTTTTTCTAGTCAGGAATATAGGGGGCCAGATGAAATCTCTTATGCCTTTAGATCCACCTATATTCCAGTTAAGGAGAAAAAATCACTACTGGGAAAAAGCCATCTAGATTTCAGTATAAACTTGCCTTTCAAGATCTAGTAGTAGAAAAAAACACCTAATCTTAGAACACCTTCCTCCATCTCTCCCTTCTTCCCAGACTTAACTTCACTCCTGAGTTTTCTATGCTCTCCCCACCAGCAGCACAGGGAGACGGTACTTGCAACTAGTTCATCAAATGTCTCTACCAATCCCTTCCATTCAGGGGTAGGACTCAGACTCTTCCCCTGCTCACGCATGGGGGCCCTGCCACGAGAGACAGTCCACCATGAAACTCTCTGCTGTCAGTTCTTCCCACAGGCTGCAGTTCTTGATGAACTTCTATGGGTCCCTTCTGTGGGGTGCAGTCCTACAGGAACAGACTGCTCCTGTGTGGGACCCCCATGAGGTCACAAATCTTGGCAAGAAACTTGCTCCAGTGTGGACTTTCCACAGAGTCACAGCCTCCTTCAGGCATTCACCTGCTCTAGTGTGGGGCTGTCCACGGGCTGCAGGTGGATCGCTGCTGCAGGGACACAGCTGCCTCACCATGGTCTGCATCACAGGATACAGGGGAATGCTTGCCCAGGTCTCTGGAGTATCTGTTTCCCATCCTTCACAGACCCTGGTGGCTGCAGAGCTGCTTCTCTCACATATTCTCACTTCCCTGCAATGGGCTTTTGTGCTGCAACTTTTTCCCTTCTAAAATATTTTACCCCATATATTACCACTATTGTTGATAGGATTGGCATTGTCCAGCTGTGGGTCCACCTTGCAGCCAACAGGCATTGGTTCTATCAGACTTAGGGGAAGCTTCTGGCAGCTTCTTAAACCAGCCACACCTGTATCAAAACATGCAAATATAGTGCACAAATGCAATCAGAATTATACATACATGCATATATACATGTATTTACGTCTTATGCAATATCATTATTAGTTATTTTGTGTTACTTCAAAAATACTTCTAAAACCTAGTTCTGCACTTCTGCCTTTCTTAGGTGCATTGCATAAACGATGTCTTCACTTGTGATTTCTGTGCATTCTATGGCCAGCAGAAGGTTTCAGAAACTGGGAAATATTCCCACATCAGAAAGAAAATCAGCTAATACACCTATTACTTTGTTATTTCTTCGACACCACTTCTTGTTGTCATATCTATTCATATCATTATGTGTGTGTTTTCTAGGTCTAGGATCCATAATGTCCTTCTCATGCACTGTGCCCTTGCAGTTATTTTTAGATATAGATATAGATATAGATATAGATGATATAGATATCTAAAGATATTTATAAGTGCAGAGAAATCTTCATTTATTCTAACTTGTCTTGTGAGGTACGGCTTGACTTAATAATTTGGTGTATTCTCAGTTTTTGCCTGGACTTTCAACACTCTATGCACTGCAATTTCAATTTATGCAGCTTTCTTAAAGTTGTAAAATTCATGCTCAGTCATAATATCATTATAAAGTAATTAATTATTCTTTTAAGTTTGGGAACCTTCCTTATAAAATTGTTCTCCCTTCTTGCTTGCAATTTCAATTCCACACATAGCATCTGCACATTTGATTCAATTCAATTATAAAACTCACTTAAGCTCCACATTTGACTTCTGCAAGGTTTTGGTAGCTTTATATGTTTCATGCTAATATATCAGCAGAATTAATAAAATAAATTTTCCTAGTGTTTCTGCTATTTGAGAGACATTTATCTTTAATTCTGCCAGATTTCTTTTGCTTAGTTATCCAGATATATGAAAAATAAAGGATAATTTGAGCTGAATTTGAAAGTAAAGAACTTGATTGTCACAATCTTTCATCTCAGACTTTCACTTATAAAACCCATTTACATTTTTACTTCATGAAAACATAAAATTGATGTAAAAGTATAAGGATTCTGTTTGTGAGTTCAAAATGCAGTATTACATCTCCAGATTACTAACTGATCATGTTGAAGCCTAGGCTTTGTTTAGACACTGAAGAGAAATTAGTTTTATACATCTAATGAGTGAATAAATATCCTGTCTGCTTAACATGGTGAGCAGAAGTCCTGAAGAAGGAAAGGAAAGAATGAAGATGGCTTTCATTGGTTATGGTGTATCCCCTATTGTCTCTGACTGCCTTATTAACAGCAAAGCTTATAAGAACTTCATAAACAGTCTGATGTTTTCTTTCTTTCTCTCTTTCTCTCTCTCTTTCTTTCCTTCTCTGAGCTGCAAGTACACATTTCTGCCTCATGTCCAGACCCTAAAGTCCTTGGCAGGGCTGCTCTTGAGCAGTTCATCCCTCAGTCACTACTGGTCCTGGAGGTACCTGCCCTGACCCAGGTGTAGAACCTTGCACTTGGTCTTGTTAAACAGTGTGACATTCTCATGAGAATATTTCTTGAGCTTGTCCAGGTTCCTCTGGGTGGTATCCTGTCCTTCAGGAGTGTCCTCTGCACCACTCAGCTGGGTGTCATTGACAAATTTGTTGAGGCTGCACTTGATCCCTTCATCTATGTCATTAATAAAGTTAAATAACACTGGTCCTAATATAGACCCCTGAGGGACACCATTTGTCATTGGTGACCACCAGGACTCCAAGCCCTCAATCATTACTTTCTGGATGTGGCCATCCAAATAATTCCTTATCTGTCTACCGACCTACCCACCAAATCTCTCTCTCTGATTTAGAGAAGGATGTTGTGAAGGACTGTGTCAAAGGCTTTACAGAACTCTAGATAAATGACAAATGTATCCCCTCAGTTGTCCACTGATGTGGTAACTCCATCATAGAAGGCCGCTGGGTTGCTCAGGCAGGATTTGGCCTTGGTGAAGCCATGTACAGCTTCTAAGAGGATCTGTTCCATGATCTTCCCAGGCACAGAGGTGAGGCTCACAGGTCAGTAGTTCCCAGGGTCCTCCTTTCCATCCTTTTTAAAGATGAGTACAGTATTTTCCCTTTTTTTGTCTAACACCTGACTTAGCTGTGTATGATGTAAGAGGGAAGAGCCTTTGCTGATTTTGGGAACACCATAAGGTGACTTTAATTCTCCCAGTGAACTCTTTTCAAAGAGAAACAAATGTATATAAAATACGTAACGTTCCTTGAAAGAGACAAACTAAAAAGGCTTTAACTGAACACTAAGAGTAACATCTTATTGCATATACTTTTTTCCATATTTATGTTGTCCATACATTCATCAGATACTACCAGCTATCCAGTTGTTACTTCCTTTTTATTCTTCGTTTCTGAATTTTGGACACCAGCTGCTCAGGACCAATGTATCCAGTGCACATCAGATTAAGCACTAAAACTATTAAAAATATCTGAAACAGTTCTGTGGGTGTATCCAACACAAGAAGTGTTCACTACACTTAAGAAGGATGACAAATGTGCTAGGCCTAGGTGCAGTGCTTTAAATCGATAGTGACAATGCCAGCTCCTGGCTTCCGACCAAGCCAAGTACAGCTTAGCTGTAGTGTGTGAACTACCAGGTGGCAAAGACAGAAAAGCCTGGGGATCCCTACTGTATATCATCCACCACACTGCTCCCCATGTCTCTTCACTCTTTTTAACTTCTGCAGAAATAGCTTTGTAAAACACATTCTGCTTTACCAGAGAGCCCTACCTCTTTTGCCGTTCAGACTGAGAAAATGTAAGAGCCCCTTATGGAGGTCATAAGGAGCTGTGTCTAACAACTTATTAGCAGCCCAACAGTTGATAAATAGCTTCAGGATCAGTACGTTATTTGAAACACAGGTGTGGGGTTTTTAATGGTCATACTTGATACCCTGTTCTACTCATTTTGAAATGGCAATGACCAAATGTAGTTAATGGTTTGATACTACAGGTTTATATTTCCTAACCACACTTTAAAAATTATGTTTGTCTAATTTAGACTGAAGGAGGCTAAAAGCTAACCTTATTGCTGTCTACATCTTCCTGAGAAGTGGAGAGGGAGGTGGTGATCTCTTCTCCCTGGGATCCAGGGAAAGGATGTGTGTTAAGAATGGTTCAAAGCTGCAGCAGGGGATGTTCAGACTGGACAACTGGAATAATTTCTTTGCTGAAATAGTAGTAAAACTCTGTAACAGGCTTCCTAGAGAGGCAGATGATACCCTAATCTTGTCAATGTTTAAGAGAAATTTGGATAATGTCCTTAATAACCTGCTTTACCTTTTGGTCATCCCTGAAGTGTTCCGGAAGTTGGACTAGAGTATCATTGTAGATCCCTTCCAACTTAAACTATACTGCTCTATTTTATTCTGTTCTGTTCTATTTTAATCATACTGAAGAAACATTTTAATATAGAAAAAATATTCATATAAACAGCATTTTAGCCAAAGAAACTTTATTGAAGAAATCAAATAAGTGAACCACTTAAATAATATTAAAAATATTTGTGAAACTGTTTGTTCATTACTTGTAAATACAGACAATTTTAGCATGTTTTCTAACATTTCTACTAGAGAAGAGGAATTCATAAATTATTTGCATGTCTAAGTCTAGTATTAGTACGATAATATATAATAACATAAAAATAATATAAAACAATAATGTTTTAGCTAATAACTCAAAATAATTAAAATTATCAATAATATGTAATCAATAATTTCAAACTACTCAGTTTATTTTTAAAATGTCTTCATACATTTCATAGTAGAATGTATGGATTACTTAAGTAGAAGAGTGCTTTTGGGTTTTTTTCTTCTATTTATCTTCAAAAAGCAAAACTTGAGAGTAAAAGCATACTGACAAGCTTAATTTTATCGCAATTACTTTATCTAAGTGTGCAAATTCCACAAAATATAAATAGGCATCTGAACTGGAATATGTGCAGGGTTTCTGATGGGACCCTGAGTGCATCCTCCACTGGGGCATTTATCTGGTTCAGCAGACTGTGAGCTCCTTCACAAAGAAGAACTTTTATGAAGACACCCAGTAATGAGGGGCAGGAACTTTGTTACAGAAATCTCACGTGTTTCAACAGAGGGAGGAACAATATCCTTCTTTAAGTGAGGAATACTGGCAGAGGCTGACTTGTTCAAAAACAGATTTCCAGAAAAGGACATAAAGGTCCTGTGGACACCAAGCTGAACTTGAGCCAGCAATGTGCTCTTTGGTAAAGAGGACTGATGGTGTTGTGAATGATATCAGGAGTAGCATTGCCCACCAGCTGAATGGCGGCGATCCTCCCCCTTCACTCAGCACAGGTGAGTCACAACTGGAGTATTCTGCCCGGTTCTGGGGTCCTTGGTATAAAAGAGACACGGACATACTAGAAAGACTCTGAAAGAAAATTGCCACAAAGGTGATTCAGGGTCTGAAGCATCTCTCTGATCAGGGGAAGCTGACATTTGAGACTATTTATCTTGGAGAAGGTTCAGGGATGGTGCAAAAAAGTACAGAGTCAGGCTCTATTCAGTGGTGTCCAGTGACAAGACCAGAGGCAGCGTGCACAAACTGACACACAGGAGGTTCCCTCTGAACATCAAGAAACACTTTTTCACTGTGGGTGACCAAGCATACTGCCACAGGTTTCCCAGAGAGGCTGTGTGTGTCTGGGAAAACACAACAGAGACACTCTCACACCCCCCAGGTTCAACAGAAAGGAAAGGAAAGACCCACTTCATTTACATATGTCACGTCTTATACAATTCTCAGCTCCACAAGGGATTGGAGGACATGTCACTTCCTGCTCAATCCCACTGGAGAAAAAAGATGCTCATCAAAGTTCTCTTATCACAAAAGGAATGAAAAACAGTAAACATTGGCTATGATTTACATGAAACTGTGTGAGAAAGAATTCCGACTCCAGAAGACTTTAGCGAAAACCAGGGCAACAGCTGTGGAGTCTTTCTTCTCAAAGACATTCAAAAGTCAAGACATGGTCTTGAGCAATTGGCTCTGTTATATTGCTTGAGCAGGGAGGTTGGCTAAAATGACCTCCAGAGGTAATAAAAAGGGGACCTCTTTGTTTTGATTTTCTACAAACATGTAAGATTTTGCACATTTTTTCAGAAGAAAATAATATTTAAGTGGATTTTATTGTCAATTTCTTATTTTAACTTTCTCTTTTCACTTTTGCAGAAGTTAAAAGATAAAGTTTCTCAAATATTACAGTTCAAACCCTGTACTGCTTTATTACCAGTCAGTGTCATTCAGGACGAGCTGCTCTCCAAACTGCAGTAAAGATTATGTTTCTTTACTTTTGACATGGGAGAATATGAAAGACTTTCTTTGCCTGATTTTCCAAGAGAGAGCTGTATCATTATGAGCACAGAATATGAAGTCTGGATATGAAGTCTGAATGAAATGTCAATATTAAGGCCTCTAATGTGGCTTATACAGTATTGTAGCAATTCTTGCCTCTGGGATATAATTTATGCTTTGTAAATGTATTTATGTAAAAAAAATCAGTTTCCATTTTCCAAGACGAGTGTTAGCTGTTTCCACTTACAACATGTAATTTTGTATTTCCAAAGAGCTACAAGGAGTATTAGGTAAATGCTAGTATGCTTAAATTAAGTACACTACATAGAAAGTCATATTTTCATTCAAAATATTACAGCACATAAAAAACTCCCACAAAATAGAGCATTTATATTTGACATTGACATTTGCTAATGTTCTTTCAAAATGTTATTGTATGTGTGAAAAATAAATGAAGTCATAAATTTTAGTTGAACAAGTTATGTGTGTATACTCACAAAATTATAAAATACAGAGATCTGAGTGAAAAGCAATTTGTGTTGTACAGATTTTAGATACTGATAATATTGAAAGTTTAAAAAATTTATAGTATGTACACGGCTCAAAACTTTTTTGTGAAACTTTCATCAGTTGGAGTGTGGTAAGGCACTGGAACCGACTGCCCAGAGAAGTTGTGGGTGACCCATCCCAGGGATTGTTCAAGGCCGGGTTGGATGGGGCTTTCAGCAACCTGGTCAAGTGGAAGCTGTCCTTTTCTGTTGCCCTGGTTTTTGCTAAGCCTTTTTTTTTGCCTTGGAGTCAGAATTCTTTCTCACACAGTTTCATGTAAATAATAGCCAATGTTTACTTAACGGTATTTTCTGTTTTTCATTCCTTTTGTGATAAGAGAACTTTGATGAGCATCTTTTTTCTCCAGTGGGCTTGGGAAGGAAGTGACCTGTCCTCCAATCCCTTGTGGAGTTGAGAATTGTATAAGATGTGACATATGTAAATAAAGTGGGCCTTTCCCCTACTTTCTCCTGAACCTAGCAGGTGTGAGAGCGTCTTTATTGTGTTTTCCCAGACAGACTTGTCCATGGAAGGAGGTTTGGACCCTGATGATCTCTAAGGTCCTTTCCAACCCAAGCCTGTCTGTGACTCTACTATTAAGATTATAATTTTCAAAGTGTTTGTCTATGGACTAATTCTACCTTTTCTAGAATAAGTATTAAACTCCTGACTTTGATAGGAATAAAATATAGAATTCCATGTGAAGCCCATTGGACTTGAACAAATCTTGGACAGACCTTGAACCTGTTTGCCTGGTTCTACGGTGGGGGTTTAAACAGGTCGGGACAGAAAAATACAATGATCTTCATTAGTAAAGAAGGATGTGATACATCACTGGGTGGTATAGTTCTGTTCTGGCATCTATCCTACCATCAATTCATCTGTGACAATTTTCAGGAAAGGCTCAGATGGAGTCATGTCAAAGAAAATTATTTCTGTGCTATGTTTCTACACTTTTCCACCCAATGAAAAATAGCTGAATTGTAATCTTTCAATCTATCCCACTGTTCTGTATAAAAATAACAAAATACTGAAGTGTAATTTTAGGCTGATTTGAACTGCTTTAGAATTAAGAATGGTTTTTAATTTGGGTGTTTTATTGGAGTGGGGATATTAATCCCTTGCAAAACTGATTGGAGCTATTTGAAAGAAAAATGTCACAAGGCCAACATTTTCAGTCCAAATAATATGGTTTAAATTTTAACAACTAAAATATTTGAATAACTGATATATTTCATTTTTATTGCACTGTTTTGTTATTCCATATTTATTACTTAGAGTTTCATTATTTTGAATTGCTACTCAAAATTATGTAGGCTTTAAAAGAAATAATCACATCTTTTTGGGTAGTGGAGCAATTTAGGACTTTCACTGTTTTGGTTTTGGGTTGTGAAGTAACTTAGGGTTTTTTTCTGTTTTGTTTTTTTTTAGAGTGAATGAGTAAATTAAATTCTACAGGAAGGTCTTCTCTATTATAGGGCTGTTTATGGGCTGTTCTTCTGAATGACACCTATCAATGTATCTTCTGTTAGAAAGCTTGTACCGTAGTCGTAGTAGTTTATTGCCTTCAATTTTTGACTTTCAGGGCAATTCATAATCTCTCCATTTTGAGATAGCTGTCCTTGCTTGCTTGCTTATTTCTTTCCTTTGCTTGTCTACTTGCTTGCTTGTACTGGAGACCCAGATCTCAGCTCAGCCCTCCAGCTGTGGCACCCCCAGTGCTAGGTAGGAGGGAAGGTTTACTCCCCTTGGCTGCCTGCTGGAAACCCCCTAATGCAGACCAGAGCACTCTTGATCCAGTTTAACCAGTAGTTATCAAGTGACATTTAACAACTTGTTTAAGGTTTTAGCTCTTTGGAGACATTTTTTATTCTGCTAATTTTACCATTCGATCCTTACCTAAAGAAGTACTTTGCAACCTTTTTTTCTGAACAATTCATGTTCTTATGTAGCCAACACTAACCAAAGAGTTGGCCCCCATGTCCAGTTTATTATCATGGGAGGAAATAAGATATACAAAAGATGCCATAGCATGGCAGGAATGAAAGGTTTCTTACTTAGAACTAAGAGGAAGAAGCAGGAAAAGAGTCCAGTTCTGCCAAAATTACATGTCATTTGCTAACAAAATACTTAAGAGAAAATATATTAATTGGTGAAAAATGATTAAGAAAGTTCAGTTAGAGAGAAAGAACCAAACCACCTCGATCATTAGTTTCCTCATTAGTATGACCAAAAATAGCTTTGCTGTCAAGAACAGAAAACCCTATTTAAATTGAATTTGGGTTGTTTCTATTGGTCGTTAGGAACAAATCATGTTCTAAAACACCGATGTTGACTCCTCTTGATTCAGACATCTACTTAACTTTTCAAAATGTGACAAGCAGCCCCCAGAAGTCCCCAGCATAGCTGCTGCTGTAGCACTTCAGGTTATTCTATAACCACCCCAAGGAAAGATTTAGCAAATGCCCTAAATTTCATCACACCATGTTTATTCAGTCAGCTTTCCTTTACAAGCCTGAAATTATTTTCTGTGAAGGCATCACAATGGCATGATAGTAAATTCAATTTTTTGATTTCAGGATGAAAGCTGAAAGAAAAATGTCACCTGTTCACCATGACAGTCTGAACCGGCCTTACAAATGAAATCTAAACATCCAGGTGAAATGGCTGTCTTCCGGTAGCACCAATGGTTATCACCCAAACATCACCTTTCATGCTCCTAGTCTTGAATGTCTGCAGAGGTTGGGAGTACAAACCAAAATAAAGGAACACCAGGAGTCAAAACCTAGCAGTTGTCTTTCTGAAGTAACTTTGCCTATATCTGAATGAAATATGTAATATTATACAAATACGTAAGCATTATAACTCATTGATATGATCTTGGAGGGATAAAAAAATATAATATACCCATCTCAGAGTAATTACAGAGCACAGAACTAATGATTTTTAATCCAGGGAACTTTGATGTCCTCTTACCCTGTTTTGAAGAAAAGCAAGTGTGCTACTGTGTCTCTAACTGGTGCAGAGACAGAACATGTTCCCTGTTTCTTACCCTCAGTTTTTACCTGTTTTTTTGTTGTTCTAGTTGTTGGACCAAACACTTTAATGGCTTCAACCACTGGAGATTTAGAAACTTTCTCATCTTTAAAACAGTTTGAATTTCCAGCTGGATATCAGAGTACATGTCTTCAAGGTTCAGTGCAAACTTTCTGCATAATTTTAAGTGCAATTTTCTACAGGTGGCTAAGCAGAAGGTAGATTTATATAGCTGTAATAGGAACAAAATAGCTATGCTTATGTTAAAGTAGAAGGGTTTCAGCAACTGTTCTACAAGCTTACTTGGTCTGAAGTGTAGCATGAAATACGATTTTCAGTGTGAGAAAACTGTTAGGAATGCCGAACCAGACAGACTATTAGGGCAGGCAGGTAAGAGCCTTTAGGCTTCCTGATGTAGTTATTAGTTGTGTCCCTACTAAAAACAGATATTTCTAGTCTTGTTTCTAGTTTGATCACTGAGGAGGCTATACTTTTAAGTTTTGAATTGGAACTGCCTACTATATAAATAGATGGCATGTCATATTGAATCTTCATATTCTATAAGAAATAAGGATGACAATAAGGCTGAAACTTTCAAGTATTGTGAAGTAAATGCACATATTCCTCAGGATTATACTCATTATGTCCAAGAAGTAATACTAGTCATTGTTGTGGTTTTTATTCAAGAATATTATAACTTTTCATAGTAACTTTAAATATGTACCTTATATGCAATATTTTTCCACTGATTACTAAACCAGGAAGTACACTAAACAAGTATTGATGTCATTAGAAATAATTAAAACCTTCACAATTTCTTTAAAACCATAACATATAATTGTACTCACCATGTTTATAAACAAACTTATCCTTTTTTTAGTCAGATATAGAATGACTAAATAAATGGCTCAGGATCCCATACAACTGACATGAATAATGCAATTTTCTACCAAATATTTATTTGATGGTACCAGAAACATAAAAAGACAAATTGAAAAACAAACACTGGTTATTTGATCCATATTACCTACAAAACTCATGAAAAACAAAACTCACGAAAAACAAAACTCACGTGTGGAAAGCCCCACTGTTTAGGAAAAAAAAAAAAAAAAGACCACTACCTTCCCACTGAGAGTTTGTTTGAAGAAGTTGTTTTAGAAAATCTGTAATTTTTAAAATTAAGATTAGAAACTTCAGTATCAGCTTGTGCTTTACCTTCATTGCTGTTTGGATCTCTAGATGTATAGTACATAGAAATGGTGAGGGACTTCAATGCTACTGTAAAGGAAGAGAAATATTTAAACAAGAAATGCCACAGTGCAAGAAGGAAGAAACACAATGATATAAAGTTCTAAATTTCATAGATAAAAGATCAAGTAGACATTTGTGGCCTTGTATTGCTTGATCTTCCCTTTCCTTCTCCTTCAACTTCCTTTTCCCTCCCCTCTTCTTTCCTCCTCTCTCCTTCCCTCCCCTCCCTGTCACCTCCTCTCCTCTCCTTGATGTAATGATTATTAAGTAGTATCCCTGGCTTTAGATACAGATCCAGATGTTTAAGACAAAAATTCAGTGTGCAGGAGTCACCTGTTGCACTTTTAACTTACGCTAAGGATGTTTATAAATCTATTACAACGCCCCTTTTTTGATGGTGCAGATCATTCATCTTTGTCCAAAGGAGCCAACAACAATTCTAAGTTTCTGGGAATTTGCATGTTAAAATTTATAAATTGCTAACACTACTCTCAGTTCTGGCACTGATATGAGAGAATCTGAAACAACTAACTTGAACACTATATCTGTGCAAACAGTCAAGATTAAAAATCAGAGCAATAAAAACTGGATTATTTCACTTTTCTTTCCAGTTATTTTGTTTCACAGTGGGGAATTAGCAGTTTTAGTACAAAGACCTGTAGCTTCTTAGTTTCCTGGAAGAAGATCTTCGTCAAATCCTGTACACTTGACAGCTCTTGAAACTGAGGATGAGAAATGGTAAAGTTGCCCTCATAAAAAGCCATTTCCCTGCAGGGCAGTCACAGGACATTGCAGGAGATGGAGAAGTTGGATTTAGCTCCCAGTTGCCAGGCAACAGGTAAGGAAGGAGCAGATCTCCTTTCTTAAAAAGATTGAATGGTCCTCCACAAGTGTTTCTACACAAAGAACCCCAGCTTGAAAAACAAGCAACAACAAGAAATAACTATTCCTGCACAGACAAAGTTACTCGGAACATTTTGAAGAGGCAAAGGTTCTGTAGCCCACAAAGTAGCCCCTGACATCAACAGAACCATCACTCCTTTACCCTTTATATGATCTTGATTGCTGGTGTTGGTTGGTTGGTTGGTTGGTTGGTTGGTTGGTTGGTTGGTTGGTTGGTTGGTTGGTTGGTTGGTATGTCTTGGGCATTTGTTTTCTTTGTTTGTTGTTGCTGGCTTTCCATTTTTTGTTAATTTGTTCCTCTTAGGTATAATCAATTTCCAAAGAAGTGAAGGGGGTTTTTGGTTATTTTTGTTGTTATTTATTTTTTACAATTATCTAATAATATAGCTGTTGATATGAAAAGACAAATCAGTCTTAGTGTTTAAGTAAACATACCCTAAACAGGACATAAAAAGCCTTCTAACAAAAAAGAACTTTAATGTTTAGTTATCCCCCCTCTCATGAAGAAATAAACAAAAATAAATACATTACTAATCCTTTGTGAACTTCTCCATTTTGATGTTATTTTTTATCACAGAATTTATTGCTTTCCATGCTAATCTAATTTACCATATGTTGCTCCATTCAAAGATGAAAACAGAAGGTTTATCTAAAAGAACAGGTGGTATTTTATGTTGGATTTTTATTGAGATAAAAGTACGTTACCAGAAGTTTTCCAGATACGCACAACTATCAAAAAAATAGAATTTAAATGGGGAATTTTCCTATTTAAGAAAGCACTGATGTTTTTGTTCATTACTTTAGTTTAATGAAATGATGTATAGGTAGACAATGTGAAGTTATGCCTTAAAAATAAACTGCTAGGCTTTTCATGTCTTTTATGTTCTGATAAGCTCTGGTAGAGGACAAGGTAACTTTTTGCCTGCAATCAAGCTGCCTGAAAGACAATGCTAGAATTACTGTGGAAATGAAGGTGTAGTTTTAAAGCTTAGAAGTTGACTAAAATTTAATACCTTCCATCTGTTGGTATCAGACACTGAGGAAATGCACACTGAGGAAACCATCTTCCATCACATTTGATGTGGATAAAGGCATTATGCAAAATTAAGTGAGATATGTTAATCATAGTGCATTAGCCCTCAAGAATAATTAAATTCACTTAAATGAAGACTGAAACTTATGTGAAATAAAAAAGAAAATCAGTTTTATTTTGTAATTTTTGTGANNNNTTTATATTTTTTTAAAGTTCTGGTTTTTTTTTTAAAAAAAAAAAAAAAAAAGAAGGGAGGAGATATTTTTCTTTTCCATGAGGGAATTTACTGAACAGCATGTTGTAGCATTGTGGCCAGCTCTCAGAACTGAAACCTATGTAAACAAACATGTATATCTTTGTGAGGGACTTTGGGTTAGTTTAGGTTTTTCCTTTTCATAACTGTCTGTATTTTCTTTTTTTTCTGTTCTTTTATGGGGGGGAGGGGGGGATTTTTTTTTGGAGGGGGGAGGTTGTTTTTTTTTTTAACTTACAGTTTTCTTAATACTTTCAATAGCTCATTCAGGAATCTGGAATAATGGCAGGGTGTTTAAAATAACATACATATTCAAAATCTTAGAAATTGATTCATACCTTCTTTATCAACATGATTTCGGCTTCAATCATTTCATTTTAAGCTAAGGGAAACATCTGCTTAACCTAGAGGCCTATTTCAGTCTATATTTTAGGAAACTTTTTTTTTTTAAAATCCTGAAAGGCACATCCTATGTCCTATAAAACTTAGCAGAGATAAAGTGCTTATGAATGTTAGTGAAGCCACCAGATTGAGCTCCTTAAAATTAGACATAAACTTGTTACATAACTAAGACCTTCTTCAACTCCCAAGTGAACTCTATAGATCAGTTTCCTTCACATATATAGCTGGCATACACAATAAAAAACCTATTTTGTTGGAAAGATATTAACTTTTTGAGATTCCCAATACAGTTCCTTTCAGAAACCTTTAGGACACCTCTGGCTCTAAGTGGAGTTAAAGGGACTTATCTGACTTATAGTGAATGCCTTACTTCAGTTTAGGACAGTAAAGACGGGTTATCTGAGCTTACCTCCTCTTTCCATCTTGGCATGTTCTGTAGGACATGGGCATGGTTACACAGCTACAACCAGAAGGCAGCAGTACTCCTGACCCACAACAACTGCTGCTACCCAGGACCAGTGTAACCAACCCATCCAACTCCACCATCACTTTCTAATGAGCTATCCAGGAACAAACTTATCAGGGAAGCAGTAGACATTTAACCACTGAAGAGCCTTGTGCTGCATTCCTCCTGAACGAGTCACGACTTCCATGAGATTTAGTTAAGAAGATATGTCCTCTGAGGACAAGCTTGAGCACTTAGGTGATCACTTCATCCACAACACTCTAAGAATAAGCCTGTGGAGGAAGTTTTCAGTAGAAAATATCAGCATGACTGATATCTTATGCAACTAAGAAGGTTAAAGTTCGACACTTTATTTTCCAATCTGCTTTCCTAAATATCAGTGTTGATATTTAGGACTGTGCCTGAGTGACATTACAGACTCCTCAGTTTTGTTTTTGATTTCATTCATTCTCATTTTTCTTATCTTCTTTCTCATTACAAGAAAGTCAGATTTGTACTTTTTAAACAAACAATGCCTTAGCTTTCCTGATTATCCTTACAGTGAAATTCATTATCTGTGTTTCTACAAATGACACTCATTAACAACACATTCAATGGATGATATTCAAAAAATTTACCTTTGTCCCAGCACAAAAACCCTCCATATAGACATAAAAAGTGCTTAAGTTCTGTCTGAAGACATTTCTTCATTCATCTCATAGTGTGACATAACCCTAAAATTTCTTTTCTTTCAGTGGTTTCTTAGTATTATATTCACTAATACATTGCCATACTTTGATTTGGCACATCATTTTGTCTGGAGTAAAAATGAGTTAACATCTCAGAAACTTTCTTTTCTTTTGTTTTTACTCTGCATTAGTCCATGGGATTTCAGTGTTTTACCTCAAAAGAGTTAATTAAAAGCATCTGTGGTAACCAGAGGTTTTACAAATGTTTCAGTTTAGATTTCAAGTGTGGATTTCCACTGAACTGTTCTCTTACACGAACAGAAATTAAAGAATATTGCAAGATTGAAGTGTTTAATCACCACTTGTGAAGTGTTTTTCCCCAAGTTTTTCTCATGATTTTGTACACGAATTTATAGATACACTAAGCTCGTATGGCTGTAAGCATTTCATTTGGGAAATAAGAAAAAGTTTACCAAGTTTATTAGAAGGTTTAATAATTTAGTTCCCCTTAGTCATTAAGCTATTAACTTGGTATTTAGGAATTTTAAAAAAACCCCTATCTGCCAAATTGTATTCTTTTCGTAAAAAAAGTCCCTTATAAAGTCTTTAGTTTGCCTCTTCAAAAGACATTACATTTTTTTTATGCCAATATTCTAAACAGAATCTTTATTTTAAACACATTACAAAGTGATATGTTTTTAGAAATTCAGAGTCATCAGAAGCAGTCAGTAATGCTAATATATTCCTTTTCAACCCCTCTGTAGAGGGCTTTAATTTGTATCATGTTGATTTATTCACTTTTAAAATAGTGCTGGGAAAAACTGCACTTAACATTAACCACCTTTCTGCTGAGCTTTCTAGAGTCAGTGGAAGGGGAGTGATTTCTCCACAACACCCCCAAAAGCTCTCTTTTCTTTCTTGCTTTTGTCTCACCAGACCTCCATCCCCAAAGAACGTTCTATGTCATTTTATTTTAAAAAGTATTACGAAGAAGAAGAAGACATATAAATCTTACATTTCAAATTAAGGCCAATCTATTGACTCGATGCCAGGAAATAGAACATTTACATATGTTTCAGTATGAATGTTTAAGAAAATATTTTGAATATCGAGAAAGCACTAAAGGCATCACTATTCTATAAATTACTTCCTGACTAGAGTAAGAATTAAATCAGAAACTACAACTCAGTAATTGTCAGAGGCTGGATGTGTGATACTCTAAGAAAAAATAATAAATTTAATTTTGAGGAATACCGTAGGAACCTAAATTAACATAAAGTTCACTAAGACAAAAAATTCCTAGATAGATCATCTTTTTAGCTGAGAAAAAGAATTGCAGACAAGCAAATATTTTCTGTTAACTATGAAATACCTGTTTAGGTAAAATATAGCTATTAATATAAATCTTTATTATTTTTTAAATGAGTTGTAAAACCAAAACTCCTTGTCCTTGGATGTTAACAATATTCCACTCATTAAGCCAGAATGTTTGGAGATATCTATTTAGGTAGACATCAAAAAAATGGAGCTGAAATCTTGGTGTGAAGTCTTAGGGAAAAAAAATTGCTTTTTAAGGACAATATATTGCACTTCCCAAAATTAACTTCAGTGTAACTGTTACCATCTAGCATAGCCCAAATATCTGCTATTCTCCCTATCCACCTGCTAGAAAATGATCATCTTGACACACAGTCTTTCTTGTTCAGATCTTGTCACTTCATTTTGTAATTGTTCATGTGTAGCTGCAGCAATTTATAGTCCTTTGAGAAAAGAAGCAGATTTGACAGTCAAGGAAACAAAACCTGGAAAATGATAAAGAATATGTGACAAAGGAGCTTTCTTAAGTTACAGTAACAGGAACATCAAAAAGAAATTAGAAAAGGAGAACTAATTGATATATACTATCTATAAAACCCATGTAAAATTTTTTGAACATTATTGTTTTTAGAATAATCAACATAGTATGTTTCACCAAAAAAATCATGACTTCAAACCTGCCAGAACATTGATGCCCATATTAATTTCCATTAATATTTTCTTTGCAGTCAAAATGTATATTATCAATAAAAACAGAGAACTGCAGTTCAGTAATCTGAAACTTGTCTAAAATGACAAGCAAAATCAAGTCAGCTCAGTGAGGATTTTGTTTTTCCTGTGAACTGATTGTTACAGTATTTATACATTTGAAACAGAAATACTAAACAAAGAAGATTAGTAAAGTTTTGAGTGTTAAAGACATTAATAACTATAAAACTTAACATTTCACAGGGAAGTAATTTTAGCTCCTTGTATATATCTTTTCTGCATTTAAACTGATAGCAAAAAAAATATTAAAAATTCCTTCAATATTTTGGAGACGTTGGGAAATTCTCTTAATGGAAATAAATAACTTAGTCTCTGGAATAAAAGATGTATATTATTTGCTGATATTTTATTCTTTATCTCAGTGGTTTTCTTTTCACTAGCTTACATTAATCCTTCTCCCTGTGGGTGATGTCCTTTTAGAAATGTAGGACAGTCTGTACACCTAAAATTGAATAAATCTTACACGAGAGGAGTCATGTTGTGGGATTATTTATTGTCACCAAGGATCTCAGGCAAAGGAAATCTGCAAGAAATTGTTGGTAGCAATTTAAGTAGGAGTTTTACTTCATCTTTTCTCATTCCAGAACATTCTGAAAATAAATGCTTCTGATATTTGTACTTATATGCATAAACAATATTGAACCATTGTATTTTTTAATAAATAATGGAATTCTGCAAGGGCTAGAAAGAGAAGAATGTCTAATTATTCCTCATTCATGGATTATTATTGAAATATTATGAATTTTAGAGTGTTCAATGAATTTATAGACTTACCTTGAATGTTCTGGCCCTACTATATCCCTTTTCTACTTTGTAATTTAAAAGTAAAAGAAATATATTTTTAAATTTGATGCACAATCTTTGTAATCTTTACAAAGACTATAATAACAACAAAAACTCTTCTCTCCTATTATTTTGAAAAGAAAAAAAATCTGCACATTGCCCCACTTCAGTTTTCAGAGTTATTAATATGTATGGAAAAAGTTGAGATTAAAATGTGGACAAGAGCCACGTACTATACTAAAATGGAGGGGGGATGTGGGGGGACATGGAGGGGTGTTGTTCCATTACTTTGATCTAGATAGAACAAATTCTATGGAGCAGATACAAGATAAAAGTCCATCCATTCTTAGTACAGGTGTAGCAGAAAGAAGTTGGAGATATAGACATGCATCTTTCATACTTATATTTCTTCTGTGTTCTTCCTCAGTGAATCAGTTCCTCTCTAAATTTTTTTAAACTTCTTTGTGAATTTTTAGCATGTTTTGAATCACAAATTTTTCCATGAAAGAATGAAGAAACTTTGGTGACTCTGAATATATCCCATGGAGTGTGATGTGGATTCACTTTTCTAGTATAATAAATATGAAACACAAAACCCATCCTCATAAAATAATTAAACACCCAAGTTAACAGAAGAAATACAACATTGTAGAAAGTATAAAAACATTTTTAGAACAAAGACTGTTAAATAACCCAAACCAAACAAACAGAAAATGACAACTCTCTTGGGGAACAAATCCTTATCAGAAAAATAAATAGAAAAAGAAGGGGTTGTTTTTTTGGGTTTCTGGGGTGGGTTTTTGTAATGTGGGTGTGTTCAGTTGTTGTTTGTGTTTGGGGTTTTTTCCAGAAGTCTCATTTCAGGAGGAGAGTGATAAAGTGGAAAGTGGAAAATGTCCAAAAAGCTTAACAAATTAGGTCTTGAAACTTGTAGTCTTTTAGATCATTAACTGTATTTTACTGTTCCACCTTTTCACTTGTCTTGTTCCATTCCCTTTTCCTTCTTTATTTCCTTCTTTTCCCTTCCTTCTTCTTCCCCGCAAAGGAGACTAGCCCACTAACTTGACTTTGAGGGCTCCATTTGCCCACACACAGACATATATTATCGTCCGGCTTGTTCCAAGGCATCTTTCCAGGCTTTCAGTTGCCTATCCAGAATGGCACACATCCTGCCTTGATGCCTAGGTTTAGAGTTGCTGGCTGTGTAGGAATTGTTTTGAGTAAACCTGTTGTCTTGGAAGGTACCAGATACCAGTGTGGGGCAACTGAATGGAATCCTTGGAGCCTAGTTCAGGATGAGACAAGTCACTAGACTCTGCTGAATTTCATTTCCATTGACTATAGAACATGTTTATACCCTAGCTGACCATTGTCATGGTTTGACACTGGTTTAAACGCCAAACACGTGAAATCCGATTATATGCATAAGAGAAATACGGATTTATTGAGGAAAATGTAAAGGAAGTTCGGGGCAAAACAAGGTCCACACTTATACAGTTGCAATATACAGAAAAGTTTATTACTAACAGAATGAAAAGTGAAAAAAGAAATGATAAGAAATAAAAGCAAACCTTTAAACACCTTTCTTTTCCAGTGCCTCCTTCTTTACTAAAAACCTCTCACAAGTGAAAGCAAAACAAAAACATGGGATTTTGGTCAGAGTTGCAATTTTTTAAGAGTCTTTTTATGCTTAAGGAAAACATGTTCTTCTGCTGTGCCATAGAATTTTTCACAAACCAAAAATCTGCCCCGGAAAACAACCAATCTGTTGAAGTGAAAAAGGTATCTCTCCCATGAATCTTTCGCAGTCTTCCCACACTGCCAAGTCATGGGCCACAGAAAAAAACCCATGGGGTTTTAGTCTTTTAAGGATGAGTTATCTCAGCCTGAAAGCAAAGGTTCTCTGCTTCGAATCTCTAACAGCTTCTCACAACTTCTATATGGCTTGGCGTGGGCCTTTAAAGTCACAGGCTGCACAAGAATTTCCCATACCCCAGCCCTCTCATTGGGTTAGCAACTTATCCATCAACCAAGTTTCAACCTACCACAACCATTTGCACACTTTGAGGCCCTTTTAGATAACTCAGTCCTGAACATATGCAAAAAGAATTGCAGTCAAAATAATTTTATCTGAATATTTGATTTATAACACTACCTACAGTTTCAACTTTCCTTTCCATGACAGAAAGGCTGGCAATTGAGCTTGCCTAATTTTAAAAACCTGATTGAATTACCTAAACATCTTAATTTATTTCCATTTGAGATGCACTACTCTATCTTTCCTTACATCCAGCTACTAATATAGAAGACCACAGGTTTCCCATAAGCCCTTTGTCATTTCTGCCAGATTTGTGCAGATGTCTTCAGCATCCTGCATCATCTTAAATGACATTAGATATCTATCTTTAGCAACTTAGTCAACCCTAGGAACTGAGTCAACCCTGAGGTGTCATCATAGAGAAATCTACACTTGAGCTAGTCATTGTAAGCTGTCTTTGTAGCTAATGAAGAGAAATGAGTCACAACTTATTTGCTTTAAATAATCTATAGTAGGATGAGATGATTGGCAATCTCTAAGTTTGTCTTTGTTTCCACTTGCTATAAAAAGAATCTAAGATGACTAACTCAGATGGAGAAATGCAAAATTTCATTAATTAGATTTATTGGTATATTTGGTCTGCATTTGGTTACAAAATCACAGAATCCCTTACACTGGAAAAGACCTCTGAGGTCATTGAGTCCAACTTTGACCAAACACTATCTTGTCAAATAGACTATGGCATTAAGTGCCACATCCAGTCTTTTCTTGAATGACTCCAAGCATAGTGACTCAACCCCGTCCCTAGGCAGTCTATTCCAGTGCTTAAGCACATTTTCCACGAAGAAATTTCTCCTGATGTCCAGCTGAATCTCCCATGTTGCAGCTTGAGGCTATGTCCTCCATCATATCACTAATTGTCTGGGAGAAAAGGCCAACCCTCACCTTACTAGACTCTCTTTTCAGGTAGTTGTAGACAACAATAAGGAATCCCCTGAGCCTACTTTTCTCCAGGCTAGACAATCCCAGTTCCTTCAGCTGCTTCTCGTATGACTTCCCTTCCCTTCCTCAGTTCTGATGTCCTTCTCCGGACACACTCCAGTCCCTCAATGTCTTTGTTTTAGTGAGTGACTCAGATCTGAAAACAGAAATCTGAGGTTTAACCTCACCCGTGCTGACTCCAGGGGAACGATCAGTGCCCCGGTCCTGCTGGCCACTTGCTGATATTGGCCTTCTTGGCCACCTGGGCATGCTGCTGGCTCGTGTTAAGCTGGTTGTCAGGCAGCACTCCCAGGCCCTTTTCCACTGCCACTTCCAGCCACTCTTCCTCCAGCCTGTAGTGCCACGTGGGGTTGTTGTGACCGAAGTGCAGGACCTGGCACTCGGCCTTGTTGAAGCTCACACCGCCGGACTTAGCCCATCTAGCTAGCCTGTCCAGATGCCTTTGCAAAGCCTTCCTACCCTCCAGCAGATCAAGTCTCCTACCCACCTTGGAGTCGTCTGTTAAATTACTGAGGGCAGACTCAATCTCCTTACCCAGATAATCTGTAAAGATATTATATAGGACTGTGCTCAACACTGAGGCCTGGGGAACCCCACTAGTGACTGGCCTCCAACTGGATGCAGCACCATCCACCACCATTCTCTGGGCACAGCCATCCAGCAAAAGGAAAACCTGTCCAAGCCATGGGCAAACAGCTTTTCCAGGAAAATGCCATCGGAGACAATGTCAAAGGCTTTGCTGAAGTTCCAGGTAGACAACATTCACAGCTTTTCCCATTAGGCAGGTCACCTGGTCATAAAAGGACACCAGGTTGTCAGGCAGGATCTGCCTTTCCTAAACCCATGCTGGCTGTGTCTGATCCCTTGGCTGTCCTGCAAGATAGCTTCTGTTCTGCATGACCATTGCAAAGGCTACAATCAAACATAAGAATAGTTTCTTTTGGTAACATCAGCTGTGATTGCATAAAGGAGAAAATACATAAGACTGAATCACTGTTGCCAAGATATGTTTCTTTTCTCATTTGTTATTATGTCCTACTTCTACCTTCCTTGAAAATCAAATACTGACAATATTAATATCTTTTCATTGCTTTTGTTCCGATTCAGTGAAACTGAAAATACTACAAAATATTCAGAATACAGATTATTCTCTCTTTATCAAATAGATGCTAACACTTCTGTGAAATTAAGTATATATGTAGTTTACATGATAATTAATCTGTTTTTAACCTGTCTTTTAGTCATGTGCATTTTTAAAACTCAGAAGTTAAAACAATGACATTTTATTGCAATTTTAATCTTCTTATATTTTCTTTTATGTCAAACTAGTCCTTATAAAGCAGCTTTATAAAAGGATTAATTATGCTAATTTGTTAATTCTGTAGGCAGGAAAACAACAGGTTATTAGTCATCACAAGATTTTAGAGATTTTGTCTGGTAACACAGGTAATATAGAAATATGCCTGCAAGATAGAAAGACTTTCACATAAAAAGGGAAAGGAATCTAATCCATGCAAATCCTGCCAATGCAGGGACTCAGGTGCCAAATTGCCCTGATTATCCACAAGTATTCCAATCTGCTTATTTTCTGATGCTAACTAACCTGTAGGGGGCTATACCGTTTAAGTTATTTTCCGTTTAGCATGAAAATCTCCTAGGAACATAAAAATGGGCATACACTGATGCTTTGAGGTATCTGTTTTGGCAACAGAAGAGCCTATCACTTAGCTTTTCTTCAGTGCAGGCTGCAGTGAACAACTCCAAAAAAAGTGCTCAATGTCTTAAAAAGGTGGAAGGCATTCGTTTGTGTCAGTATTTTTCACAATTCACATAATTGATGTGAATGATTATTCCACGTGAAATACAAGCCCTATTCAGTTTGAGGGACAGTGCAGGATTTCTTCAGTTTGCAGGGTGTTTCTGAGTTACATCACAACATCTTGTCCCCCACCCCTTACCCTCCTGATACTGCCAGGTAGGTAAGGGTGACAGTGATCACATAAATGGGATTGTGGCTTCAGCCATGATAAAACCATTCTTACCGAGGTGGGTGGCAGGGAGAAATAGACTTAAGATCTTAATTTCATCTGCCAGTTTCTGATTTATACTGTGAAAGGTAAACTTAATGTCTTTACATCTTTCAGGGAAATGGCTGTGATCAGTGGCCTTTAACTTAAATCAAGAGTGTAATATATTCAAGACTATTGTTGACACTGCAGGTAGACAACCCAGTCTTCAGAATGGTGTTTCTCAAAAGCTGAAAGCAAATTATGACCGTATTTTCTGAGACAAACTGACTAACTATCTTATTCTATCTGACCATATTTGGTCTTGGCAATCTGATATATCTGAATTTCCAACTAATAAATGTTCAGATCCTTAAAAAACCCAGACCAATATGTCTAATTCTACATATAGTTTTTGCAGTTCAAACAACAGATTCTTGTAAATACTTCCAAACAAAAAAATACTCTACAATATTTCCAATATGTCTGGTTTATCAAGCTTATCGATGGAGCATGAAAATCTGTCTTTTCATTTGCTGTAATGTCTGTGAAAGCAAAACTGATTTTCCCTGTATATTAAACTGTTTTCTAAAGCTGAAAATCATAATTATGTATGCACCACACATCATATCAGTTTCAATAAAACATTTTTTGTTGGGTTTGTGTTAGAATTATGCTAATTTTCACTCAGAAAGATGAATGAGAGATAGAAAGATCTCCTATATGCATTAAATAACTTTTATTTTAAATGAGTTTTTTGATATAAACTGCAACAGTCTGCTCAATAAATAGTCTGTGAAACATGAATTTAAGCAATTTTTCCTTCAGAAAAAATTATATGTTAAAGAAAGCTGTCCCTTTCTCCACCATGATATCTATGCATCAAGAACATTTTCCCTGGGATGTTACTCTCTTTCAGGAACACTTTGGCAATAATGTATGTAATATACTACACTATATATCCATACTGGACCATACATCTTGATGGCAAGCTGAGGCTTTTAATCTAAGTACAGCACTTTTCTCAGCAGACAATGCAGCTAGGGTGCACTGGGGACTAGAATCCCTCCTCAAGACTCTCCAGTGAAGGTGGTGGATAAAAGATTATCACCCAAAATACATAGCACAGGCTGAACAAAGGAGTGTGAGACACCTCATCAGTGGAAAGGAAGCTGGCTGCTCCCAGGGCCCCTGAGGAAAATGATGAGACCTTTATAACCAGAGAGAGACACCCTGGCAATGGTCAACTGAACGAGTTCTCCCAAAAACACTTTACAGATCAAAGGGGTAATTTCCTGTGGGGTTATAGAATTCATTATGGGATAAGAATGAGGTGCCCATAATGGAGAAGACTAGGAATTTTTGATTTATGGAAGCACAGCAAAACTCCTTCTTGTCCTGCATCTAATGTACAGGTGTAATTCCCCTGGAATGAATGAGGAAGATGACCTCCAGTCAGGCAGGCATCAGAGACATCTCAGCCTGATCCAACAAAGACAGAGAGAGTGGCAATCACAGGGGATGCCATCTGATTGGAGATGGAAGCACCCACCTGTTGATCTAAACTGATGTTTCAGAAGATTTTCTGCTTGACACTTGATTGCCTTCCAGATCTCAAAAGAGACTGGCAAGGCTTGTGCAGTCCTGTGACTATTCCCATTGCTGCTTATCCATGTAAGCATCAATGCTACTGTCAGGGCAGCCCTGCACATAACAAGTGTCATTGCAGACTTCTGGCAACAAGAGGGAAGCAAAGGATGGGGGAGTAGTAGGAAAGGTTGCTCCATCTGGAGGCCCAGGTGGTGGTCTCAGTCCCTCCAGCAAGGGAGAAAATCTGAGGCAAAAGTGGATGCCGCAGCATATGAGAACTTTGGTCAGGTGGCTGTCCCCCAGACAGTTTTGTGTATTATGATCGTGGGAGCCTTTTTGAGGAAATAGGACTGACTACAAGGGACAGGATCCATCTGACAAATGGGATGAAAGGCTGAAGTAGGTACAACAGGAAAGGGTTGTCATCATCTGAAAAAAAGGAAATATATGGAGGGACAGTAAAAAACTGTCTGGAGCTCTGCCTGATAAGGAAGGTTCTTTCACTTTTCCTGTGAAAGCAGCATGTCTGGGTCCATCTCAAAAACCTGCACCCAAACCCATGCAGCGTGGAAAACAAACAGGAGAAGCTAAAAATCCATGCACAGCTGCAGAGCTGTGATGTCACTGAGATTACAGAGAGGTGGTGGAGCAAATTGCATGGGTGGAGCCTTAGTGTCTGAGTGCAAAGTTTTCAGGAAGATAGGTGAAAAATTTGAAGAGGAGGGCTTAGACTCAATGCATCTTCATTGTTTGCAGTGCAGAAAAATTGGAAAAGGGAATGAGCTGCTTGAGGATAAGAGTATAGACCAGAATGAGTGCTAATGAGTTGGGCAATCTGTTGCAAAAAGCCTGATAAGGAAGAGGAAGTTAGATGGAATCTTCTTTAAATAACAGGAAAAAATCCTCACAATTGCAGTTCTCTGCACTGTCTGCTCAAAGGGCTGTGTACAAACAATGTAAGAGATTTCTGGAATGTTTTGCAGAAAATTTCTTGATGCACATGACTTATGAGTCATATGGAACAATTGTTTCAGCTTTTAGTCACAAATCATGAAATAGTGATGAAGGTGTAAAGGTCAAGAGCAGTTTTAACTGCAGTGACCATGAAAATGTGGAGTTTAAAATCCTGAGAGAATGAAGGAAAACAAATCATATGCAGCAAAAACAGAGGTCTATTATACCTATAAATTATCATTACAATAACTAGAATAGAATGAATTTATTTTAAACACAATATATTCTACTGACAGTGTAATCAAACTTAGTATGTTAGTTTAGTTAGTTAGTTAGTATGTTATAACATTGTGGTAGAGCCACATGTAAGATTTACAAGCATGTGAGCCAGGTGAACACCCAAAGTGCAAAGATTTGTGTACCTGCATTCAGAATAAACAGGAAAACATGTCAACCATGACCCAAGTAACAAAATTTGCAAGACTAAGAGAAAAAAGTAAGGTAAGTACAAGAGAATGAAATTAACCAGAACATTTTGTTGATGAAAGAAGAAAGATAACTGTCAAAAGCAGCAAGAAAATAAACAAGGGAACACAAGGATATACTAGACAGAATATTTTTCACCCTGGGAACTTTAGGATGTTATTGTTATTAACTCTCAGCTGTCTATGCTGGAATTTTTGTGCACATACGTTGATGTTTACGTCCCATTTGTAAAAGGATACAGTGAAAAGAAGACAGATGAATTCCACTTTTGAAGTGCTTATTTCTCCTTATTACCCATTTGGAAGCTTAGCGGTCAGCATCATATCATATAAACCCAGCTTAAGAAATAATTGAGTCTCAAAAGATACAGAAGGTCTGACGAGGAAAGAGACAAAGGACACTAGAGGGCTAATTATACATATTGAGTACTAGATAGGGATATTTCCCATTCCAATCCCAAAATAAAGCAGATCAAAGCAAAGCAAAGCAAAGCAAAGCAAACTAAAAGAAATGGACGGGATCTGTTTGCTGTGGTTATTTTGAAAGAAAAGTTCTATTCTTATATGGGTAAAATGTATATCATATATATTTCTACATCCAGCAGAGTAGGGTTAACTTGTTGGTTAAGCTAAAGAGTTGGATCTAAAAGGACTAATGAGGCAAAGTTCCTGAAAAGAATACTTGCTTTTGGAGGAAATTGTAAACAAACATTTCAAATCTCTTCAAAAGCTCATTGGTATTCATCACACATTGGGCAAAATAAAAACAAACAGTGATTTGTACTGAAACAAGCCTTTCAGGCAGTAGGAGAAGACAAGCAGAGAAGGAAGTAGAAGTATTGAAGGTAATTTCCCAACTAGAAAATTAAAATTTTGACAGTCATTAATTTTTCTGGAAGCTCCTCACCTGCTTATCAGTGTTGGAGTAATTATTTAATTATTGAATTAAATTATTGATGACAAGTGATTTCTGTATTCTTCATCACTCGTTTAAATAACACTAATTTCATGCATGTATATGTATGCACATTAGACTGCCCATCTTAAATGGTAACAAATTGTGCCAACTTTCTAAGCAGATTGTTTCCTAATCCTTGTAGAGGTATCCTTAAAGTCACATTTTAGCACAACTATGAATTAACAAGTCTTTGTTAAATGCAGCAGGGAAGTCCACTTGATTTCACTTTACTGAAATGCTGAATGTTACTCTTTCAAAGTATATGGCTGTGGCATTCATTCAACACAGCTGAGGGTGAGTGTGATCAAAGATTGAGACTGAGTGCTCTTTTCTTCAAGCGAGTCTGTTCTGTAGCCTGTGCACTTGCTTGAAACAGTTTTGATTCTAACAGAGATTTGTGTGAAGGTGCCCAGTTACATCTATTACAGTCATTTCTAGAACATTGTAGCTATAAAGGTGTTTATTTTAGAAATATTTATGCTGACAATTGAATATATTTGACGCTGACCTACAGAGGGTTCTAGACTGCCTCAGAAGATGTGGCTGTACTGTGTTGTCAAATACTGTCCTTCACTCTCTGGCTACCATAAAAAGAATGGACCATAATTCAGTAGTTTCATTTCACTCACTCACCCACTCACCAACCATTTCTGGAATTTCTTCAGTCATACCACCATTTCTATCAAAACTGAAGAAATCAAAAGTAGTTTCACAGGAATGCCTAGAAGGCACTCCTTGTATGTATACCTTCAATGGCTGAATTTTGTCAGAAGACACTTTTTCATTCATGCAAATTTTTTCCTATGTGTGCTTGATATCCTGCTCATTGGGCTGAATGTGGAGACGTCAATCTTTGAAAATGAATCAGCTCTTGTAGAACACTCTTCTCTCCAGAGTCCTCTTACGTGGGATTCTTCCAAGCAGATCTCTGAAAAGGCAAAAATATACTCTCCAAAAGGCCAGGGTTAGGAGTCTACTAGGTGGCTTGCTTTCTCTTCTCAGGAACCTGAACTCCATCTCACAGTTAAGAGCAGCCAAGGCTGACCCCAACCAGTTCTTCCTTGTTTATTTGTGTCACTTTTACAAAAGCACCACCCATAATTGTCTTCTCGGTTTTCTGTGCCAGGAAGCTGTCATCAGTGCATTCCATAAATCTTCTGGGTTGCTCGAGCCCTGGTGTGTTGCCCTTCTAGCAGATATGGATATGCTAAAGTTGCTCATGAGCACCAGGGTCTGTGAACTGGGGGCTTCTTACAGTGTCTGAATAAGGTTTCTGCTACATTTTCCTTATGTGACCCGCAGTAGACACTTGGTACCTTATCACCAGTACTTGTCTTTCCAGTAATCCTGAACCGCAAGCTCTCAGGTGGCTCCTGTGACCTCAGACAGAGCTCCATGCATTCCTGCTGCTCTCTCACATAAATGGCAGCTCTCCCAGTTCACCATCCCAGGCTGTCCTGTCCACTGCAGCCCTTCAGTTGTGGGAGCTATCTGACCCTGTTTCTGTCATCTAAGTGAGATCATAGCCCTTCTTCTTCCTCTTTGTTCACTGTGTCTGTACATTAAAAAGTAGGCATTCCAGTTGTGCTGATTTCCCAGAGAAGATATGAGAAGCTTCCCCTGTTATGCTGTCCTATAGATCTTTCCTAATTTGTATGCATACACTTGAGTTGGGCCCCTTTCAGTCTGATTTCGTAGATTATGAGGTTTCTCCTTTATATATAACCTTTCTATATAATGCTTGACATAAATACGCAGCAAAGGGAATATCATAATAGAAGACATCAAGGTATTTCTGTAGGTAATGGAGATTTCAGTTATCTACAACATTAGCACTGCAGAAAGAGAAATGAAGACAAGATAGTGGAGAAGGCATGATCAGTGAGAACCAGGTACAAATGCTTGTAAAGGATCAAGGGCAAAGGAAAAGAGCACATCCAAATTTTTGGTCCCTCATCAAAACTTAAGGAACGTCCCTGGTGTTGCTCAAATTGTTCCTATTTCCCAGAGCCTTGCCCTTGGCTATCCTACCACAGTGCTCCTCACTCCAGTAGGACATGGCAAACAACAAAATTGTTTCCTCAAAGTGAAGAATCATGGTCTCAAGTAGGAGTTTAGTCTTTCTGCACAGAACAGTTTTTGTCTTAGTGTTCATGCTTCAGCAGATACTAGATTGTTTAAGATTTATTTAAGATTTTTTATTTCTTGTAACCGCCTATAATCTCTGTATCATTTTGACCCAGATCACTGTGTTCAGGTCACAGATGACTAACTGTTTCATCTTCCTGTTTTGTTCTGGCCTTAGTCCTTCACTGCGGCTTGTGCTGCATGACAATTTCTTAGAATGTGGGAAGACAGAAATAATCTATGGCTGCTACAAATGCTGCTTTGTGTGTTCTAGCTTATTACTAGGAGGCCAATGACAAATAGGAAAGAAAGTCTTTCTTTGAGAAAACTGGCAACACTTATGGTTTCTTTATGGTTTTATTATAACCTCTGACAATGTAAAATGAAAGGCACCATTTTGCATCACTCAGCTCTGACTGAGCCTGTAAAACAGTTCTCCTGGTTGATTACCGCAATTACTCTAGAGCTAGGCTACCTGGATCTTTTCACTTCTGGCCTGTTTGACCTAAGCATGTAATACTTCTGAGACAGTATTTTCTTTCAATCAGCTGGGGGGAAAAAAAGTTATGGGAGAGAGAGATGACTTGACTGGGAAATTGAACATATTCCAATTCAACTTCACTGATTTTGAAGGAATCTATTGAAATAGTTTAAACTAGAAGCTTCACTTCAAATTGATCCAACCTGGGGTAAGGTCAAACCTAAACACAGTGTCTTAGGAATCTTAGGAAAGGTTCTTCACTCAGAGGGTGGTTGGGCACTGGAATAGGCTCCCAGGGAGGGAATGGCCTCAGCATCAGCCTGACAGAGTTCAAGAAGCATTGGGAAAATGCTCTCAGGCATATGGTGTGATTCTTATGGTGTCCTATGCAGGGCCAGAAGTTGGACTTCATGATTCTTGTGGATCCCTTCCAACCCGGGATATTCTTTGATTCTATTAATTTTAAGAATAACTTGGAAAAGGGAACGGTTATTATTGTATTTGGAAGAATAAATAGAAAAAAAAAGTGGAATTAATGAGAAGAAAGAATAGACATAAGAAAAACATTTTAAAAATCCCAGTAATAATGAATAGCATTTGTGTGCACTTTGTTTTGCTTATATTTTTCATTATCTGTCAGAATTCCTAGCTAAGTAATAGAGTGAGGAGTCTCTCCATTACAACAAATCAAATGGTCTCTGGCAAACATAATTTTCCATTAAAAAGACAAGATATATAACAATGAAATAAATGTGAAAACATTCATACTCTACATATTAGCTTTCACCTTCAGAATTATATCTCTGAAAATATAATCCTATAGCACTGTAGAAAAATTGTGAGATGTACATATTTCAGTTCAATGAGACAGAAAAAGGACTGAAACATTCTGCTCAAATGTCTGTTCAATTCAGTCATATCACTGTGTATTCAAAAGTAGCATTTCTTTTTAAATGAAGAAAAAAATGCAAGTAAAGAAGTGGGGGAAAAAAAAGAAAACAAAGAAAAATAAGGTGCCATGGAGGTAGGCAGAAATATGTATTGTTCCTGGAAACTTCTGAGACCAGAAAACATGCTAGTTCACACTGTGAGGATGTTATACATTTACAGAATCAGTCAGAGCAGTTTTATGGACATTCTTTTATTGTATAAGAGAAAGCATAAGGGAGAGAACTTGTAATCTACAATTCTGTATAAGTAATATTTTTAGGAGTTTAGGAGCCACTAAAAAGAAGTAGAAAAAGAAATTGAATAGCAATAACTTCCATAAATATAGAAAAGAAATGTTCAGAGGACAAAAAACAGTACAATTAAAAACTAAATAACAGTAGTGGTCATTTGTTTGTGTGCTGCTGCTGAGGTTTATCATGCCTGAGAATTGTTGTCTGGCATAAAGAGTGATCAGTGGAAAAATGGTTATGAAAAATATGAAATAGACTTTTTTCTAGTGGTCCAGAAGGGCAGGTACAATCTTGCAGCACTGCATGGTGGAGGAGAGAGGAGACATTCATCATTTACTGATCAGGAATAAAGACAGCAAGATGAAGAACCCCTCAGGAAAACTTTTATAATATGAATTGCTGTACTTCTTAAAGGAAAGGATGATGTGTAGCATTTCTCTTCAGACAAGTATGAGCAGCAGTCACTTTTAATGCTTATCTGTACCAAGTAGCATTTACATACTAGTTCAGAAATAGCGATCACCATTGTATGTAAGAAAATATTCAGCAGCATTTACTTAAATGTGGTCTTAGTTTAAGAATCAGCTCAGAGCAAATTTTGACAGAGGTCATATAGTGTCTTTAGGGAGGAGTAAACCAAGAAAAATCATGTTGGTTGTTCATTTGGGTTTTTTCCCGCCAAGAAAATGGTTCAGGGACATTCTGAATCACATGATTTTTTAGAACTGATTTTATGAGTTGTATGATGATGATAGAAAACTCTTGGCTGTCGTAACTTTCATGATTTTCTTCTTACTTTTTTTCACAGATTCACACTGTTATTACCTACAATATCTCTGGCAAAATGTACCAGAGGCAAATCATGCAAGAAAAGTGATTCACATATTATTAAGCTCCTATCATGTGATTCTCTCAAGTTCTTGCACTCTAAGACATAACATAAACAGATTTTGGGTTAACTGTCTGTGTCAAAATCCTGATTTTTTTAGGTTTGTATCCTGAATGACTCAGACATCTCTTCTTTAAACTGAAGAATCCCTTTTTGTTCAAGAGTACTAATCAAATTGTTGTTGTTTCATTTTTTTGTTTGTTTGTTTTTAGTTTGTTGTGGGTTTTCTTGGTTTTAGGGTTTTTTTCTATTATTTTCTGCTTTATAGCTGAACTGGCTGAGATCATTTGTAACCAAGACAGAGGTGATGCATTTATTTATTTGCATAATAATGCTTATTATTCACTTTTCATTCCATAATATTTTATAGTATTCTATTCATCTCTTTGGTTATCACATCATAAGAATTGACATTGTAAAAGAACTATGTGGTCAATATCTTTTCTAAGCTGCCAAGATTTTTAAACAGCAGTACATTGAAATGCATCCCAGATGATTAGCTGAGTTGGTAAGAGCATGTTGAGGTTGTGGGTTCAATCCCTGCTTGAGGGGGGCATTCACTTAAGAGCTGGACTCAGTGATCCCTGTGGGTCCCTTCCAACTAAATATTCTGTGATTCTGTGAAGTAGACATCAGAAACAATAGGCTAAAAAGACTTATTTTTCTTAGAATTTATCTGTGCTCTCATAGTATTGCTTTTTTATGTTAACATGTTGCAGAATTTAAAGATAATAGGAAGTTTTTTTACAAGCTTTTTTTTTTTTTTAATTAACTCTTAAGCTGAAAACGATAAATTTAGGCTTCAAATTTTAATTTGCAAAATAACTGACTTTTATCTATCAACTGCATAATGACCAAAATATCTTATCTACAAAAAGTTATATCTGTGGCCCACAGCTGTGATAATATTAGTTTCCCCAGGAACTGGTTAGATAGTGTGAAAATATTAAAATATCGTTTCATGTATAATATAATGTAAAAAGAATAAAAAATAATTTTATAATAGAAAGTGGAAGTGAGATCTAATCTAATTTAAACATCTACCATGCAAAAAAACTGCACCTGTCTTCTGAAAGTATATTACTTTAAAAAGTTTTCTTCATCTTCACTATCTAAACAATGGACACATTTAAGAAAATATCATGGGGAGGATCATATTCACCTGACTGTCTTACCAAAATTTATCAGAGCCTTTTTCCTTCTGGAAGCTTAAAAATGTATCTACCCCTCTCTACTGACAATGTAGGCAATTTAGAGCAGACCTTATTTCTTAGTTTTATGTGTTTGTTAAGACTGTAAGTCATGGATCAATTCTTACTCTTTCACACCCCTTTCACAGAGTGGAAATAGATACAGCGTCCCTGAAAATAAGCTTAGTATGAGAGTGGACTTTATCCTAATTAATTGGAACATCCATGTTAAGACGTTTATAGTTCATCATACTTATATTAGATAAAATTTTTTTTGTTATATATACAAAAATAGGTGATTTTTTTCCCCAAGTCAAATTATCAAATACAGAGAGCTAGATAAACAACATTACAGATTAGTTCTTAGGAACTTACTATGTGAGGAAAGAGATCCTACTTCCACACAAGCATATGTGAAAACATGTTACTCTTCCCAAAGCTTCACTATTTAAAGATATCTAGTTTCAACTAATTGATTCGCTTTAGAAATTACTTTATTTTCCTATGAACTAGGAGAAGAAAAGGACCTCTTTATGTTAATTGGTGCTTAGGATATCTGGTACAGTAAGTAGACAAAATTTAGGCACAAAAGCTAGGCAGACAAGAATATTTATTTCTACTTTTAAAAAAAAATCTTAAAAACTATGCATTTCATTATATTACATGCAGAAAAAAATACACATTTAAGCACCATCTACAAAGCACTGAAGAACTATTTTCTAGATGCTGCTTCATCTCTTAAAGACTAGAATTTGTTTAGGAATTTTCTTAAGCATAACAAAATTGATAATCATAAATGTGCCTCAATGCATGTATTGTGTATCTCTTTCTTTGGAATCACTCTTCTGAGTCACTAAAAGACTACCTAGCTCAAAGAGCACACAGCTTTAACATGTGAAACCTGGTTTGTTCAGAGTCATATGTTGCCACATATTTGTCAAGTGTATTTCTTTGAGCAGTTATACAAAAGAATGGTTATTGCTTTTATTCCACAGCTGCACCTCTTTCCTTTCTGGTTTTTACTTCATGGTATAGCACATGTTCCACTGACCTTTTCAGAAAACAATAGAAAATTGGTTGCAAGGCTATTACATTCACAGATTTATCTTGACTATGTCCTAGGTTATAGTTCCTGCATGTAACAAACACCTAAATGAATTGCAATCTCGCTTCACTGTTTCTCTTTAACACTGCAAATTAATAAGGAGTAAGATTGCATTCATTCCAAAATAACCTTTATTACCTTTCACCAAGTATCAACATGTTCATGCTTCTCTTCCAGATGACTTTTTAGATGAGAGCTGGACATCTGTAATTTTCCTAGGTGTAGTCCAGGTTACAGTAGAAGACCTTCGTGTCCACATGGAGTATAAATGATAGGGGAATGCATTGCATAAGTCCTACTGAGATTTTGGGAAAGTACAAAGAATTTGATTAGCAGTGATTACCAATTGAGGTAAGGGGGAAGAAGACAATAAAAAACTCCCTAATTTAAAAAAAGAAAAAAGAACAAGTGCCTGAACTCTAAGAGGTGCTGAATGCAAAAGAAAAGTTTACTTAATTTATTCATGCATCAGTGTGAACATAATAGCAGCTATGAGAGGTAAAATTTAAAAACAAAACAAAAAGGCTGAAGAAAATTATAATCACAGATTTAACAAGTATTCTGGTAATGACACCATACACAGAAAAAAACAGTTTGGAGAAAAGCATGCACTGCAAAATTAAGAAAAACCTTGACAAACTTAAAGCCCCTCTGAAATCTGAAAGGATCTTCCTACTGATGTTGTCCCAAGCCCGGGCACTGAACACCCTTCAGTGCAAACTGCATTATAAAGCAGCATCATTTGTGCAATTTTAGGCTTTGTTTCTTTACAGAAAACCTCAAAGTGAAATTCAGCCTTTACTGTACTTGACTTTATTGTCAACAGTTACAATGGATCTACACATGGCCCTTAATGTGGCTCTAAATAGACACAGTGAAAGAAAATAAACACTCTTTTTGTATACTTATCTGATATCCAGAAGAAATGAGATATGAAAAATATTATATCAAAACCTAAACCAAAATAATGAGCATGTGTGTGATTGACATAATACAAATTTTCTTCCAATGTTTTTGAAGTCATAAAAAGCCTGACCATTGACATTAACAGTTTTGTAAACTGTTTCCAGATTATTAATTTCTTCTTGTTATTTAATGGGATATTTGAATGCCATATGAAAGCTGTCAATGGTTTATCCACACATATTAGAATGATCTTATACAGGAAATTAAACTGAATTAATTAAATCTGTGGTGGTGTTGTCAAGGATTTTTGTTTTCTGCAACAGCAATAATATTACGGAATTTGTCATAAATAGGTAAGTGATGCTGGGGCTGTTGTTGGCAATAGTCAGCAAACTAAAAATAAAAACTGGAAATATTACTACCAGTTACAGCTGTTGCATCTTGTGTACGTAAGTAAAAATGGCATGATAGCCCAAGATCTTTTCTCCGTGTTTTAAACAGTCAGTTTATTGAAGACAGAGAGAGTATGTCAGTTCACTGGTTAGGGTGCTTACTCACTCTGAAAAGGCGCTATAACAAAATAAACATAGAAAACCTAAATTCTCATCAATTTTGCTATTTTTTGATCCCAGATAATAAATAGCTAAGCACTTATATGTTTGCACAAAGCAAATTTCTGCAAGTCTGCTTCATTGGTTAAACTGTCATTTCATTCCTGTGAATAGCTATGCAGAAAGAATGGGAATCTTCATTTATGCTAAAGTGTTCTCAGATAATATTTCTCTCAAAAGTCAGCAAAAGGAAAGTAAAAAAAAAAAAAACCAACCTTAAATAAATACCTTGTATAAATAAATACCAAATAAAAACCTTAAGAAAGACAAATCTCATAAACCAAGTGAAAGAAACATATTATGTTTTTTTCTTCATATGGTCAATATTTCATGAATGATATACCATGTAATTGTGGTGTTATTTTTGTTCTTATCCATTTTTTTATAAATGCATTTTGAATGCCAGTGCAATAGAGATGTGTACAGTAGTAATAATATCATTTTGATCAGGTATTATATGATAAAACACCCTTGGAATCCAGTGACTATAGAAAATAAAATAATTTTAAATTATCATTGATGAATTTTTTTGCTTCTTGCAATATTCTTTTATCCATATCAATTCCTCCTTTCTCTGCTACCTTTGAGTTTTTTCTTCTGAATTTAGAAGGCTGCTAAGGATTACAAGGCTTCCTATAACCTGTATCATGTCTTAGCCTCAGCCTAGCTTTCTTCGCAAACATCTGTTCAAATTCATGCCTTTCAAGCTTTCAGAAAAGAAAAGGATGTACAGAGTTAACATACAAAGAGTGCCATAAAATTATCAGTTTCAGGCATGACCCATTTTGCTGGTATACCCTCATGGCACTTCAAATAAATTCCAGGCAAACACCTTTTGGAGAGTAGAAATGAGACATAATAGAAGGGAGATAACTGCTTTCACAATTTCCACCTGGTTGTTGTTTTAAAATGTTCAGATTTTTTTTCTGAATGTTTGTTTTGACCAGGGTTTGAATATTTGCAGCTGAAGATGTTGCACAGAACAAGGTGAAGCCATAAAAGCACAAGTGTGTCATGCAAGCTCCTTAGGGGCTGAGTGGATTATTAGAGGAATACTGTTTCATGTTTCTCAGATTCCAATCATTAGTGGACAAACACATTTCAGACTTTCAGTTCTAGCTCCACAGTTACCCTCACCTCAGTATTAAAAAATGTTGTATGTTTTCTGAATTCAGAATACCAAATCACCTGAGACCCATCTCCTGTACAGGTAGGACATATATTTATCATGCTCCTGGTAAACTGAGGCCAATTTATCTGAATCTTTCAATTTTCATGTTTATGGCTGTTATCACTGATCTCTGATTCATCAGTAGTTACAAAGTAGATATGTGAAACTTAACAAAATCCTTGACCTTAATAGAAAATATTTTTGTCACAGAATAGAATAATATTCCTTTATTACATATTTCTTTGGAGCCTTCTAATATAAGTTTTTCTTCTCCTCTCCCTCCCTCTCCCTCTCCTCTGGTAATAGAGTATTTCTGAGAAAAATATGTGTTTCTTCCCAAGTAAACACATTCCTTAGAAGTTTAGAAATAAAGCAAGATCCTCAAGTGCATGTGGGAGCAGGCAAAGTTTAATGAAAAAGCTATCATCTCTAATAACTTGTTTTTGCTTTCTTTTACAGCAAGATGAGGGGCAGATGTCATAAAACTAGCCTTGGAGAAAATAATCAAGAATGGATATTTTATTGCCACATTATATCTAGTTTGTGTATTCTGTTCTAATGAACAGACTGACATGTCCTGACATCTCAACAACTTTTTGTTGACTTAACATTGCACTTTCATCACCTCTGCTCTAATAGCATCAGAAAGGCCACAATGGTGCCAGAATCCAGCTTCGCAAGTATATAACAGTGTTTGGAATTAACAATGTCCTGACCTAAATACTACAACAGAATGCTTCATGATTAAAAGCCACTTTATACATATTTTCATTAAACAGGCCAATGCATTAAAAAAAGAAAACAAACCAAAAAATCCCAACCAAACAAAAACCAAATAACATCGTGTATACTACCTTACATTATTATTTTCCTCTTTTGCAAATAAAAACATCCTTAATCATCGAGACTTCTCAGGAGTTTAAACATTTTCTGCTTACATAAGTAGCAGACCTAAATATAGATAAGAATGTTCATCCTCTAATTATTAGGTTAATTGTAGACTGTTGTAGCAAAGCATACAAAATGATCTCCCCCAGTCGAGATGTTAATCTGAAGTTTGCTGACTTTTCTCTTTTGTTATCAAGATCACTGGAGAGTCCGCATGATACCGTATGTTACTTTACAACTACCAATATAATGTCAAAGATCATAACAAATTACCTACACCAACTCTATGAAGAGCCTTGCTGAGCATCTGAAAGTCAACTAGTGAAAAAAATGTCTGCATGAATTGCCTTTGGAGTGTGGACCTGCTACTTATCTATCTATGACTCATCTGGATTTTCTTACTCCTTTTCAAGATTCAAAATTTCCTTTAAGACGAAGGATGAGTTAACACTCTAAATAACTAGGTTCCACGAGCAGTAAAACGAATGAACTGTGCTCTCCAGGAATATTTTCTTTGGTAGTGTGACTCCCTGCTGTCCTTAGAGGTATAAAGCTACCATATTTCCTTTCAGAAACTTCACTGTCTGGAGTTTATTACATAGTCTCTGCTCAGTTAGATGGTCTTTAGTCGGCCATGAAGAAGAAAATCACTGATCTTAAGTTCTCTACTTCCCTGCAAAATTATGTAAAATTGATTGATAGGAATTTCCATTTCTCTAGGAAATCTACTTAAAAGATGTGGTTAGTAGAGGATTTGTTAAGAAAAGAAAGGTAAAGCATGACATATAAACAGCATTAACATATACCATGTTATACCTGTGTCTCCAGTTCCTGTGGGTAATGAACAAGTTAACATATAAAATCTTTTTATCACTGCAAAGTGAAAGCAATTATAGTTAGTTTTAACAGTGAAGGTCTGTAATCCACATAATATTTTGACTGAGGTTGTAGAGAGCTACTGAAGGAATACAAAATTATTCTATATTAGCATTTATTATTCAGATCTGGTACAAAATAGCACTTGTCTTCAGCTTGAATAAATGAAATGCCCAAGACAGGAGGATAAATTCTTTTTTCTTTTTTTTTCTTTTCTTTTTCTTTCTTTAGCCCTGGTGAATGCCAAGGCCTATTTCTGCTCCACTGCAAAGTCTTCAGAACTTCAAGTTATGTTCTTTCTAAGGTTTTTGTATTTTCTGTCTTCACAAGTCAATAAACCCCTCAAATACTCTACAAAAAGGGTGCTAGTGCAAAGAGTAGCACTAAATGCATGGCAGCCCAGAAATTCCTATCTGTAGCCACTGCACATTCAAAGAGCTACGTTAGTCCACTCTTGGCTTTCTTTAAGGTTTATTTTTGATTGTTTGTTTGGGTTTTTTGGGAGCAGGTTTCTGCAGTTTTGTATTTTTGGGGTTTTTTTGATGGTTTTTTGGTTTGGTTTTTTTGGTTTGGTTTTTTTGGTTTGGTTTGGTTTGGTTTGGTTTCGTTTCGTTTCGTTTCGTTTCATTTGTTTTCGTTTGGTTTGGTTTCGTTTGCTTTGGTTTCGTTTGCTTTGGTTTGCTTTGGTTTTTTTTGGTTGGATTTTTTGTTATTTTGGTTAGAATTTTTAATTACTCTTGTGTTTGCTTATACACTAATAGTTTATAGTTAAGCATTTTTAAAACAATAAATTATTTCTGATCCTTTATGTTTAAATGTATTAAGGGGGTTTTAATCAATAATTTTGGAGGAGGGGAAGAAGAGAAGAAGCAGTAAAAGATGAGGGAATTTGTCCTCTGTCATGTGCAAAAAATAAAATAGAGGTTTAATTCAAATTAAATGCTGTCAAATTAACAAAATAATTAAATTATAAATATTGAACATTAAAATATTAACTACATTGATCTGTGAGATGTCAGTTGCAGCCATCTGGGAGATTTTGTAAAACATACAGAGAAAATCTGCTATCATGTTTAAGATTTCATGAACTAGTAAAAGAGAGCTTATGTATTCTGAGACGTATTAAATAAACATAACGTCTTGTTTATGCCAGTCCTTACTTGTAGGTGTCTAATGGAAAAAACATCTAGTTGTTAGTTCTTGTTTGCTACCTCTCAGGCCTTGTACGATTTAATGAATTTTGGGGGAGCAAAAAAATGCAAACGCTTTCCTCTGGAATGATACAGAGAACAAGCTGAACATCAGCATGTGGGGATCATCACTACAGAAAGGTTGTAAGCACAACTATGAGGGCAGGAGAAAAATATGGGCCAAAAGGAATAAACAGGGAACTGAAGGTAAGGTTTAGTATTAAAGAAAATTAATTAATTAAAAAAATGTAAATTATGCAATTCTGTTTCATGCAAAGCTGACTGGATACACACACACACAGAGATATATATGTATGTATGTATGTATGAATATACTACGCATATTCATCCTGATATTTAGGTGGTGATATTTTGAAAAAATAAGAAAATTAAAATTGAGAGAAACTTGGAGCATTTTCCTATTTCTATGGCTTACTTCCCAGTATGATTTCTTTACTTGTTCTACATGCAGATGTTCACTTTTTTAAAAAATATTTTTCTTTACTTGGTAATTATAGTCAGGGGAGTTTGTTTATTTGTTTGTTTTTCTTTTAGACTATACTGTTATGAAGGAAGAACTGTGCTTTAAATATTTTGTTCTGCAGCAAAAATTGTAGCAGAAAAAATGTAAGAAATCATACCCAGTTTCATTATTATCTCAATAGTGAAGAACATAATTTTTGTTCTAGTGTTTAACTCAGACCTCAAGAGTTTTATGTTTCTTTGTTTGAACAGATCATACAATCTGAAGATTTCTAGTTCTTGTGCTTTTCCATCTTCTAGTTTTACAGCTACTTAACTATGAAGAAGGCTGACTGAACAATCATTCTTCCCTTAGAAAATTGAGGAATAGTCATACTGAATTAAAGTAAAACCTGTTTGCATTTTTACTCCTTCCTGAGAGAAGATGCCACTGAACTTAAAAGTGGGAGAAAGAAAATTTCCATTATAAATTGTGCAAATTGTGGAATAATTTTGTTGCCATAAAAGGTCTTTGCTTTTTAAACCTTTAATGTTTCAGGTTGTTTTAAGCCTTGTGTGTGATTGATTGAATGTAATAATTTCATCAGTTTCTCCTGTTTGGGCTAATTTTCTATCTTGCCTTCTTATAAAAATTAATTAAATAGATATGTCATTAATGGGATAAAAAAGAGCAATCAGCTATCCCTTGAATTTTACCTTCCTGAGCACTGCTTTACTCTCATCTATAAAAATTTCCCCACCTTCTCAAACAATGACAAACAAAAGTAAAGAAAGGTAAAGGAACAATAGCTTCTTATACTTGAAGACATGATCCACTTATGCTTCTACATCACAATAGCTGTCAGGAAAAAATATCACAGTTGACATGTTATTAGTCTGAACAGATACGATTCCTTGTTTCCTGATAAAATCAAAAAGTATTTTCTCATATGAGAACTGCTAATCATTAAATAATCATTAAATACTGTACATTATCATGAGAAGCTGGTAAAAAATGGTTATGTCGGTATGAATTAATTTTTGATGGCTCTACAGTCCTCAGTCTTGTTTAAAGAGTAGGTGAAGATAACCTACATTAAAAAAAAAAAGTAGGACACAATAACCTAAGAACAATAAAAAAAACATGCAAGACCCTTTTGCATCATCAGTATTTCTTTCTAGTACCCACCAGAGCAAAACACTGAAAAGCGAAAATGTGTTTCCAGTTTATGCTAAGAATCAGCTACATTAGTACCCCTGTGCATTTTAGCGAAGTGTAGGAGGATTGGCTTATGCAGGGAAGCAGCATGAGCTATCCTTTGCAAAGCTGAGCTATTTGCTACCTTAGCGTATGTAGCCAAACCACTTTTTGATGTTGGTTACCTACATTGCAGGTATTGGACCAAGTTTGGGGTTGCTCTTTTCTTGCTACTCCATAATTCATTCCAGAAAAGAGAGGGTGATAAAATTTGTAACGTAGGTATTGTTTTTACTTCTTCAGCTGACATTAAGCAATATATTGTACATATGAGAAATAAATAAAAATAATTGTCTTAGAACATCATTATATTTAATCAGTATCTGATCTCAGGTCTTGGTTTATATATACAGAAATAAAGCCAAACTGAATAAAACCAAACCAACCAAACAAAAAAAATTCCAAAACAAAACAAAACAAAACAAAACAGAACAAAACAAAACAAAACAAATAATAAAACCACACAGACACAGACAACACTGACATTGCTGGTCACAGAGACAGCCTTCAAGGTGCTGCCTTCAACACCAGCCGCACACAGAGACAAGCTCAGACAACCGCGTCCTGTCCTCCCTTGCACTGTTAGAGGCAGGAGGTCACTAGTGCAGCACACATAGCACTCTCCAGGTTTACAATCAGATATTCACTCATGAATTTTCTGAGTACTGGGAGTACTGGCACAGGTCCTCTACCTGCCCCAGCAGTCCTGCCTGAATGACAGCCCTTCTTACCTACCCTGATATCCCCTCAACTCAATGGCTTCTCCAGTTTGAAGTCTGACTGGGAATACAAAGGGCAAACCCCATGTATACCTGGTTTGGGAAGATACAGACTTTCCCCTTACTTGGAAGCAGGCACACAGAACTGGCAGTCCTCCTCCAGCCTCTGCTGAGTCCCTCACCTGCCTCACTCATCCCAATCCCACCAGTACCTGGGTTTGGAACTCTTGGTCCCTCTGTCTCTCTCTGTTCCTGCCCCACTGGCTGCAAGTTACAGGTTCCCATTATTTCCGATACCTGACTCTTGAGACCCCCCAGGCTGGGACGCCTGTAACCCCAGTCTGACTCAGTAGTTGGCAACAAGTTTCACTCCCACACTCACATCTCACCAGTAGCTGACGCAGAGTCCTCGTGGCACACACATGCACAGACGTGCACACACACACACAGGCACACGCACACAAACACACACACACAGGCACGCTCTGCCTGCAGTGTTATTATGCAGAAAGATAAGAAGATGCAAGAAGGCAGACCAGATTCACAGTGAGCAGAGAAGCATACTGTCTGGCCCCATTTTATACCCTTTCTGTTTCCAATCTCTCTATCCCCACTCTTTGGTCCTCACTCCTCTTCCTTTCCACTGCACATTCCTTCATCACTTTGCACACTCCAATCAAATCAACATCATGTAACCCCAGGTTGGCACCCTCGTGGACTGCAAAACCCATGCTGGTCCTCACTGAAACGATTCCTGCATTTTGTTGATAGGCCATCAATTTGCGTATCTGACAGGGTTTCATGAGCTCCACTGTTTTTTGTCAGGTTCGTGTCTCCATATGCTTTGTTTCTTGTCTCCTGATTTTCCGTGTCATGCCAGTTTCACATGGTCCTCAATCAGATGATCTTACTGACATTGTGCTCACACTCCACACACTTTTACAAACTGACCTAATTGACCAAGTTTATTTCTTTATGTTATCTCTGTTATCAGGTGTTTGCCTCCCCCTTTGTCTTAGCATCCCGTTTTGATGAGGTCTTTAATTAGAATACCTTAAAGGAACACATGCTCTTTTGTTACACATGGTCTACAAAAAAAAAACACCTTTAAAAAAGTATTACTTTAGACATATACTCTGTCTCACTTTTTATGCAATATGGCTTTCCTGAGAGCGATGGATTTGTCTGGTAAAGATTTAATCTCACTGACTGCCAAAAAGATATATATGCTATACAACCGCAAGAAAAACTTTAGTTGGTAAACATCAGCATGATGCCACCAGTGCAGCTTCCACTGGACTTCATGCATTGCCAAAACTCTGTCTTACAATTTCTCTTTCTTTCTTGGTTTTTTTTTTTTTTTGCATATCATTATTTCCAAGATATTTCATGTGCAGATGAAAGTGCAATTTCCCCGATATTTCAAAGAGTTCCTCATTATTTTTCTTATAGTTGTTTCAGGTGACCAGAATAATTAGTAAATGCCACTGAACCTGCTATGCAAGCTTACAAGGTAAATGATCAAGCACATCCGAAACCCCAAGGCAATGTGTCACTGGAGTTTGACTCAGGATAAAAGTCTGAGCAGCTCCAGAATTAGAATTGACTGCTCTTCTGTCTGGGTATCAGAGTCCTCAACTAACATTTATGCAATCCCAATGTATTTATGAAGAGGAGGTTCATGACCCTAAGCATTATCTATTTCACTTTAAACACCAATGCACATCAATACAATGAATTATTCAGGATACACTGAATTTCAATGTGTGACTTAGGTCAGGCTCCAAGATCATCATGTTTAAAATTCAGACAGAAGCTGTGCTTGAGGGGATTGTAAGAGGAAGGGATAACCTCTGGATTAATGAATGTATTACTAAGGATTTTATCATCATCCTTTTTTTGTACATTCTGATCACAAGAATATGATAAGTACTGAAGTTAAAAAGGCTCATATCCAAGCTTTTTCATGCCTTAAGAAAAATTCAGAAGTCATCCTCTGTGGTCTATCTGCATACTCTTCAAAAAGATGTTCTGTCCTTCTGTCTTCCTTTGAATTTAATATAATTAGCAGTGACATGTGGATCAATATGGCTTAAGCTCCCTCATTCTTCCACAGCTGTTAGTTAGAAGGACATTTAGAGATTTATAATTAGGAAGAAACATTACTTAAGGATTCTATTTGTTAAAAATACATAATTTTATATTTACATAATTTTAACAGCTACCATCAAACTCATTAAACTTAATATAATTTTAAAGCCCTAGTAAATCTGGCAGCTAGTTAAGTTTATTTATGGTAACTTAGTCCATACTTGATAATTTTCTCACTCTTCTTATTTTTTAATCCTTTTTTACAAAAAGTGCTAATTGTCCTGGACTTTCAAAATATAACAGGAGGGCATGCTTGGATGATAACCTTATTAAAATATTCTTGAAGAGCATCTTTGCTTTACACTGACATTAAAAACTTAACTATCATTCAACCATAAGCTTTCTTTCCATCACAAAACTAGAAAGCAAATGAAACAAACTATATTGTGCATTCAGTACAGATTCATATTTAGATAGCTGTCTAATAAATCACTATCTCCTCTTGAACAATGTTTTCTGAATATTCTTTTTACATGATTGCTATGTTTCTGCTATAGTGGAAACAGTATTTTAAACCTCAATGGATTTTCTAGTCACAGCCTGAAGAAAATGTGATAGATAATTACACTGCTTAAGGAACTTAAACTCTGAGACTAGTCCCCCTAGCAAGGGAGAGAGGACTAACATAACAAGACTATTTCTGTACTAAACTGTGAACAACCAAGGGTGCACAACAGTAATTTTTTACCTTCATGTAAAGTGAACACATGGAAATGTTATTCACTTCCTTCCCAGAGGCTTTGAGGAGAAAAGAAAAAAATCTACATCCCCACTGTGAAGAATCAGGGACCCAAAACTTGATTTATGTCTCAGTAGACATACTTGAACATGGTCTAGATTACATTAAGAGGTTTCAGAAGATAACTTTGTAGAACAAGATCCTTTGAAGCAACTTGATGTGGGATAGTGAGTTATCCAGATTATGTGTTACTAATATAGCGCACATCTTCTGAGTTTGGATTTTAAAGCACTCACTGAGGATGGAGAGATGTTCTGTGAGGACCAAAAGACAGAAATCTTACACTCAGAATAAGCAGAGAAGAAGAGAGAGAGAGAGAGAGAGAGAGAAAGTCCAGAGTAAGAATATTGTCAGAAAAGTATTTGACCATCAGTGATAGATCATCATGTTTAATTTTCCATGAGAAAGATTGTGGTTTCGTACCAGGAAAAGATGCACTCGGGTCCTGTTAATATCTTGTCATGAAGTAGAATACTTGCTTTCAGTCATCCAGTAATTTTCCCTTGAATGCATTCCAATATCCAACAGAACTTTATCACTTCCAGTGATAAAATGTTTAACAATGATAATCTCACTATGATCATGCTCTAAGACAAAATGTACGATTCCTGAGTAAGAAATTTGTCTTATTTTCTCATAGTCTTGATAGATTTATACTGTAACACCTTCAATTTATTTCACCTTCTTTGTAACTTTAGTCTGTTGTTAAATGCTTTATTATATTCCATTGTTTTGTATCTGATTCTTTTGCTGAAGGATAAAGACAGGGATAATAGCATGGCTTTAAAATAACATTCTATTGCCATATAAAAAATGTTATGTAGCTACATGTCCACTTAAGCTAAAAAGTAGACAAAGTGATCCTTTGATAAACTGTACAAATGAGCCAAGTGTGAATATACAGATAAGATATAATGTGCCTATCTTTGTTATTGCTGTATTTAATTAAAATGACTCATGTCTGGGAATATCATCTGGATGATGATGAAAAATAGGCTCAATGGTATATACAATATACTTCAAATTAACAGGATGTGTTGAATTCCCGCCTACACTTCTAAAAACTCATCCAAAGCTTGTTGAATCATTCTCTAATTACTAACAAAACAATGTTCATTAAGGGCAGTTCCTTTTATTTTTATGTCAATTTGTTAATAGGATCTGGTTTATGTAGAAGCTGCTTGTGTCTAGATCTGGCATGCATTACTTGAAATCAAGAATTGGAAGATTTCAAACACAGAGTTTAAAAATTAGTTAGAAGGGGTTTTTTTAGTTAGTTTACTCAGATACACAGATATCACAATGGAAATAAGAAAGGAGAAAATTAAGTTTCTTAGAGCTTCTAGAATTCCACACAATGATTTCTGTTTGCTGTTGCTTGTTATTAGACTCTTTGTAATTGAAAACTGCTGGATTTCTGTGACCTTTACCTCCTCAGTGTCTACTGACAAAATCTTTCCCATTTGTAAATATTGACCATGTCTTAATTTTTATTGACAAGTAGGATTTTACAAAAGTGTAGTATTCAGATTTAGACATAGTGGGGAAAAAAGCAAAAATAAATAACCGTATATATAATTTTTAAACTATTATTTAGACACATAAGTAGAATATGTGACTGGTGCACAGATGAAGCTCTGCTGTCCCAAGGCAAGAATAACTGAAAAAGGAGGGAAAGAGGGGAAAAAACCTCCAAAACATTAGGCAGCAGGATATTTTTTGTCTTCCCTGTTAAATTTTAGGAACATTTATAGTCAACAAAAAAATATGTTTGTAAGATTTTTATCTATTTGTAAAATATATGGTACTTCCATGGCATGTATGAATAAAACCAGTTAATTGTTAGTTACAGTTCTGACCAGAAATAATGTCAGAATAAAGTTTGAACCTGGCTTCTGAGGAAGAAAGGTTACTGCAGGTAAGTGAGAATTTCTTTTAATTTGTCTTTTAAATTTCAGAAATTAGATAAAAATATTGTGTTGTGATTGTGCAATTACAGGAGAAGACGGTATCTCAGGAGGACTCTCACAACACTTCAACCTTTGATTTAGCATGAATGCATGCCTTTCTTAATAAATGAATCTTTATGCCAGATGCCAAACATGATTTTTTAATATCTATTTATCCAAAGGTAAGGAGAGAAATGAGAAACAGGTAAACGGTAGGCAGGAAAAAAAAAAATCAAACTCCAGCCTGTCCAACTCCTGCTCCACAAACAAACAACCAACCAACCCAAAACCTAAGTCAACAATCCACAAAGCAAAGCTTTAGGATTTCACTGTCATAGTGTTAACCTGTTCTACTTTCTAACATATCAGCAATTTTGTAAGTGTTATATAAGCATGTGGTTAATGAATGCCATATAACACTGACACAGCAGGCAATGCAGTTTATGGCTATTGGCTAGTGACAGAAATCTCAAGGTACTGGCTTACTAACTGAAGTTAAAATAATAGCACACTCAGTTAAGTTACAGATGGTAGGAGCAGAAACCCTTTGAGCATAATTAATTTTAGTCATTTAAACTTCACTAACAATGGTTTTAGGTGGATTATGTTAATGTAGATGAAAAACTAGCAAGGTTCACATTAAACATGCCCTACGATACCTTGTGTTTTCCAAGAGTGGATTGGATTTGCCAACAGTTTTATATCCCCCTGTGCTAACCATCCATGCAGAAAGTACAGCTGTTGGTGGTCAGCTTAGAAATTCAAATGTTATACTTGAAAAACCAGGGCAGCATGACTTCTTCATCGGGGCGTCTTGCAATGGCTATAAAATGGAACCAACAGCACGACAGTGCAAGCAGACAGAGTTCATGTAGTTTGTGCTGTTGGCAGTGATGTGCCCTCTTGCATAAGCACCAGTACAAACACAAGTTGTTCTGTGAATAGAACTCTCTCTAAAATGAATTTATTCCAGTTACAAACCAGTCCTTTTGTAATTAGTCATTTGAGTTGTATGTTATCTTAGCTTTTGATATTTCAAATTACTAGCTGCTATTATTAGGACACTGACCAAAACAAATAAAATAAAATTGAAACCATGACAACATGGAATTGGAACAGGCGTGTAACAAAGACAGTCTAATAACTTTATCAGAAATTGCAGATACACAATTGGAGAGTTACTGCAAACTCCATGGTGACAAATTCTTTCATAATTTTCAAAGACCTTTAGGAGATCAAAAGCCCTCAGCTTAAAAACATTCAAAATAAACATTTGATTACTTCTTGGAAAAAAATAAGCCAAAACACATTTTACCTGTAACAGTCTGCAACAGTGAGGGAATTCAGCAGTTTAAATCAGAGACAAAAATCTATGTCTCTGACTGTATATCATGTGTTGAACATCTTTCAGTGAGTGACCCATGCCAGAAAGAACAACTAAGAACTTAATTATAATGACATCTGCAAAAAGGTTGCAAAAAAAGAAAGCTCACAGATTTCTTTTCTAGACATTACAAAAGTAACCAAAGATAAAGTGCAGAAAAATCACCATAAACAGAGAATAGCAAAACTCATCTTTGTGCTTGTGAGAATCCCACTTTACTACAGAGCATTAATACTTCTTACATATTCTTTTTCGTTATGGTTCTGGGCTGGATTTTTTGTTGCTGTTTTGGGGTTTCTGAGGTGTTTCGAGAAGTTGATGTTTTACTTCATATTTCTTTTATTAAAATAAAGTGTAGAATCAAAATATGACTTTGCTTTCTGATGAAACTTCCATAGAAAGATCCAGCTTAGGTTTTGCAAGTAAGTAATTCAGATAAGAAGAAGGAAGGGAAAAGAGTAAACACAAGTTAATAATGTCCACAATACATGGGTTTACTTTTACTTGTTTTTAATTAGTACCACATAAAATACATTGATTTAGATCTTTGACTTGTAGTGGGTTTTAGGTTGTTTCTTTTTGTATTGTTTTGTTTTAGGGTGTTTTTTTTTCCCATGAAACATTTGAGACCTGAGTTTGAATGTGAGATGAAACATATTCTCCGCTACCATTCTAAAAGTAGAAAGGCAGCTTTCAGCATGAAAAATCCAAAGCATATGTTTAAAGAATGGTGTAATAAGACAACTTCTAAGTGTTATAAGAACTTCTATCCATACCTGCTTTTGTTAGTGCTTGTCTCACATGGGAAATTCCACATTGCTACAGTCATGTCCCCTGACTGAAGTGTAAAAGGTTACTGCTAATCAGTCATCAGTTGCTACCTCCCTTCAAGTAAATAGGGGAAAATATTAGCCCTGTATATAAATACCTGTATATGGAAGGGACTCAAGATGTTGGAGACAGACTCTTCTCACTGGTCAGTACCAGTGACAGGATAAGAGGCAAAGGCCACACACTTAAATATAGGAAATTACACTTCAGTATACGAAAACAGTCCTTTTTTGTTACTACGAGAGTGGCCAAACACTGGCGCAAGTTGACTGTAGAAACCGCATGAGAGAACTGGGGTTGCTCAACATGGAGAAGAGAAGGCCTCGGGGAAACCTGGAGGCTGCAGCTTCCAGTACCTGGAAGGGACTTAAATAAAAGGCAGGAGAGGGATGCTTTGTATGGGCAGATATGACAGGACAAGGGACAGTGGTGTAAACTGAAAGAGGGCAGGTATAGATCAGATGTTAGGAAGAAATTCTTTACTCAGGGGGTGGTGAAGCACTGGAACAGCTGAAGTTGTGGATGCCCCATTCCTGGAAGTGTTTTTACTTGATTTTAGCAGGAGATTAGGGCAACTGTTGGAATATTCACCAAAACCTACTGTTATGTTCTTAAGAACTTAGGCATCAATCAAAATAACCCTTTTAGTAAAAGAAAAGACATGGGTTTGTCGTGAAGATGATTCATGGAAGGATTTTAATATGGCATCCTCTGAGTATTATTTTCTAGCAGTGTATTTCTCTCTAGTAACTATGTGAATTAGGGTGAATTATCTATTAATTATCCTCTATAAGCTAATCTTGGAGTGTACTTTCATGACCTCCTTTTTTAGGTCATGAATGCCTTCCTGAAAGACAGTTTAAGGTGCTTTGATTTGATATCTGAAGTCTGTTGAGCTGAACCAGGGATCTTTTTCAAACACAGAGTTGCAGATTTCTAGTACCTCTCAGGTTAACATCCTAATTCTAAAAATAAAGTGACAATGCGTCATGTGATTTAATTCTTCAGACTCCTTGCTCACTCTATGAGAAAAATGGTAGACTTAGCCTGACCACTACATACAGTACAAAATTCATCTATTTACATAGATTATCTGTATCTATGTCAGTTGTCACTATAAAAATTTTGATTACCTAAGAAAAAGATGTAAAAAATCCAGCACACATTGTAAGATAATAAGCAGAGTGAATCAAATAGCCATGGAAATGTACTAAAATATTTATATAGTATCTGTTAATTAATACTCAGATTCTTCCCAAGTAACTATATACTTGTAATTAAGCTCTGAGTTCTGTATGTCCAAATTAAAAATATTAGTTCCACTGTAAAGAATCTAATCTTTAAAGATCCACTCTTTACAATAGTTTAAGAATACAAATAGCTTTAGGAAACAAATAAGCCGATTCTTTATTTGTTGAATCTGCTATGCAATTTTACAGTAGCTCATATCTGATTTATAATTTTTGAGCTACTTATAATTCTTTTAATTAAGGAATATCACATAGCAAAGGACAGAAGTGATGCAATGTATTGCAAAATAAGGCACAATCAAAGATGCACAATTTGTTTGATTTCAAGGGTGGTAGACAGATTCATCCTTGATCTGCCAATAGAATTCAGTGAGCAATTCAGCTCAGTGAATTCAGCTGAAGCTTAGTCACAGTACAGTATAAATTCTTTCAGTAATAACTGGATTACCGGTGTTGCTTTTCTCTTCCTCCATCAAGTGCTATCCCAAAACAAAAAAGCAAAAACTACTAACTTCAAATATTAGTTATGTGTGCCACATGCATCAAATGCTATTTGATGTATTAATGTATTTGATTGTAGTAAAGCTAAAGTAATTGTTATATTACAGGTCTAACGTATTTGCGATATAAAATAACCCTACCATTCATCAAAAGCCATGAGATGACTTGAAATGGCTTTAAACAGGGCCTTAATGCCTTCTGTCCTTAATTTCCAAGCCTGTGTGAAGAGCAAGTACATCTTAGGGCAGGCAACACCAAAATCGCCTTCTTAGTTTTACAGCCTGCAGTGGAGGAAAAGGATCTGTACCAGGACTGCTCTCTCAAAACTACGATTCTGCATCTTGACAGGACAAAATATCTTCTAATGCTGTCAGTGTGCCAGTTCTCTTTCATTTGGGAAACAGATACAATTTGACTGAAAGTGGCCTATGTTATCTTTACAGTAACTGAAGTCTTGAGCTGTGGATATACCTACATATTTCTGATAGCTACATATATATAAAGGACTAGTGTACTGTCTGCAAGAAATATTTCAAGAAAGAAAAGGTATACAAAATTAATTGAGGCAAAATGGTGACAGTTTATCAATTCTTTCAGATGGTAATGTTAAAGGAAAATATAAGAAATAAGTTAGAAATTAAGAGAAACAGATAAAAATATTTCATCCTAGAAAATTCACTCTATCACTCTGTTGTTGCACAATAAAACCAAGGAAGTAAAATATAAATAAGTCATCACTGAGTTTAAAGATGTGTAATACAAGTTTCTGTTAACATGGTAATTTGATGAGATTTCAGAGCTCAATGCAATATTTAACTTATAATCTTGGTATCCATGAAATTGTGAGGCTGAAGCTACACGCTACGGCATGAGTTTCTACAGATTTTTTAAAAGAGGTCATCTGCTGAAAATTACTTCTGTTAACTATCTGGTTGTTATTAATAAATTATTGTGGAATGATTAACCTAGGTATGTCAGAGTGAAGCTCTTAAAATTTGAACAATGCTAGTATTTCTTTCACACTGTGAACTAATTTTTAAATTATAACATGCAATTGTAACTTTAAAAAATTAAAAATTAATGTACTTTTTTTTTAGACAGAAGTTTTTTCGATCAAACATACAAAGAACAAGAAAGTCTTGTATAAGAAGAAAGGTGAACATTTAGTGCATTTTCAAATGCAACCATGAAGAAATAAAAATGGAAGTGGAATGTAAACAAGGACAAGAGTCATATGACAGATTTATAAGGTGTCAGAGTTTCAAAATTAATATTTTCAAAATTTCCTTGACCTAACTATAGGTCTTGTTTGGTATTGTTCAAGTGGATGTTGTTTCTATTTCCTTATTCTTCTACATGGAAAATTATCTTTATGAATGTAGCACTGATTTCTACCATCCTCCTGATGTGTGGCTGTCCTGGGTTACAGTGTATTCTATTACCATCTTCATGAGCTGTTGAAACCAGGTGTAGNTGTGGATTGCAAGCAGTTGAAAAAAAAAAACCAGCAACCCAACCAACCAACCAAATGAGAGAAAAGTCCATGCTGGGGTATTAAACATTTTCCACTAACTAAAAGTTGAGATAAGCAAGAGAAATCCTTTCTCACTGCCTTCAAAATCCTTCTGCAAAATGTATGAGGTGTTTAGTTTTGAGTTCTACTTGGAGGATATCCAATTTCCAGGTGTAATCTAAGAGTCATAATTTTTTGCATTACTGCACTGAATTTGCAAGTACAGCTAGTTCTCTCAGGATCAAATGCTGTTTGAAAACAAAAGATGCCAGCATCTGATGTAAGTGTTGCTAAGTGCTTGATTGCATTTAACACCCTCATGTGCTGCCAGATCATTTGTCTGAGCTGGCTGTAATAGAACAGTTAGGTGTAATTTAGTATTCAGAAGAGTGCTGAATGCAATAAGGCATTTTAAATAGTGCTAATGTCACAGTTAGCTTTGTTTCATTTTGGTTGTGGTTTTGGGTTCTATTTTTTTTTTCAATAGCTAGGTGATATAGATGAATATAGGATTAAATTAAAAAATAGGAAATATGATGACCAGCTCTAGTCTGCCTGTGAACCTCCTATGTTTTAACAAATCTGTTTTAAAGGGCTCATTTTAATGACTGAAGACAAAAAACTTATAATGGAGAAAGGTGAAGTTCACAAAGGATGAAATTAAAAGCATTCACATTCCTTGTTCCACACATTATACATATTAAAAAATTACTATGTCTTTTTTACCCTTTAAAGAAAGCCTTTCCTATTCCTAGAAGTAACTGTGAATTTTCCAGTTTATAGATCTTATTTTGGAAATTGAGTATGGTTAGAAATCATAGCCTTGCAGAAAGCTGTACGTGAACTTCTAAAGAAGTGGATGTTTCTTGCAAAGACAAAATTTTTAACATACACTCAGGGCAGCCAATGACACTGAAGATGGAACACTCAAATTTTTTTTAAAGTAGAAAGCCACTGCTCAGATTTTCTCTGTGTGACTTAAAAATAAGTATTTAAATATATTCACTATGCCACCTGTTCTGCCATGCTGAGCATTGGATTCTGAGGTCCAGTTCTGTCCTTCTGTAACCGTTCTCAGTGACATATCTCTGTGATAAACTATAAATTGTTGAAATGAAATTTGAGACACCTCTTAAAATCCTTTGTGGAATTCCTTAATCTCTGGCTAACCCATAGCTTTTTTGCTTTGTCTTTTTTCGCTTCTGTCTAGCAGAGTTTTTCCCCTAGGTTAGCAAACTGAACAAATTATAACTTTTCCAACCACCAATAAAATTCTCTAAGACACATTCCAATGCTTTAAGCATTTTCCTGGTTTGAGGGAGACATGTTCAAACTGATTCCTAGAATTTACAGGAAAGGGATCTTTATCAAAGAACATGTACATGTCACATTACCAATATACAAGAGCTAGTCCTCTAGGTGTTAGCTGTGATACAGCTTCTGTGAGTAGCGGATAAAAGAAATTACAGGCAGAGTTTTGTAATGGCATGGTGAAAACATGGAAGCATGACTCAGTCCTCTGCAGGCAACTAAATAGGATTCATCTTATTTAACTCCATTTGCAGGTGGGACTAGTCCTCTTTAAGAGTCACTGGGAAAATCAGGCACTTTTGACCCATTCTTTCAGTTTACCTTGTGATGAGAGAATTCATGGACTCAAGATGACTTTACTTTTTCCATTGTTTTTAAAATAAGTCTAGAAAAATAATTCTAAAAATTCCATGTGTATACACGTATCTGGTCAGCTGAATATGATCTCCAGAAACTAAAAGATTTCATATTCCAGTGAAAATGTCGTTTTCATTTAGTTATGTGGGAAAATTGTCCTACATTCATGGGAAGTACATTGCAATTTTTTGTAGCAGAGATTAGCCTGGCTTGAAACACCATTCGTAAAGGCAAGTTAGTGCATAACATATTCAATGACACAATTCAAGGCCAGACATTTAGTGAAGGAAGTAATTGTTCTAGGAGTTATAGGCATACTCCTGAAAGCTTAACTGCCAAGACCTTGACCTTTTTCATTCATCGGGTCCCAGTCTACTACATTTCATTGAATTTAAGCTTCTTGTTTATGTGCTGTCTTTTGTCCTAATAGGATAAAATTTGCCCAAATCATAAACCAGATAAGGTGGCACCTGTTACCTGCTGCTGGTTTGCTTAGTAATTCTGAAGTATGAGCCATATGGTTGAACAAAATTATTTTTTAAGAGAAACCCTGTAATAACACGTTGTGGTTTTAAGACCAGCTGGAGGAGAAATACCACATGGTCACTTGCCCAATCCCCCTTCTCCCCACCCCACCCCAGTGGAATGGGAAGGAGACTCAAAGTAAAACTTGTATGTTGAGATAAGAACAGTCTAATAATTGAAAATAAATTAAAATAGAGTAATTAAGGGAAATAATAATGATAATATAAAGGAAACAAAAAAGTGATGCATACTGCTCACCACTTGCTGACCAATGCCAGACCCCCCTTCCCAAAAGCAGATCAACCATCCTTCTGGGTAACTCCCCCCAGTTTATATACAGGGCATGGCACTCTGTGGTGTGGAATATCCCTTTGAATAGTTCTGATCGCTTGTCCCAGCTATGCTCCCTCCAGTTTCTTTTGTATAGCTCCTCACTGACAGAGCATGAGACAAGAAGGAAAAAAAGTCTTTGGCTTAAGATAAACAAAATCTAGCAAGAAAAAAACATTAGTGTGTTATCAACATCATTGTCATTCTGAATCCAAAGCACAGCACTGGAACAGCTATTGAGAAGAAATTAACTCTACCCTAGCTGAAAACCAGGACATAAAATTTCAGTTGAAAAATGAAAAGGAGAAAAAGAATATTTCTGGGTCATATGAAGGAGTTCAAAGGGCAACTTGATACAGCAAAACCTGTTCGGACTAATTAGAAAAAAAATTGGTCATTCCTGAATCACTCTTATGACAAAGCAGTGGACAGATGGCAAACATAATTAACAAGAGCAACAGGAATGCATACCCACATAAACCACTACCTCTGACACTTAGGATATAACAGGATATTAATATCTTAGGTAGATTCTTATCCCCTGACCCTGATGCAACATTTATAGCCATCACCCACATATTTGAACTTTCTGCCCTTGTGACTTTCTGACCTTTCTGTGCCTGTACCCACTCTGCATGCTACTTCACTGTGAGGAGGCAATTCAGTTTTGTTGTGCCTCAACAATGGTTGTCAGAGGCATGTGGAGGAGAGGTGCACGTGCCACATGCAGGAGGCAACGAGAAGCAGCCTTGTCTCTGGGGGGCTTCACCTGGAAACACCTCCCATGAGGCAGGCAGGAGGAGACACTGTGGAGGGGCTTCTCCAATCAGGTGGCGAAGAGCTCTCCACCAATGGCCAGCAAAGAAAGCTTGGACCAGACCAATGGATCTCTGATAGTGGGCAGGCTTTGGGAGGGGCCAGTGGGGTATAAAAACCAAATGCATTGCTGCTTACGGCGGCTCATTATTGTTCATTTGCTGGCCTGGTCCGTCCTTTGCCCTGGCCCCAGCCTGCCTGCCTGCTGGCTCTTCTGCCCTCACTCGTTCGCCCTCACACGCCCTGCCTTCCTGTGCCCCTGACTGCCGCCCTGCCACTTCACCCCATGTCTTTGCCTGGGCAGCCTGCTTCCAACCCTGCCAAGCTGATCGCTGCCCGCCCTGCCGCCTCAATCCAGCTGGTCTCCTTGACCCTGTCCAGGATCCTGGCCCTCCTGTCCGAGTGCTCACTCACTGCGTGTCCGGTGCTGTCGCTGCAGGAGCCATGCCTGTGGATCTCCTCCTCTCCAAGAGCCTTGCAGGCTGGCTAAGATCCAGCCCATCCCCAGGCAGGCANCCAGCAAAGAAAGCTTGGACCGGACCAATGGATCTCTGATAGTGGGCAGGCTTTGGGAGGGGCCGGTGGGGTATAAAAACCAAATGCATTGCTGCTTACGGCGGCTCATTATTGTTCATTTGCTGGCCTGGTCCGTCCTTTGCCCTGGCCCCAGCCTGCCTGCCTGCTGGCTCTTCTGCCCTCGCTCGTTCGCCCTCACACGCCCTGCCTTCCTGTGCCCCTGACTGCCGCCCTGCCACTTCACCCCATGTCTTTGCCTGGGCAGCCTGCTTCCAACCCTGCCAAGCTGATCGCTGCCCGCCCTGCCGCCTCAATCCAGCTGGTCTCCTTGACCCTGTCCAGGATCCTGGCCCTCCTGTCCGAGTGCTCACTCACTGCGTGTCCGGTGCTGTCGCTGCAGGAGCCATGCCTGTGGATCTCCTCCTCTCCAAGAGCCTTGCAGGCTGGCTAAGATCCAGCCCATCCCCAGGCAGGCAGCGTGCACACCCCCCCACTGCCTGGACGCTGACAGCACTGCCCTGAGTCACTGGTGGTAATGCCCTGTTTTTCTCTCTGTCCCCTCTCTTTCCTCTCCCCCAGTCCTTTTCCATTTTCCTTTCTTCTTTTTTGTCTCTTCTAGCCATCTTTTGCTGGGGCAACTCCTTTTCCTTCTCCTTTTTGTTATCAATAAAAGGTTCTTAGATACAACGTTTGCCTCGTTTGGCTTCATTTCATTCCCGACCATCCATTTTTAAAAGAACTCTCCGCAGTTCCCCATAGTGGACAACAACAATCACCTTTTCTTTCTCTGTATGAATTGAACAATCCTTTTTGTCACTTGTTAATTAAGTTCTCTCAAAATATTTCTACATAAAGAATCAACCATTATTGCATGGGTCTATAAGATACTCTGGCAGGAATCTTAGGTAGTAGTAGTTCTAAATTACTCAGTCATTCTCAAGGAGTTTAGTGTGACACTTCCTTAGTAAAATATTGCCTTGAATTCAGCTTTAGGGTAGATCTGCTGAACTCTGTCCTGTTGTTAGAAATGAGACGCTTGACTCAGCCAATATATCAAGCAGCAATTCAATTTATTATTTCATTAATTAATATGGTAACGTATGAGCAAAGACAGCACTGGGTACAGTTGAGGGTTTCCCCTCCAACTGCACACTGACTACTGGGCTTACTGGTATTTATTGATCATATTCATGGATATTCATGAGCTGTTCTCAGCAGTTTCTATTTCTAATCTTTAACATCACAATTCTATAATCTATGACCATAAATTTGTGATGGTTCCTCTCCAATTTCTATACTTTATTGTCCAGTTTTTATTTTCCAGGATACACTTTCAGGATGTGTATAGAGATGGTGGGGCTCAGCTCCCATTCTTTGGATCATTAATCTACAGTGTGACGTTTTTTTCTTTTCAATTTCTATATTTTATTGTAATCTAATTTAAGTTTTATTTTCCAGGATACACCTCCAGGATGTGTATCCAGATGGTGGGGGTCCAGCTTCCATTTTCTGCTATCATCAATTTTCGGGGCTGATGTCTTGTTATTGTGGTCTATTTCAAGTTTCTATATTTCAGGATGTGGATGTCCCAAGATGTGTATTCAGGTGGTAGGGCTCAGCTTCTATCAATCTGTGATGTTGGCATTCAGCTTCCTTTCTCCAGAGTCATAAATTCTTATTTCCAGCGTTTCGCTAGGAAACTTGAGACAGATCTATTGTTCAAGTTCTGTTACTTTAAAGCTATAGTTTAAAAATCCTTAATACAAAGCGATGCTTTAAAGTTATAATTACTACAAAGCAGCCTAATACTTATAACAGTTGTTTGCAAGCCAAAGATTTAAAAGGCAACATTCTAAGGTTATAACTCCTACAAAACAGCTTAAGACTTATGCTTGCAAGTACGAGATTCCAAAGGCAACATTCTAAAGTTACAGCTACTACAAATCAGCTTGAGACTTACGATAGTTGCTTGCAAGCAAAAGATTCAAGAGGCAACAATTTAAGGTTATATCTTAAAGATTACAAAGCAGCCTAATACTTATAATAGTTGTTTGCAAGCGAAATATCTGTTCAAAAGCCCTCTTCCATGCTTTCTCCGGTTGTTCCTTAGAACTTATTTTTATAATTGTTTCATTACTGTGTTCCACACATTTCACAATTGCAACTACACATGCCACCTTTATTCACCTGACACGAACTACAACTTTGTATTTCACACTGTTAACAAATTGTGAAATGAATATTTCCCTTTTCTTTTTTTGACTTCTAAACTTATAAGTAATTTTTTATCCTTCCTTGCAGCCAAGATGCAGCATTACAAATCAAGTTTTTTAAGGTTGCTCCTCTATAGTTTAAATATTGACATACAGGACTTGAAGCAACTCTCCTAAAGTGCAGAACACTATGACATTTGTGGTGGTTTAGCAGTTTAGAAATGGCACAGAGCCCATAGTTGAGAGACAGGTTGCTAGACCAATTAAACAAGCTGGTAATGCCTCCATGATCACATACTTAAAGAAGGAGGAAGCGTGGGAAGTTCCTTTCGTTCTTGCTTCCCTGCCGAGGGGTGGCAGGAAGGGTGTCCCCCGGCCTCCTCCTGGAGCAGGCTGCCGGGATCCCCTGGCGCGGCAGCTGAGGCTGGGCTGCAGGGAGAAAGCCACTCCAGAGCTGCGAGCAGCTGCACGCCCGGAAACTGTTGTTAAAATAACGGGGCACACTGCAACAGGAAACCCCCCTCCCCAACTGAGGCTGGGACGGCACGGCTGAGATTCACCTGAGGCTGGGCCTGCGTGGTGCTGGCAGGCCCCTGAGGCCAGTGCAGCTAAACCTGAACCAAGGAAAAAAACACCACGTAATTGGCAATGAAAGACAGGACAGGTCTTTCCCCGATGCAGAGCCCAAACAAGATCAACTTCTCAGTGGAAAACTTTACAGATACAGATACAACTTTCTTCCAAGTCAGAGACAACAGAAAAGTGATGTTACGTGAGGAGGCCAACATGGCAGCACTAAGGTCGGCGGGGGAAGGGAGAGAGAGGAGGTGCTCCCAGTGCTGGAGCTGAAATTCTCCTGAAAGCCGTGGTGAGGACTACAATACAGCAAATTATTTTTCCCTATCATTCATGAGATGAGGTACATGGGGGGGTGCAGAAATGCATGCGCAGCCTGTGGAAAAAGTGCTCACCCCAGAGCCCATAGATGCTGTGAAAGGCTTTCAGAGATTGAAGAAGAGAGCCTTTGCTTTCAGGCTGGTATAGCTCATCCTTAAAAGACTTAAACCCCATGACTATTACGGCCCATGCTGGCAGTTGTGGGAAGACTGCAAGATTCATGGGAGGGACTTTTCACTGCAGCAGATTCAGGTGGACTGTTGTTTGTGAAGTTTGAAACCAGGTTAGAGAAGTTCGCAGAGAGCTATGTTCCATGGGAAGAATCCCACAGCATAGCAGAAGAAACTCTTTTCCTTAAGCATTCTGAAGACTCTTAATAAATGAAACAATGACCGAAATCCCATGTTTTTTTTCCCTTGCGCAGGTTGGTGGAAAGAGGGAGGTACTGGAAGAGAAAGGTGTTTCAAAAGTTTGCTTTGGTTTCCCATTATTCTTTTTACTTTTAATTCTGTTGCTAAGAAATCTTTATACTGTAAGTTTGAACCTGTTTTGTCTTGAAGTTTTTCTGTTTTTCTCAGTAATCTTTATTTCACCTCATTCACTTCATGAAAATGAAGTTTCAATTTCCCCTTCTCTGCTCATCTATAGCAGAGGCAAATAAGTGAATAGTTTGCGTGGTGCTGGCACCTAACCAGTGTCAAACTGCGACAGCATTTCTTTTATTTGATTTTGGCTAAGGAATTCAGAAGTTGAATATGAGTTAGTGAGCAACATCCAGGAAAGAAACAGTCAAGTCAGCTATAGTTCACACTGAGATATTGCTCAATGCTTTGAATTTCAGGAAAGTCTATGTCAAGACAACACCATTCCTTTCCAGTTTGATTCTTTAATCTTTGTGACAGTCTGACTGATACTACTACTCATGCATTGAGTAATTCCTGTGCAATGAGATGAAATATATATACAGAAGCATTATTTCTTTTGCTTTTATCCTCTTCTGACCTTATTCCTACACATAGCAAATGTACGAAGCTGTAAGATTAAACATAAAGAAAAACTGAGTTTTATTTCAGATGAAAAGTCAAAATTCAACATCAGTATGAGTTAATTATTAACTATTAAGTTAATTAACTATCTTGGACACTCAGAAGAGTAAGTAAATAATGCCTTTCTTTTCTTATTTTATTGGTAGTACTGTTCTTATTTCAGTTCCAGTTGTGTGATTCATCCCATCATGTTTCCATGATAGCAACTAGGTCATAGTTTTCTGACTACATCAGGATGTCCAATTTCTTTTGCTTGTTTTCCATGCCGTGTACATTGGTGTAGAGGCACTGCAGCTGGGCTATCAGCCTCTTCACCTTTTGGGAGGAGCCTTCTCTAATGGGAGGAGCCTTCCCTAATTCCTTTGGAAAAATTTACAGGTATATCCCTGCTGCTTCCCAGAGTGTTGGTGTTTCCTGGTTCCTTGGACACTCAGAAGTATATCCCCCCCCGCCAAAACTAATTAAAAGTTCTGGTAATAAGTCCAGCCAGCTTGCTTCCCAGAACGCTCCCAGAATTCTTCCCAGAATGCTCTTACACCCCTTGGTGGGGTATGCCCCATCCACTGTCAATATCTCTGATCTCTCAAAGGTGCATCTGAGATCATACTACTCCAAACCATGACTGTAGCACCAGCCACTCTAGTCATTCATCTGATCTGTGCATCTCCTTCCTCCTGGGTCCTAGTCTCCAAATGGGAGGATAGAGGAGAACACTACCTGTGCTCCTGATCCCTTCAACTTCTTTCTGAGAGACATGAAGTCCCTTTCAATATTTTGGAATCTTCTCATTGCAGTTTTATTTGACACTATGAAAAAGAGTAGGAGTGGATGATAGTCCTCTGACTTTACTAGGCTTGGAAGCCTCTTTGTGGCATTGTTATTGCAGGCCCCAGTAGGCAGCAAACTCATTTAGCAAGGTTGTCCAGACAGCAAATGGGTGCTTCAGGGCATCTCAGTGAAAAGTCTCCAATTACGAACATCCTTAGTGCTTTTTTGGTGATACTCATTCTAACATGGATGGTTGATTGTACCAGCATTTTAACACTGTCATTTTCTTGGTCTTGACTGCTTAATGTGACATCTTCTCCTTCCAGCTCCAGAGCATCCTATCTATTACATAAGGGCACATTAGTAACAAGACTGAAATTCTTCCTTCTGCTTTGAGCAGAGATGAGAGTCCAGACTCCCTTATCTTGTGAATCAGCCAAGCCTGTCAGTTCAGTTTCTGAAGCTAACTTACCTGCTGCTTTGGAGGACTTTAGGCAGGACTGTCACTCTGCTGGTTTCAGTGAATAATTCTGACTCAGTATCATGCATCATCTCCTCCTTAGATCCCTGGATAGAATATGGCTGGTGAGCTCTTCATACAACATGGTAATCTGCTCAAAAAGCTTATCCAGCTGGGCACACTTGCACCTGCAACACCCAGGTTTGTTGGGAAAGTTGCTAATAAGAAACAAAGGCAGTCAAGTTTTATAAAGTTCAGAAAATCCCGGTGTCTACTTGAGTTTTCTTTGCTTTTAATTTTCTTACTTACAAGAATGTCCATCAGGCATTTTTTCTTATTATTCTGAGGATTTCTTTGTTTACACTAGCCTTTAAATTGAAACCATTTTCAGAAACGATGTTGAAAAGTATCATAAATGTTAGTCGGCTTCTGATAAAAACAGATTTCAAGAGAATTTCTGAATTATACAGTGTGTACTAACACATATATAAGAGTAAACCCAGTGTCTGATTGGCTGAGAAAATTGGAAAAATTTCCACACTTTTTCCAGTCAAATTGGCATTTGCAGATCTTTCCAAATGACACATCCCCTTGTAGACTGTGCAGTCACTTTTATTTCTTCTTTATGGCAGCTGGTGTTCATGTCTGAGATAGAAGCATTTCAGTTTGCCTCTTCTGCTGCTGTTGTCAGTTTCAGCATTTGATGTTCTGTGCTGGATGCAAAGGTTCTTTCAGTGTGGAGGCTGCTTGCTACATAACAGTAATTTGTTAAGCAAATTTTACTGCTTCAAAACAATATTTTGACAGTTCATAATGTTTCCAAATGTTATTTTCAAGTAATTACTCTACTTATTGAAAATATTTCAGCTGGAAAAATTATTTGTGATCTTTCAAAATTTGTACACCTAGTTTTCGGTGTTTTTGTCAATAAAATGCAAATAAGATTTTGTAAATATTTGAAACTTTAATTTTTTTTTCATTCTGCTAATGCATATTTCTTATATGTATAAGGGGTAAATTCTCCATAGCTGAACATAGTTGAATCAAAAGGTACAGATTTTGGTAAAGAACATTTTTTTGTTGTTGTTGTTATTGATAAAATTTAACACCTTTTTAATACAGAAGGAAAGTCTAAATAGTGTTAGGATTTTAAATATATTTTAGAGCACTTTCACATTGTTAAATACTTCTATCATAATATTTATTGAAATTTAGGCTATTAACTGACGTTTAATGCTGTATATCATTTGGCAGTACAGCTTGCAATGCTCTGCAACATAGTTTGTTGCAAGAATATAGTGTTTCCTTGAAAACTCTATTGGCTTCCTAGGCTATATTTACTATTTTTTTTCTGACTTGTGATCCTTAGTCATTTCTTAGTGGAAAAGATAATAGCTGCCATCCCATTATCCATGCTACTGATACTCAATTTCATTTTTTTAATATAACCTTTTATCGCATCTAAATATTTTTGACTATTTAGAAAGTTAAGAAACATGACCATACTAAGAATGATTCTAAAGACAGGGAACATGTTTCATGAGCAATTGTTTTTTCTTTCACTCAGAAAATACTCTATCACTACTCTGTGCTTTTTGTTTATATATTCAGCCTCATAATGGAGTCATAGTAGTCACTTCACAAACCATGAAAAAGACCTGTAGTCAAAGAACGAGACCATGTGAGAATTGAAGTGTGTCACCATTTCTACCACAGACTTTTGTGATTTGAAGATGATCCTTTACTTTTTGCAGTGGTTTTTCATTTCTGAATTACGTTAGGGGACACAAGATGATTCTTCCTCATGCTGTTTTTTGGACTTAGAATTGCATATTATCCTGGCAAACAGAGTTATAAACGGCATCAGTGATTTATTCCATTTTTCAGCAGACCTTTTCATACAGCCTAATTTCTTGCTTCTCCTCAGAAAATAGAGGGCAGCTGCCTAAGCAGCAAGTGCCACAGTCCCTACAACATCCGGAAGGAGGCTGTTGCTGCCAATGAAAACTGATGGAAAAATGGGAAGCAGCACCTGCTGCCACCGCTCTCCATCTTTCTGTTTTCACTCTTTCTTCCATCCTCCAGTTTATCTGCTCCTGATAGCAGCGGTAGTAACAAGCTCTTATGCAGTATAATAGAACAGGAATATGCATTCAATTCTTGCTACAGCATAAAGCCGGAATTTAAAAACCTCTTTATAGACCCAAACCCACTGAATTTGTAACTCTAAAATGCACTTGTTCTCCAAAGCCTTTGAAAATCTGTATGACCTGTTGTAAGTTATTATCACAGGGCAAAGACAGGAAGTGGATTTATGAACAGGTAGACTTCAAATAATCTGGAGACATATCCACTACTAACAACAAATTCAATTTGTCAGATAGAGGAGCACTGGCCCTTTGATAGTCTCTGATGGAAGAAACACCTGGGACATTATCCAAAAAAAGGCAGAGATCGAAGAATTTCATCACAAATATTGGTCAGTATCTGTTCTAATACAGGAGAAGGAAATAATCAGTGAATAAGCATTTATAAAAAGCACAGTTAGGAGGCCAGTAGGTGTGACGGGTTCCAGGTCCCTGTTCTATTTTGGGGTGTTTTTTGTGGGTTTTTTTTTGTTTGGTTGGTTGGTTTGGTTTGGGGTTTTTTGTTGTTGTTACTATTGTTTTTTTCTTTCCTTTTTTTTTAATTTTTTGTTTGTTTGTTTGTTTGTTTTGTTTCTTTGGGGTTTTTTTCTGGAGTAAAAATTCAGAAAAAACCTAAAAATTGAGGACATCCGGAGTTCCCCTTAGAAAATTTTTGTCAATAGTATCTTGTGCTCATATTCTGTAGGTAGATGAATGCATCTGTATATTCTTGAACTGTATTCAATCTAGATTTCATTTCACTTCAGTGCTTGAATTGCTACAGTGGCTCCAGTTCATGAGTTAACTAAAACACTTTCATATGACAAACTCATATATGATTTTTTTCTCTTCATCTAGTTCCAATTTTATTGGGAACAACATCGGCATGGAAATAGACAAGCTGAAAAGACAAGCTAATAGACAGGTAAAAAAAAACTACTTTTCCCAAATGTAAGATGCTATTACAAAATAAAAAAATATTCACGTGACACATATAAGATATTGACAGTCTTATGTACTTTCACAACAGAATCCTTTCAAAAGAGAAGAGAAAACCACAAATACAATAGACTATATATGAGGTTAAATGTAGTTTAGAAAACTGGTGGCTGAACACAAATCTAACATTTTTAAAAGTTAGAAGCAGAAAGCCACACGCAGACAGATAAATTCAAGAAGTAGAAAACACTTCAAATTTATTCTCTAACAAGTATGTAATTAACATCCACAAATTTATCAAATGTTCACCATGAAAAGTCTATCCATTCTAATTTCAAAGGAACTTTCTTTAATCTCCCACTAAAAAATCTCAGACTAAGTTTGTGATAACAGCATTGCTTTATACATTAAAGTAGCTTAATCAAATATAGAATAACTTTTACCTTTGAAACAATTTCCTTTGAAAACATGTTTAATTCCAAATCACTTTACATTTCCCTGTGAAAACATGTTTCTGAGAAAGCTCTCACCTGCCTTTTGAAAAAGGTCTAAGGAAGAAAGAATCACTGAAGTGTACAAAGTGTTTGAAAGAAATAAAAATAAAAGAGACAGAGAGATGAAGGAACTATTTTTTCATCTGTTTGTGAAACATTTTAAACTGTTGTACATGTTAACAGTGAAACTTCTGCAGTCTAGCAATATAATTTTTTGAAACAAAGACTGATAGCTGACAATGGAGAAAAAAAGATAAACTATTAAATCTGATGTTCATCGATTAATGGATAAAAACACTTCCATATTTTGTAATCTCAGACAATTAGAAGGTAACTTTGTCTTAATATTTTGCTAGTACAACATATGTGAATGATACATATAAGTAGATTTTGTAAGTATTTTTAATATCATGGTAAATGCTTGAAACATATGAATGAAAATAAGGCAGCAAACAGGAATTACAGAATCACAGGGACGATACAGTTTTCTAAGTACCCTTTCTACTTCATGATCTGTAAGAAAAAATCTGGGGAACAAGTAGGCTAAGAGTGTACTTGGGACTGAATTCAGAAGTTTGTGCATGCTGATAAATACCATGATATTTGTTTTTGAGTAAGCCAATGCATCATATATTTTGAATCTTTGATAGGGGAATAAACGAAGAAAAGAAGATCTGACCTTTTTGGCTTCAGATTTCTTGTCCCTGAGTGTATCTGCAGCTGTGCGTCTCCAAAAACGTGCAGTGTGTCTCCAGCCTCCAGCAGTTCCAAATTTATTTCTGAAATACATCTGAGTATGGGTGCTGTGTGGTTGTCTGATGATGCTCTGAGGTTTTGGTGCACGACGGGCTACTAACAACAGTTTGAGCTGTCTGGAATGGGATGCGACTGTCATTTGACAGCTCACTGTCTCTTCCCACACAAGTAACCCCTGTAGGCCACTGCTACTTAAACTCTGCAATTTTTGCTAAGTAAAATGATATAGTTGATTAGAAATTGCTGATGATTACAAATTAATGTAATAACATGCCTGATTAGTACTATATATTAAGCCACAAAACTACGAACAGAAAGTTCTAAAGTTAAACATCAAATAGTTCAAATTATATCCTGTTTAGATTTGATATCAGGAAAAGGTTCTTCACCCAGAGGGAGGTTGGGCACTGGAACAGGCTCCTCAGGGAAGTGGTCACAGCAACAAGCCTGACAGAGTTCAAGAAATGTTTGGGCAATGCTCCCAGGCACATGGTGTTACTCTCAGGGTCAGGAGCAGGAGCTGATGATCCTGATGTGTCCCTTCCAACTCAGATTATTCAATGATTCTATTTATTTAGTGGTTATTTACCATGATGTTAGGTTTCTATATTACTTACCTACATGTTGAGAAAAAAGTACTTCTATTAATTAGATGCTCAAGGGCAAAATGTGGGGAGTCTAAACCAATCAGAGGTGAATTAGTCGAGCAAGAGGTGTAAGACATAAACTGCAACTACACGTGATACATTGTTACCTAAGTCTGAGTAGGTGAGACGTTTTTAAATTAGACCAGTCACTATTAATGAAACGAACCCTATCAATATTTCCACAGTAAAACACAATAAGCATCAGCTACAAATTTGCATGTACACATGAAGTCCTGTGCCCCAGTTTCCCAGGAGGGGCTGGAGCAGGTGTCCAACAGAGCACTTAAACCAGATGAGCTTCAGATTGCAGCAGCAGTAGAAGGGAGTGGCGAGTGACAGTGTTGGAGAGTCCCTGTTCACGGAGATGCAGTACATAGTTGCTGATTTATCAGCTGTCTGGAAATTTTGCTGCTTGCCAGAAGCTTGAACCCAGGACATAATGGGGAGGGTGTCAAACTCATCTGGCCTTTGGACTGTAATGCCCCAATACTCTTCCACATGTGCACCAACAATAATACCAGGGAAGACCTGGAGCATATCACGGTAGTTGGCTCTAGGGAAAAGGAACAAGAATGGTTTCCTGCTTGAGCCTAATGCTGCAGGTGAAGGGCTTGAGGAGGAGTAGATTTATGCTGTGTGTCAACATCTGTTTGCAAAGTTCATGAGTTTGTGTCAGCAAAAGAGATGTGGGTTTTACTACCATGCCTTCGAGGACTGAGGACTGCTAGAAGGAGACCTAAGACCCACCTGTTAAAGCAGGGGAAAAGCATTTTCAGCAGGCAGATAAGGAAGACTTTTAACTAGGAACAAAACAGAGGAAGGAGGAGGAAGACGCAAAATCAACCAAGGAAGTGGTGGACTGAGTGGTTTAGGGTATTGTGGGCAAGAGTGACCTCCTGTTCAACAAAAGAGTGCTGCACATCATGCTGTCACCAGAGCTGCTCACTTCAGCCATGGAGAGTTCACTCCTTCCAAAAGGAATGGATGTTCAGAATCTTCTAAAGTCTGTTAGGGCTTTTTATGCTCTGATTGTTTTTGCTGAGGTGGCGTTTTTTATTGTTTTGAGGATTGCTTTATTCTTGAAGTCATAAAATACTGGGTATGCACTTGTGGAAAAAAATGTTATCATAAGAAATAAGAATAATTCCTCACTGCTTATAGAGTAATCTCTATATATGTTACTTCTAGGAACTGCACAGTAATTTTTCTGCTAAGAAAGCACAAGCAAGCTGACCTTGAGTCTGCATTACAGAATGGTAAGTCACTAGAAAATATTTCTACAAACCTTAGGTTATATGAATCAAACCAAAATACGAATATAGGAAATCATAAATAAGTTGTGATTTTTTTTTTTTGAGTTACGTGGAAATTTTTTTAAGAAGTATTAAGTAGGAACTCAGTAAACTTCAACACTTGTATATTATCTTGACATATGCACAAGCAGGTTGCAAGAGTCAAAATTACACATGTTAATCAATAATTACTCATAAATTCCACTAAAGTCCATAAATATTCTGATTAAAATACTTAATGTTAAAACTGTAATGTACTTTGGAATTTTTAATTTTTTTTTTCTCTGCAGAGGTGGACTATGGACTGACTTTAATGAAAATTCTGTGAAAAGTCTGCCCACACAGACTTACTTCTGGGAAAGAGAATTTTAGTCAGATATTTATTTTCTATATCCTCTGGATTTTTATTGTGAAATGCAATAGAATCTGGGTTTCAAGTTCTGAATATTACAGGTGAATATGTAGTCAGAATTTACTGTTCAATAAAATCACGAACAATTTTCATAAAGGTGCCTAGGAAATACTTGTTGAAACACTCTGTGTGTTCAGCAAGTTCTATATTAATGGGAAAGGTTCACAGAAGTATTGTGAACTGGCAATTTTTTTAATGTAAAAACAATTCTTGCTGATAATATTTTCTTTTTCTTGATAAAGTTTACCCTATGTCTACTCTGAAGTCACATGGCAACATACAAATATTCAATTTAGCTTTTATTGACCAGCTTAGATACTTGTAGCACTGTCATTTATGAATCCTGTCGTTCACCAAAGTGCTGCTTAATTTTATGAGCAGTGGAGAATTTTTTTACAACTTCCCTGTCTGGCCTCATGTTCTCTTCTTCATTTATTCCTCTCTCTAGATGTTACAGCTGTTTGACATTTCATTTTCTATGCTAACATCTGTCTTCTAACTTGCCATATCCCACCTTTTTTTGGACCCTGAGAAACCTCCAATGTTTATCTCTAAGATTAAATTCCTCAGTAAGAGCTATGAACACTTGACTATCTCCTGGTATGGTGGCTCATCTGTGTGAGCTAATTGGGAAAGCCATAGTCAGGCAATAGAATCACAGAATCATGGCACCATGGAATGGTTTGCATTTGAAGTGACCTTTCAAGTTTATTACCAGTGCCCTTTGCAGTGGGCAGGAACCCCTCTATGAAATCAGCTTGCTTAAAGTCCTGTTCAGCCTGACTTTGAACATTTTTAAGGGATGTGACATTCACAGCTTCTCTGGGCAACCTTCTCCTGTGTCTCACTATTTTTTTTACAAAATACATTTACATTTTAATTCTTTTTATACATGTCATGAATATTGTAGAAAATTCTGACTATACCAATGGAAAAAGTTACAGCACTGACTCAGAATTTGGCATTTCTAGGCTGAACATCCCGTAAATTTTGTGGGGCTACACATAGTTTTCACTCAGGAAAAAGAGCAACAGGAACAAAAGAGGTAGAGACATGCTAGTAAATTAGCTGCAGTCAAAGAAAATAGTTCAAAATCATATGCTAAAAAAATGGAACAGACTCTGTAGCTTAACTGGTAGAGTATTTTTATGGAAGGGGAGTAAGTGAATTCTGGTTCTTAATTTTAGGCTTATTGCTCTGTGGTACTTTAAACACTCATTATAGTATCTCAGTTACAGATTTTGAGAAATTCTAGACAGTATCTATTATGACAGGTGCTTATCATCCTTCTGTGGTTCAAAAATTGGGAAAGGTCCTGTGACAGCTCTCTTGCAAATCATACCTTCTTTTCTTCTATGACTTTTAAATACATCTGGGTAACATAAATGGAAGTCCAGAATTCTTAATTGTCAAATGTATCAATCCTTATCAACCTACAAGGTTAATATTCCCTCTCTATTGACTGGGTCATTCGTAGTAGTGTTGCCAAGAGAGAAGAATATAGCAAAAATGATGATCTTCAAGATGATTGTACCTACGACACACTGGGATGAAAGGTAAGGAATAACTCCATCTGCAATTCAAAGAAAGAATTGAAAGGAAGAATGGCATTAAACTGTGAGTTGTGATTCATACATATTGTTCATCCATCGTACTTTGTTTCAAACTGTGTCCATAAATAGACGTTCAAGCAAAGCTAAAAACTTGGCAATGCTTGGCAAGATTTTCCTCATAATACTCTTTCAGCTTCTGACTGTTTTCTGTTCTGTTTTCTAACATTTAGCTTTTCTAGATGATAAACTCACAGTGGATTTCTCTTCCAACCATTAGTCTAGTCTATCTTCTCCTCTAGCTTCTTTAAATTCCCAGCATAAGCAAAGTCCTTTGCAAAGCAGAAAGAGGTCTGCTATTCTGTTCATGAAATGATACCACTTTCTTTGGATCCCAGATTTTGATTTGGTGGCTGGAGTTCTTTTATTGGAAGAGCCTGTGAACAGATGTCTTATATGCTTTAATTCTACCATTTAAAAGCTTTAAGACTTTGTTATAACTTTGTTCTTATTTCTCTCTTCCAGGCTGAAAAGATCTAGACTATTCAATATTCCACACATAAATCTCAGTTTTATCAATCCTTCTTGCTGTTCTATGAAACATTTCCTATTCTAATGTGTCCTTTTAGGTAAGAGGATTGGAATTGCTCCCAACCTTAAACTGACAGAAACACACTTATGCTATGAGATCCCTGTGCTTTCTCTGTTTTTCAAATACAACATACGTCTGTTATATATATGTGTATATGCTTGATATTCTTTTTTTTCCTGCATTTTTGGATTTTTTAGTCACCTAGTGCAGTAGGTAAGGCACAGGACCTGAAGAAAGCTTCTGGAACCTTCTTTGGAAGGTTAAGGATGTCAGAATACAATAAACAATAGAATTTCAATTGTATGCCTGTGTTTATCCAGCTGTCAAGATTTTATTCTGAGATTCATGTTGAGTTCAGCTAGGGGGTAGGTGTCTTGTAAATTTAGGTGCCTAAGTCCCATATGATCTACAGTTGTCTTCACCATCTCAGAAACTTCTAGTACAGCAGTGTGTCTGTGACATTCCAGACCATGACATCAGGCAAATATCTGACCAGTTGTGGTGGTGCATCCCTCCCCTCCCAGGTAACACTGCCATCTAAGAAATGCTCATTAGGTCTCAGCCTTGATGAGCAGCACCTGGGCTGAGCTCCTCTTGAGCTTCTCAGAAGCATTGTCTGCCCCCAGGCACTTGTGTTGTCTTGAAAGCTCCTGCTTTTTTTATAAGGAACAGCTTTGGAGACTTAATTTTTGCCTGAATATCAACCCATGTGGAATAGTATTTTTGTTATCAGACTTTCAAAGAAACTTACCCACCTGAATTACAGCCAGGATAAAAAAAAATCTTGTGACTATACCCCACTCTCTTGGTGTCCTGTAAGGAGTGGTCCAAAATGAGACCCTTTGAGCTCTCCTGGACCACAGCAGCTGTGACCAGCAAAGTCCAACTGAGTGGGACGTCTCAGAGCCAGAGAATTCTTGAGTGTGTTGTACTCAGAGGATTGTTGAATAATGATGGATCCTGAGCTGATCCTCCCACTCTTTTGCCTGTTGAGAAGAGGCAGAGGCATCTGAAGTGAGTATTGCACTGAATTCAAGGGGAACTTTTCACTGGTACTTTGTACAACAATGTCTGTGTGCATGTGAGTGTGAAGATGTCATATCACATGTACTAGGAAAGCTGCTCTCCTAAATTCTTGACTACTTTGGATTTGTAAGTTAGTTAGGCCTGTAAGTAAGTTACTGCTGTGGTAAATTATATATTTATCCTTTGCTAAATTAACTTAAATTAATGATTAAGTTGAGTTAAATGCTGTTGAGTTTAGGTTCAGATAAATTAAGTGCTATTGGGCCTTTAGGCCACATTTATTTTATCCTTACCCTTTCCTATGCTTTTGTCTCCCTGCTCTCCTCGCCCACCCCAGCCTATGCATAGACAGTTTTTGCTTTAGTTTCATTAGATGGATTGATTCTGGATTTTTGTTTGCTTTTCCTCATTGTGTTTCAACCATCTGTTTAGCAGTAGAGTGAACCTTGCCAAGGAACTTTGCTGTACTCTCAATTTTATATTAAACCTGTTATTGCTGATAACTTAACTAGTGTGTCTTTAAGTAACCTTAAAATGCTCATTCATATTATGAGTATAGGGATAACAAGAAACCACTGAAAAGGAAAATGTATTTTAATTTTTTAAATTAATAAAATAATCTTGGGGACTAATTGTTCTTTTCACATATCTAAAGATGAAAATTAAAAGCCCAAATAACTGGCCTGCATTAAAGAAACTAAATTATGATTTAATTTATGTTTTATAATGGAGCTGACTTTTTTCCTACCTTCTTCTTACTTTATTGGTTGTATTGCTTAAGTTTATAAAAATACACCTTTTTAAGAAAACATCCATAATCTTAAAGTTAAAATGTGTAAAAATTAGGGAAAAAGAAAAAATTCAAACTCTATTAAAATGGACTACAGTGGCAACCCCTTAAATCTGATTTCTAATCCTATAAATTCCTTGAAAGTGAAAGTGGTTTTCATTCTTATTTATATACTTGTTTATAAGTTGTAGTTGCTGGTACATAAAATATTAATTTAACAAGAGATTTAAAAAAAAATTGCTCGATACAATTTAAACATGTGTTTAAACACATAGTGCTAATTTAGAGTGTTTGTCATGTTTAAAAATAACTGCTTGGTATATTAAGGAACTTTAAAACTTTTAAAGAAAAAAACCAAAATGACATATTAAGGACAAAACACCAAAACTGCTCAAAATTTTTCTTGATTTGAACAAATTGCACATTTTTTCTCTTTTTAAAATTATCAGTTTTTCTCACACTTCTCTAAGTGAAAACACCTTTTCATCTTTAGATATTAATAAAACCTTGATCTCATTTTATGTAGACATGAATTATAATGAGTGATACATCCCAGAATTAAACCTTTAGCTTGTGTTTACTGGTCCCTAACAAAAACCTGTCAGGTTGGGATTCATCTGAACTGATGTTATCTGTCTAAACCCTGGGCACTTCACAGCTTCAGGGGTTCCTCTAATAGTTGTCATGTGGCAAAACTCATCTTGTGAAAATTAATTAATCCTGGATGTTGAATGTGTATTTACCTTGGTGAGCTGTCTTTGTCTTTAGCCCCACAAAGGATTTAAGCTTGTTTGGAACAAAACTTTAAAAAAAAAATTAAATATGATCAAAAGTGATAGCTAGCACTTGCAGCAAAACCTAAAATGTGCACAGTTAAATGTGGGAGGGGCTTGTTATTATTATTCACTTTAACAAAATTAATAATAATATGTGGACTAAATTCTAATTTTCTAAGTGCTCTGATGTTCCAACCAGTGATTAAAAGTGAAATAATTTGCCTGCCAGAAAAAGACTTTGGTGGACTGACTAACCCCACACATCCCTGACAAAGTCCCCTTGTTATTAGCAACTCTCTAGAGGAAGAATTTAACTGCTTTATTTGGAGCCAAATTACTTCCCATAGATCTTAGAATATTTTCAGCGGTATTTGTCTTGAGAAAATGGGTTGATATCTTCAGACATGATTGTGTAATCCTGTAAAAGTTACTGTAATAGTATTGTATGAAGTTAGCTTGTTCTGAATAGTTTTTTGGTTTGATTTGATTTGGGCTTTTTTTTTAGTCTTTCTATTTATACTCAGGTATCTCTTTTTCAGTTTAATAAATTTAAAATACACATAGGAAGTTCCAGTCAAAAAAAGTAAACTTTATAACGAATGAAAATAATCTAATTCTGTATTCTGTAATGTAAAAATATACCTGAACAAAGTGTACTGGGTTGTTTTTGTAAGGACAGCTGAGTTACATAAAGTTGAAGTAATTTAATAAAGTGGAGTTTAAATATAACTGCAGCTGAATCTTAATATTAACTTTAAGAAGGAAAAAAGAAAGAAACAACCTCTGTTTCTGCATTATGTGATCATACAAAAGAATAAAAACTGGCACTTGTCATTACAAATTGAGGCTAATATAATTTCATGTAATATAACTCAGGAGTCTGAACTCAAATCAGTAAAATTATCAATATAGAAGTGCTTCATCTCTGTCTAAATTTAAGAACTAATTGATAATTCAAAGTCTGTGTTATCTCTCTTTTTGTTTAATTGGCTTTCTTCTTTCTCATCTTAACAGCAAAAACAGAAGAATATAAACTTACAATAAATGAGTTGCAAATTTAAGTTGGATATTTAAATAAAAAATGTTTCTTGAGGATTATAGAGACGAATGGGAGGTGGGGTGGAATACTGACCAATGTCAGAATTGAATCTGTCAAGTGACATATGTATATTAAAAATATGAATGTCAGGTTTAAAGAATAAATTACATTTTTTATATTTTTAAATTTTTTTTTCTTCTAATATGCTAACTAAAATATTACAGGCTTTAGCAACTTTTTTGGTTTCATGCATGAAGGATTAGCTGACAGACACATTCAAAAATGGCCGGTGTATGTAAAGGGCTTGTTGAAAGCCCCTTGGGTAATGCTGCATTGTGCCAACAAAATCCAGAGCAGTTGTTAGTTAGAAAACCTGATGAAGTAACACACCTTCAGGCTCATTTGAAATCGTAGCTGGGTGGTGAAAGACAAGATGAAAAAACGGCCTACTATAAAACATATTTCTCTAGTATGTGTCGAGGTCACTTTTAAGCCAGTATTATAAGGTTTAAAAATACTGTCTCTAATTAAGAAAAAAAAAAAAAGTATATTGGGGGTGAGGGAGAAGAAGGGGAGATAAATTAGACTGTGACATCCAGAAAAAAGTTGAACAGAGACAATGGCTTAAATAGTGCCTCTCTGTAACTATGTCAGGATCCAAATATTAATTTGAAAGTTAATTCCACTTAAATTAAAACAAAACATCATGTTCTTCAGTGTACCCACAGTAGGTGTTGTCTAACAGTCTGCAGAAGTTTCTGAAGACATTCAATAAGATCATGGGGAAAAAATGTCTGAATATTAAAACAGACACTTTTTTTTTTTTCTTTTATCAGAAAGAGTTGTAGGAGACAAGTGATGCTGAAAATAGTTTAAATAAACCTCAATACAACTAAGGTAAAATGTGAAAAATATTCTTGTTAAATGCTGAATAACAATAGGCAAGTATGAAAAAGACACAAATAGCAGATATACACTAAAAAATACTTATGCCAGAATATGACAAACTATATCTTTTGAAATTAAAAGAAAACCAAAATGGAAGGAGATACTGTACTTCTGCTGCTAAGTAAAAAAGCACAAGCTCAATTGCTAGATCTGTTCATGAAACTGTTCATGAAAACTATTTAATATTTTTTGTTCCCAATTTTAGAAAGTTTTTAATCTGACATACGGGATGCTATCCATAACCAAAATAAATCCAAGGCAACCAGTGTTTTGGACCTCTTTTGTTGTTAGTTTGGACACTGAAAGGAAACAAAAGATAAGGCAGATCTACTAAGGAGACACCAGATTTAAATAAATCAACAAGCAAATAAATGATAAACAGCTGAGAATTCATGAATTCTGATGGATGCAGGCCAAATTTTTTGACACTCTAAACAAAAAAAATGGAGGGGTGGAAAAGATAAACTTTTTTCTTTCTTTGTGCTGGGTCTTTCCCTTTAATTTAGATGCCATTGAGGAAGGAAATCAATAAGATCCTAACTGTCACAGTCTCTTCAGAACAAAAATAGCATGGGAGGAAAAATTTTTATAAAGCAATGAAAAATTGCTCCCTTTGGCTGGAAAATTATAAATTTTGCTTCTTGGCAAGTGTAGGTGGAAAGACTGTCAGCTAGTGGTATTTTTTTGTAATAAAGGTTAAATAAGGAATCAGGCAGTATGTTGAAATTCCTTTGTGATGTGACAGGTGAAGGCTGTATTTGGCAAGAGATTTTTAGATGCCATCTACTTTAAATTACAATAATAGTCAATGAGCAGTGCTGTTGAGTTGGAATGTATATATATTGCTTATTTGTAGTGATAATTGGTTTCTAACCAGTTAATCAAGTTAAAATTTGTCTAAGAGAAAGAAAAAGCATGAAGAAGAGTTAAGGTATAAAATACAACAGAATAAAAGTCTGTTCCAATGGAAGAAGTATACTAGATGGAAGATGATAGTACATTATTTCAGCAATGATGTGGCAGTAAAATTCATAGGGGATAAAATGAATAAAGGAAAGGCAAAGCTGAACTGATCTTGAAAATTTGGCTGAGTTCATGAAGGAAGGGAGAAATTACAATTACTGATAGAAGTGTAGATTGACAACCTATGACAAAATTTCACCAAATAAAAATCTACGTTTAAACTATTTGTTTGAAATCACTTTTACAGTCAGTATAGAAAACTTTACAATTCTGAAGTAAAATTTCCCCTTAGAAATATGCCTACATAGATTACAGAATCAATCCTAATTCTCTCAACCAACTAAAATAAAGTATATACTGTCATTAATACTGTAGATTATTTATAAAGATAGTTTATTCTTTGAGGGTTTTCTCACAAAGAAAAATGTCATGCTATTTGTTCACAGCAAATATTCACATATTTTGATTGATGAACTTGTTTTAGAAAACTGTATATACCAGCACTCTTATCTTTTACCCACATTCACAAAAAGTGAGCAAGAATGGGTAGTCACACAAAACAGAATATTATTCTATAATCTGAAGTGGAAACATGCTTTTTCTAAACCTTTTTCTTGAAATTTAGTTTTTTCAGGCTTCACAATATCTATTCTCAAATTTGCACTAGCAAATTTTGGTAGGTGAGCATGCCATTGGGTGTTCTTGCCTGTGATAAGGTTGATCTAAAAACACCCGTTCAGGTACTATCTTTGATTTAAATTCTCTTATTGTTGGTATTTGGAAACATTAAAAAACTGAAGGTAGATGAATAAGAGACTCTCATACAGCTGCTGAGTTTCAATACCTCATTTAGTAGAATAATGATATAGCTGATTATAAATTACCCTTGTGATTATTATACTGAAGAATTTGAAAAGTATAAATTGGAGTTCATGAGCCACAAACAAAATCTACATTAATCTTTGGATAGAAAGAGAGTTGAAAACAGTCTTAAGTACCAACTTGATTTACAATTACTTAGGTAGTTTCCCTTTTCTGTAAAATAAAGGCTCTAATTGCATTTCAGTATCTGAAAACAAAGCCTACATAATTTTAGGTTTTTTAGATTTTAAACTTTTTAGGTTTGGTTTGAGGATTTTTGGTTCATTTTTACTGTGATGCCATGGAATATGACTGAATGGACATTTTCACTCATTTGGATTGTCATTGACTTAATGAATTACATATTATGTGATTTATTTCCCTATTCCTACACTAATTTGATAACAAATTTTGACAGCTTAAATTTTATTTTATTACAACTCTTTACAACATTATTCACCGGTTAAGTTTTCAGTTATAAATTATGCAGTAGGATGAGGCAGATTAAGTGCAAATATAACATTAGATATGTGACACATGTAATCTTTCTGACTCCAACTCTCATAGGCATAATTCTCTAATAAATCATTCATTCACAGCAGCCAAAGGACATTAGCAGAGAACCCTCTTTACCTTTTACCTAGTTGTGCAATGAAGCAGAGCAGTGTACATTTCTAAATACTGCCTGTATTATTGTAAACTAATGATTGTTTCTCCATGACAGTTTTCAATTTTATGCAGAATCTTGGTCTTAAAAAGTATTTTCAGTGTAATGCTTTGAAAATATTTTCGAATGAGCTTGGATCATACCATTTTCAAGGTGTTTTGTATAAGGGTCAAGGATCATCAAGTCCAATTCCCTTCTTGCAGGACCACCTAAAACTAAACCATATAACTAAGAGCATCATACAGATGCTCCTTGAACTCTAACAGGTTTGGTGCTGTGACCGCTGTTGCGGTGGTTGTGGCCACCACCCGAGTGGTTGGGGAGCCACAAGGCCTGAGATCCATTGTGGATCCTTGGTGGGCTGGCTCTGAGGTTTGACATCTCTTCCTAAGCTATGGTGAGCACCCACAAGCCCGTGCTGCCCTATGTTAACTTAGTTTTTGGTTGGCCCATTGGCCCTCCACCCCTTTTTATGCATAGCTCTGTTAATATCTATGTCCCCTGTTACATATGCATAAGTTCTGGAAAGTTCTCTGTTATTCGATGCCCCATTGGTCTCCCTCTCCCTTGTCCCACCTTTCTCCTTCCTCATTGGTTCTTGAATTGTCAATTTGTACTCCCTCCCTGCCCTCTCCTGACTGGTTGTCTGTTCCCCTATAAAATCCCTGGACCCTCCTGAGTTCTCATCTTTCATTCCTGGACCCTCCTTGAAATAAACCCCTTGGAACCTATACAAAAGGTCCCTCTCAGCTGCTTCGTTCCAGGTCAATGCTGTGAGTGATTGCCTCTGTGTGTGTGTGAGCTGTCATCACATCACTGGCTGCGAGTGCTGTGTGGGTGCCTTGGAGGCTTCATCTGGGTGCCCTCAACACCGGATGGCTGAAAGCCAGTCCTGATGGGGAACCCTCCGGGAAGACGCAGCACTGTCCCCCTTGGTGACACCGCCCGGCTGTGTCAGACCACTTCCCCGGGAAGCCTGTTCCAGTGACAGACCACTCTCTTAGTGAAGAATCTTCTCCTATGTCCCATCTGAACTTCCCCTAGCACAGCTTCATGCAATTGCTTTGTATCCTATTGCTGGTCACCAGAGAGATGAGATGAACATCTCCCTGTCCAGTGTCCCCCGTAAGCAAGTTGAAGACTGTGATGAGGTTGCACTTCATCAACCTTCTTTCAAGTGGTTCTTTCTAAGGTGAGCAAGAGCAGTGATCTCCGTTGCTCTTCCGAAATTTTGCCTTTGAGACCTTTCACCATTTGGGTCTCCCTCCTCTGGACATACTCTGGACACACCTGTTATATTGAGGTGCCTGTAACTACACACAACACTCAAGCTGAGGCCACACCAGAGCAGAGCAGAGTGGGACAATCCCTTCCCTTGCCTGGCTGCAGTGCTGTGCCTGATGCACCACAGGACGTGGTTGGTCATTTTGGCTGCTAAGGCACACTGCTGACTCATATTCTCCTTTCTGTTGACCAGAAAGTCCACATCTCTTTCTGGGGGGCTGTTCTTCAGCCTCTGTCCCCCAGTTTGTATCTATAACCAGGATTACACCACCATATGGTTGGTTGTTGCCCAGCCCTTCAGTCTACCCAGATCTCTCTGTAAGGTCTCTCTACCCTCAAGGGACTCCCACAGCTTTTTGTAACTCACTATTAGCAGCAAATTTACTTCGTGTACATTCAAATTGCACATCCAGAAATCTTATAAAAACATTAAAAAGCACAGGCCCTAAAATTGTGCCCTGGAGAGCCCCACTGATGACTAGATGGTAGCCTGATGTAACAGCATTCACTACAACTCTTCAAGACTCACCTATATGCCAGTTCTCCACCCAATACCTCACCAGTTATACACTTCTACTGACAAAATCTAGCCTCAGGTGAGGATTCTGAGTATCCAGACATTTAATTTCAACTTGTAGTATCTCTGAATTTGATAGCATAAAGGAGATACTAAAAAAATGACAAAAGAAAAGCAGTATCTTGCATTTTCAGTTTAAATACTTAATTTATCCCATTTTTCACCAGGATTTGTTATTAAAAATTTAGGTGGTTAACTCTACTCATATGATATTGGAAACTGCAATCCTATATACATATAACAAGAATGACAAAAGTTTTTGTTTATTTTCATTACTCACCTCCCTTCATGTTTCCTTTCACTTACAACGTAAACTTCAAGAGTGTGTTCTCTCTAGGAATCTCAGCTGCAAAATTCTTAAGAGAATTTCAAGTGTTATCTTTGGGATTTAAAGCATGAAAAATGAACAGTCAGTCTCTGAATAAGCCTGCTTTTAAAACAAAATAGACAAAAAAAATCCCAAACTAAAACAAACCAAACAAAAACCCCAACATTGCACACCACCCACTTCAGTGGGATGGGTAGCAGAATCATGAAAAAAAGATAAAATCTGAGTGTTAAGAATAGTTAAATAATTGAAATAAAGGAAAACATAACAACAATAATATAAATAATGACAATCATAATCATAATAGGAATTGAGAGAGAAAGAGAGAAATAAAACACAATCAAAACAAGTGATGCACAATACAACTGTTCAGCACTCACTGATCAAGGCCCAGCCTGCCCCTGAGCAGCAATTTATGGATCCCAAACAATTCCCTCCAGTTTATATACTGATATTCTACGGTATGGAATATCCCTTTTGCCAGTTCGTGCCAGCTGTCCTGGCTGTGCTCTCTCCTGGTGTCTTGTGCATCTCCTCACTGTCAGAGCACGGGGAACTGAGACCATCTTGATCGAGGGTAAGACTACTAAAACATTAGTTTTCAATGTGTTATCAACATTATTCTCATACAAAATCCAAAATGCATCACTACACTTGCCACCAGGAAGAAAATTCATCCTATCCCAGACACAGCCAGGTTAGTGGCAACAAAAATAAGGAAATCAGATCCTTCTCTGCAGTGTCCAGTGGCAGAAGTCTCAAATTAAAGCACGTGAAAATCCACCTGAATGCAAGAGCACAATTTTTTACTGCAAGGGTGGTCAAACACCGGAACAAGCTGTCCAGAGAAGCTGCAGATTCTCCATCCTTGGAGATACTCAGTACCCAACTGGACAGTGTCCTGGGCAACCTGCTCTAGGTGATTGTGCCTGAGCAACTGGGATGGCAGGAGAGGCAAGAAGGTGTGTGTGGGCAGGAAAACCTGCATGAGTGCTTTCCAATCTCAACCATTCTTGCTGTGAAGCAAGGGCTTAAGCATCGTCATAGCACGTCTTTCAATCATATTCCCTCTCACAAAGCACAATTCTTGCATCACAGCACATCCAGGGGATTACCCTGATGCCCAAAAGAGTCTGTGTGACAGCTATGCTGTCAAACGGTGGGCAGGAAAACAAAAATATTATGCTTGTCCAGAGACAGTCCTTGCAGAAAAATAATAAATCTAATTTCTCAAAGCTTGCTTTGCAGCCAGTAATAAAAGTGGATCAGGAGGAAATAGAGGAATTCTTAGTCTCATTACTGTGTGACAGACAAAATTCTCTTTTCCCTTGTTTTTGGAGCCTTTCGTTCCCTCTCCTGAGCCAGACTGACTTGCTTTTTCTGATTTTGTTGTTGTCGTTCTTCTTTCTCTATTTCTATTAATTTCCCGTTAGTTAGTTACCATCTGTATTCTATAAATACAATTTTCTCACAATGACTGCATCTTCCTTTCTTAATTGTTTTTGGGGTTTTTTTTACTATCTTCTAAATGTCTTGTAAGCCATCTAGTGTTTTGGCCTCTCTGTATTGCTGTCTGTTATTATATACTGTTGTTAAGAAGCAGTGTAAGTCACTTAGAACCTTCACTGACAGATTCTCTGCAGATGAGATGAGAGTTTCTGCAGCACAGACAGTGAGAAAAGAGGGAAGCCTCCACTGTCTTTACATAGTTCCTTGAAGCCAGGGGGAGGAATTAAAAAGAAACCCAACTGTCTTCCTGCAGTCTCTTGTGAATTATTTTGGAGCTGACATGAATGAAAATAATAGAAGGGAACTTCAGGTGACTGGCAGATTTTATTTTTCTTTTTATTGCTTCTTCCACTTACCTTGTGGTTACTTTTCATATCATCTAACCCATTGCTTCAATTTCTCACAATATAAGATATCTCATATTTATGCAGCCCTAACTTAAATCACTTTAAAAACTGTTTGGGATTTTAAAGCTACTTGTATGATCTCGATTTTATTTATATTTTCTTGAACTTTTCATCATCTGTATGTGATAACCCATTAATATTGATACTTCCTGATGCTAAATTTTCTAAAGTACTTAAAGTACAATATGTATATATTTTGATGAGTGCTGTGTGAGAAGAGAAAAAGTCAAAAGCATAAAGCAAATTTGTTAATGAAAATTCTAAAATTTCAGTTTGATAACTTCATGGATCATGATTTGATGCATTACTATGGAATAAATCTCTTTGGTGAGCCATTTTTATACAAAAAAAGGTAAAATTTACTTGAATGTGGAATATAGTAAGTTTCAGGATTTAGGGATTTATTTCAGGCCAAAGTCATAAAGGCAAAGGAAATCACTGCAACAGAAACAGTAATTTAATGGCAGAAATAAACAACATATAAAATGTAGCTATTTAATGATTAATTGAAACATTGAAGGCTCTGCTACTACTTAAATACATTTTTTTAAAAGACATATCAAAGCATGGAGGAAGTTTTTACCAACAGTAGTAATCAAGTTAGCATTTTTATTAAAAAGATAACACTTAAATATTTCAGAACCTAAAGTATTTTCTCCTTAAAATTATCAATTTAATTTCAAATTTGGAATTTATTTTGTAAGCCAGGCCAAATTTTTGCGGTTTTTCTCCTAATGTTTAAATATCAAATATTTTTACCTAAAGCATGACACAAAGGAACCTCAGTGGAACAAATAACACCACTGTGTTTGTTTGCCTTTTGATATTGTTAAAGAGGAGGAATTAGGAATGGAAGAAATGCAAAATAACTTTCATCCAATAGATTTAAGTATTAATATTACCCCTTTGCATTCCTATAGATTACTTTGCTGGTCAGCAGTTCATATTAATACCTTAGGTAAAGTGAGCTATTTCTGAAAAATTCTTAAAATATTTTTGAGGGTAGGAATCATCTGAGATTCTAAATCTATGGATCTTCTGTAGATCAAAATACTTGTTCATAAGCTTAAGAAACACTGTAGTAGGCTAGTGTGTGATTCTGAGGTCAGGGGCTGCCCACCAGGAGCAGCATTCCTTTTTCTGTCCTCTGAAGAAAATTCTGAAAGCGGCAGAACATGGAGAGCTGCCTAAGAGGAAATGGTATGGATTTTTTTAAACACTAAGGATGTAAAGAAAACAGTCTTCCCAAGAGTCAAATCTGTGGAGTATAGGATGAATTATTCTTAAAAAATATACTATAGGATTGTATTTTTTAAATACTTAGAAATAATTTATCTGTTTTTATAAGATATTGAAAGCATTTATTATTTTAAGTCTGTTGTTATTACATTATTACCTTCATTTTCTTTAACATTCAAGGTATGAAAAGAGAGGAGATATTTCTATAGTATAATTTTTAAGTGAATTCTGGCAACTTCTGAAGTAGATCTTTGAGTTTCTGAACCAAATCCCCATGATACAGATGGTAATAACTTACCTTGTTCTTTACTTATACAAGTTAAACATTTAAATATATTTTCATTTTCCCACTCTTCTAGATATTTGTTCTTTAGAACAATGACATCTATGACACTAATTTTTCATGTGGTTCTTTATTCTCCCCTACCAGTAATAGAGTGATTGGTTTCCTCTATGTATGCTGTTAAAAAGTGAGATCTCAAAATATTTGTATTTTATCAATTGCTTTTACTGACATAATTTTGAAATCTCATCACTCTTAACCCATAATATTTTATAGAAAAAAGTTTACAGACATTTAGGGAAGATATTCAGCAATAACAAATGATGTGCATATATAAAAGAAAGAGAAGTAGATTAATCAAATACTAAAGCAGACTACACCGATAAATAAGTTAAAATATTATTAAAATATTATAAATAAATAGTTGCAAATAAGCTGACTACTGGCAGACAGCTTAGTACATTAAAGAAATTTAATGTTTTCTATCACAGTATTTTTCAGCTCTAGTAAAAAAATTTGAATTTGGACTTTAGATAAAATTAGTTCTCCAGGTTATGCTTAATGTAGTTGAGAAATTAATCTTCACAAAACCAAGATAATGCCAAATTCCAGAGCAAATTATGTCTGAACAGCTTGTAGTCTATTCCCAGTATAGTTTCTTCTTTCACTACTTTTTTCCACTCTCTCACTCTCCATCAACTTGTATTAAATAGGGAGCTGTGGACAGCTGGCATTTAAATGTCAGATACAAACAGCAAAGATTCCTCCCGGACCACAGAGTCTTTTGTAGTGGTGTTTTCTAGTTTAGTCTGGTAAAAACCTATCACATCACGGGCAAGCCACTCACCTATTCTCCAGGTGTGTGCCTGTTATTTTTTCAGCCACTCACCTATTCTCCAGGTGTGTGCAAATATTTTTTCAGTTTATCTCAGTGAGAACTTTGCCCCCATAGGAAAACAAGCTATAAAGCTATACCACATACTTTATTTCTGACCCATACACTTACCCATTTTCATACCCCGCCTCATACTTTTCAGATTTCATTATTGCTTTATGGAAACTTTGTTACTATTCATTCCTGTAGACAAACTATGTTTCCTACTCCCTAAAACATTTTAAAATATTATCTGAGATCACTTGTGTTTGTCTCTAAATGGTTACAGGTAGGAAACAAGCCAAAATCTTTACTGAGAGAGTCATTATTTCTATTTATTTTCTGTAGCTGCAATTAATTCCTTGCCCTTCCCAGCTCAAATAAGTTTCAAAAGTGTGTGTAAAAGCCAGTATTATCAAGCAAGATTTAAATCTGAAAAACATTTTTGCTTATTATTATCTTTTTATGAAATAAGTTGCTTCTGTTTTGTGTTTTTGATTCTGTTTTCAAAATTTCTGAGATAAGGGGAAAAAAGAGACCTATAAAGAACAGAATTAAGTGTTCTAAAAATAACACCAAACCAACCCCCCCACACCCTCTAATTATATCTTTTGAATAAGTTTCACACAGTGTCTAAGGTTCTGAGCTACAATTTGATGTCAAGTTTCCTGAAGCAGTCGCAGGGTGAGTCTACTACGTTCTGCTAATTGTATCACATTAGGCATACTGTTAGTGCTATTAATAAGTGTGTCGAGCAATTCCTCTTGACAGGTTGCACCCGAGGCAGAGAAATGACAGTGGAAGCTAAAAGAGATCAACAGAAAACGTTTTTTCATTAGAAAATCACTGAAACATTCTTCATCTCTTAGTGGCAGAATGAACCAACTATGATACAACTCTGAGAATGTTTACACTGCTAATATAATCCATCATTTTAATGTATATATAATACAATTAAATAATCCTTAATAATAATAATAATAATAATAACAGTA
>VYXC01008884.1:297064-311416 GCA_013397175.1 Platysteira castanea
CTAGTTCGTTACAGAAGTTCAAAATACATGTAATATACTCTTAGGTCCAAAAGAAAAGGAAAAACTCCTTACTAAACAGTAAGAAGAAAAATATATATAATATAATACAATAAAATATAATACAATATAATATAATATAACATTATAATATCATATCATATCATATAGTATTATATAATACAAGATAATTTAAATAATATAATAAATAAAACTTCAAGAGTGGGATTAAAACTTAGATTCAGAAACATAAATTTAGGTATCAATAATCATTGCATATGCAAATAAGCTATCTCTAAACTCCTCTTGCAGCAGATGAAGATACAGAAGTAGATTCAGTTGATCAAAAGTCTCCAGCCTCCTGCTGTAACAATTTACATCATCTGCATGGGGCTGTGAACTATTACACTAGACCTCAGAGAGACCATCAGTTTTCTGGACTGATGATTGAATTCCAGATAAGATACGCCAGTATATTTCAAATATTATGAGAGAACTTCATGTGAGCAACTTAATCATATTTTTAATTAAAACAGAGCAAATCACGGAATCNACAGAAAACGTTTTTTCATTAGAAAATCACTGAAACATTCTTCATCTCTTAGTGGCAGAATGAACCAACTATGATACAACTCTGAGAATGTTTACACTGCTAATATAATCCATCATTTTAATGTATATATAATACAATTAAATAATCCTTAATAATAATAATAATAATAATAACAGTAATAATAATAATAATAATACTGCTGCTGCTACTACTACTACTGTTCTGAAGTCTGGGGCTAGTTCGTTACAGAAGTTCAAAATACATGTAATATACTCTTAGGTCCAAAAGAAAAGGAAAAACTCCTTACTAAACAGTAAGAAGAAAAATATATATAATATAATACAATAAAATATAATACAATATAATATAATATAACATTATAATANNNNTATCATATCATATAGTATTATATAATACAAGATAATTTAAATAATATAATAAATAAAACTTCAAGAGTGGGATTAAAACTTAGATTCAGAAACATAAATTTAGGTATCAATAATCATTGCATATGCAAATAAGCTATCTCTAAACTCCTCTTGCAGCAGATGAAGATACAGAAGTAGATTCAGTTGATCAAAAGTCTCCAGCCTCCTGCTGTAACAATTTACATCATCTGCATGGGGCTGTGAACTATTACACTAGACCTCAGAGAGACCATCAGTTTTCTGGACTGATGATTGAATTCCAGATAAGATACGCCAGTATATTTCAAATATTATGAGAGAACTTCATGTGAGCAACTTAATCATATTTTTAATTAAAACAGAGCAAATCACGGAATCACAGAATGCTAAGGTTGGAAGGGACCACAGTAGGTCATCTGAGCCAGCCTCCCTGCTCATCCTAGAGCACATGGCACAGAAGTGTGTCCAGATGGTTCTTGAATGTATCCCATGAAGGAGACTCCCCAGCCTATCTGGGCAATCTGTTCCAGTGGGTGGTCATTCACACAATAAAGTTCTTCATGTTTAGATGGAGGGTCCTGTGCACCAGTTTCTGCCCATTGCCTCTTGTCCTATTGCTTAGCACCACTGAGAAGATCCCAGATGCTTCCACTTGACAACCTCCCTTCAGTTACTTATATAGATATTGCTGAGGTCCCTTCACAGTCGTGTCTTCTTGAGACTAAATAGGCCCAGCTCTGTTCACCTATGCTCAAGATAAGATGCTGATAAAAGAGATGCTTCAGTCCCTTAATCATCTTTGTTGCCCTCCACTGGACCCACTCCAGAAGCTCCATGTCTCCCTTGTGCTTACAAACCCAGAACTTGACTTAGCACTCCAGATGTAGCCTCACTAGGACTGAGTAGAGTGGCAGGATCACCTCTCTTGACCTGCTGGCAAAGTTCTTCCTAAAGTACCCCAGGACGCCACTGGTTTTCTTGGCCACAAGGGCACTGCTGGCTCATGGACAGCTTGTTGTCCACCAGCACTCCTAGGTCCTTCTCAGCAGGGCTGTTGTCCAGCAGGTCGGCCCCCAGCCTGTGGTGGTGCAGGGGGGTTATTCTTCCTCAGGTACAGGACCTTGCATCTGCCTTTGTTGAATTTCGGTTCTTTTCTGCCCATCCGTCCTGTCTGTTGAGGACACTCTGGAGGGCTGCACAGCCCCCTGGGACAGAGAACTTGCTGAGGAGGCATATGTGCCTGCATCCAAGTCATTTATGGATAAGTTAAACGATACTGGACACCACTACTGACAGACCTCCAACACTGTGACATTGATAATGACCTTCTGGGACCTGCCATTCAGTCAGTTCTCAATTCACTTCACTGTCCAGTCATCTAGTCCATAAGATATATGGGANGTTAAGTAAACATTGGCTGTTATTTACATGAATCTGTGTGAAAAGAATCTGACTCCAAGGTTAAAAACAGAAGGCTTACAAAAACCAGGGCGACAAGTCAGTTCTCAATTCATTTCACTGTCCAGTCATCTAGTCCATAGGATATATGGGATGGCTGTGTTTTTTTAGAGTGTAAATTGGATGTCAGGTTGGTCATTAAGGTGGTGTCTACAGTGTATGCCACTGTAAGTCATCAAGTTACTATTATGACTGGTAAAGATCTAGGACAACTCAGTTCTGTTAAGTACAGGAGTACGGTTCCATTTAATTTTCTATACCTACTCTCGTCTCCCTCAGCTCCTGATTCAGAAGGGCATGGGTCTCCGTAAATGCTGTCAATACTGAAAGCCTCATGCAGATTTCTCAGATAACCAAGAGAGTTTCAAATTACACTACAAACCTCTGTTTGACAAATGAATTGATCTCATAGTCCGTAAAGTCAATGGAGAGCTACACATTTGTTTTAAAATAGCTGTTTATTTTAGGGTGAGACGAGTCAATCGAGTGTATTGATTAGCTCATCTCTGTGGGAGTTGACACAGCTAACTCACTTGTAGTCACTTACACTGTATACACCAAGAGTCTGCACAGTTATCTATACATAGGTTCTTGATGTGTCCTAGGATACACTTTTTATGCTCAGCTGCTGCTCCTGGAAGGTAAGAGTCTATCATAGATCCTGTGTCATGTCTTTCATACTGACACTGGTGCTCTAGATGTCTGGGGTTATTTGAGCTGTCATTAGATGCTTATGTGTGGATGAGAGAAACAAATTCATTGAGCCCATGAAAGCTGACTCCCATGCAATGTCTGCTACTGTTGGTCTCAAGATCTTCTTTTATGAAAAGTTCATTTTTTAAACATTTGATAAGCTCTCCTTTCTTTCTTTTAAAATCTGTTAAAATGCTTTCACTTCATTGTCCTCCATTGGGAGGTTTTGCTTAACTGAAAGGGAGCAGCAAGAGCGGGATTTCTCCATGAAATGAAACAGAGGCAAGTCTTGTCACAATAGAGGCATGAACAGCAATCTTACCAACAGAGATATAGTCCCTGAACTTAAGAGAAGCTCTAGGGCTTTTTGGCAAATGGTATTTTCAGATGAGGCTTATCATGGCCTGTGTGATGTTGAAGTGAGGCATAAGAATCTCGGGTGGACGTAAGAATCAGGAGTTCCTGACAGCAACAATGAATAAGAATTGCTCTGTCTACGTTATCCAGAGTACACAGAATTTGTAAAAAAATGAGATGCTTTTAAAATGAGAATTAAAAAAACAAACTATGTAAGTGGAACAAATGATTGTTTCATGTGTTTAGATTTAAATGTATTGATCAGTTTAGTTGAGTACTGTCTTTGGAAAAACCAAATCTGATATTCAGAGTTTGAAATATGACCCATAATCTACTTTATCATTTCCTCATAACATTTTGTGACTTGCTAGTAGTTACACTCACCATGTCATCTGTCAATTGAATAGCTGTGCAAGTTCCTCTTCTGTACTGACAGAGAGACCAGGCAGGCTATCCCATATCAGCAAAAACAGCACTACATGTGTGTCCTTAGGCAACTGCTTAATTAATTAAATACATAACCATCTAGGACAATTGTATCTTAGGTAAGTCTCATATTGACATCCATTATTTTAATACCTCTAAATTGAAAATTATGTTAATATGGAGCTAAAGTCATTCCCCAAAATCCTATTAATTCTCACTCATAATAGCTACATTCATTTTTTTCCTATGATCTCATTGCATTTTCCACGAAGGTCTCATTTTCTTATGAATTGTGCTGTGCTTCATTTTCTCTCAGAAGAAACAGGATCATGGAAGGATATAGAAGCAGTAATACTCCATGAGAAACTAACTTTGTTGCTGAAAAATTCATTATCTAGAGATTTAATGGTCATTTTATGTATTTTTCTGAGACAAAAAGAGAGAGAAAAGCAGGTAAGGAGAAAGTTAATGAGAGTCAGTTCAACCAAATTCTATTCTCTATGGGGATAATCAAGCAGCAGAAGATTCCTTGCAGCCTTCACTATTGAAAGTTGTCAAGACCTAGTTGCACAAAACTCTGAGAAACTTGCTCTGATCTACTCTTATCTGAGAGCTGACTACTCAAGTTTTTCCTGGAAATCTGACACCTATCCAATTTTAAATGTTTCAGGCTTGGTTTTTTTGCTATTGTTGTTTTGTTAGGTTTTTTTAAGATAAAATTATTTGTCATAGCAGTCAGCCCATATTTATTTTGTAGAAGTTTTATGTTTTCTAAATGTAATTTTTCTTTCATTCATATATGTAAAACAGTATTAAACCTCTATTAGTTTTGCTTTTTCTGTTATAGAAAAGCTAGAAATTATCAATTCATCTTCGCATTTGAGCTATTTTTGCATATTTCATATGCAATAGTAAAAGCTTTCCACAGTAATGGCCTTTAGTTTACAGTTCTTTCAAGTATAAAAATAAAAATATTTGAAATAATAATTAATATGAAAGAGTATTAGATTCAATTAAGTTTCTTGAGAGTGATATACACTTTGTGACATATAGAAGTCAGAGTACAGAAGTGAAAGATCCAGTTGTGGTTCTAAAGTATATTTCTAACTATTTTATTACTTATAAGAGCACAACAAGAGTTCTCTCAAGTTTAATTATAAGGATATGTTGAAGAGAAAATAACTTAAAGGAATAAATGAATGAAGGTGTGACCATGCTTTTAACAGTTATCTAAGAAATGAAATTTGGGTTAAAAATATAGTCTGCATGCTCTTTATAACAAAATATGATTGCTAAAAAAACTGCCAACAACCCTTCTAATCTTAGGTATGGAGGAGATAGGAACAAGATTACTGAAAATATAAAAACTAAATTAAAACTTTAACTATAATAGTATTCTTTAGCCCATCTACTGTTTGCTTTCAAAGAGAGGTAATTATAAGTGCACTGCATCTGGCTGGGATGGAGTTAGCTTCATGTTAGCTTTATAGTTTTCTGGTTTTCAGCATGTGTCTATAAAATTGAAAGTTGATAACACACTAATGTTTTGGCTATTTTTGCATTATATTGCTCAAGGGTTTATCTTTTTCTCAGCGAGATGGCTGGGGATGGGCAAGTTAGGAGGGGACAGAGCTGGGACTGCGACCTGAATTTTCCAAAGAGATGTTCCATAACATATGATGTCATGCCCAGCAATAAAACCTAAAGCAGAGAAAGAAGAAGAGGAAGTGGAGGAGCAGGGTGTTGTCTCCCAACGTGGCCATTGCTCCGAGACTGGCTGGGCATCAGTCTACTTGTGTGGTTGGTGAGGAATTTCCTGTCTGTCATTTCCTTCTTCTTCTTTTTTGTTTACTTTCCTTCATCCATTAACTGTCTTTGCATCAACTCAAAAGTTTTCTCACATGTCCTGCAGGATGTAGTGAGCAAGCAGCTGTGTGGTTGCACGGTGGTTGGCTTGTCAACCCATCACAATGAGTATAAAATTTAATTTTACAATCAATACTTATTAAAGGTTTTACTAATTATTTTCCATTCTGAAAAAAAAAATTAGCAGCATGCATATATGTTGAGATATCTATTTATGTGTGTATGTATAGATAACTATATATTTGTTCCTTTTACTGTTTCCTAGAAATTGTTTCCTCTTCTTATTTCTCATAAAACTTTGAAAGAAAAATGCTGTTTCAAATTTTGGCACATATCTCTCTTTCATAATTAATGAAGCCTGGTACAAAATATAGACTGATGAATTTTACACTAAATCTGACTGTTGAGACACTGATAAGCTGTACAAAAGTCAGATTGTGCATAACCTTTCTGTGAGGTTTTCCCTCCATAAGAGGCAAAGTTGGCTGGTTAAGATTGAGTTAATGACAAGCTGTGCTGGTTTGGGCTGGGGTAGAGTTAATTTTCTTCCCAAAGGCTAGAATGGGCTGTGGACTTGATTTGTGCTGGGCATGAGGTTAACAATATAGAGATGCTTTTGTTATAGCTGAGCAGGGCTTACACAGAGCCAAGGCCTTTTCTGCTCTTTGCATTGCCACGCTGGCGTGGACATTGAGGTTGCATGGGAGGTCAGGAGGAAACACAGCCAGGACAGGGGACCCAAACTAATCAGAGGGATATTCTAGACCACAGGACATCATGCTCAGTAAATAAAGCTGGGGGGAAGAAGGAGGAAATGGGTGGGACCTTTGGACTGATGCAGTTTGTTTTCCTAAGCACCATTACCTGTGATGGGGCCCAGCTCTCCTGAAGAAGGCTGAACATCTGGACTTCAGGGGTATTTAGAGAACAGCAAGTCATGCTCATACTCATCTTAGAGAACAGCAGTGAATAAAGGTGTCTCTGCTTTCAGTGACACTGGGATTTCAATCCTGTCATTTCAGCTAGTGTTTTATATTCAGGTAGAGACAGTTTGTGTTTTCCTAATAAAACAGTAATAAAAGCTTTACAGTTAAATTGTGAGACTTTGTATTTTTGTGAATGTGAGTTGACCCACTGAAATTTGAAGGACTTCTTTCATGTTTATATGCTGTTTTAAACAAAGTAATATTCTTTAGACCCTGCTTTACACATGCTGTGCTTTTACCTATTAATTTTGAGAATTTTTGAAAACAGACCATCTGTGTTTTCTCCCTATACCTTTTCTGCTTCAAACTGTCTTGTTGCCATGGAGTCTCTCTTCTGCATTAGGAAAATAAATTATTGTTTAAAAGAGAAGATGCTTGTCAGAGTACATAGCAAAATTAACCATATATCTAATATCATTAGATCAGAAAACTTTAAAGCAAAAGAGAGAGATTTAAAAAATTATTTATGATGTTTATTTAAAAGCTGGACTTTGTCATTAAAAAATTCACTCACATGCTTCTGCCCATACTGGATACCTGGGCAGCCTCTGCAGTAATATAAACATTCTCAGGCTTTGGGATTAATGCCCAGGGGAATTAGGTTCAGGAATTCAATGTGTGTGATCTGCACTAACAATATAGGTGTATCAACCATAAATCAAAGACAATGAAATACATGTTGTGCAGAGAAAAACTTTGTAAAGAAATATGCATGACCAAGATAAGAGCAAGCAGAGGGATTATTTCTCTAATTGGCCGAGAAGGTTGAAGATAAATGCTTTAGAGTGCTTAGGATGATTTCAGGTCTCTGGAGAACAGCAGAGGACAACTGAAAATGGTAGTTCTGGAATCCATAAGCCATATTTCAAATGCCCAAGGAGTTCATTTTAAACGCCACCTCTCTCCAAAGTGGCAGAGTCAAAATTAATTTAGGTCATATGTATGCAGAGAATCTCACATGGACTGAAAACGGCTACAAGTCTGTAGCAGAGGGGTAGCAATATCTCAGCTTACAGAACGAATAGTGGTTCCCAGGGATACCTTCAAGGATGTAATGCTAAGGGCTACATTTAGCTAAGGGAAATCATATCATATCGTTAATTTCAAGAAGCTAATGACAACATTAGTAAGAACAAAATGCTTACTCAGATTGAAAAAAAGAGATTTATTATATTGGACAACAACTATAGTGAAGTTACAAAGTAGTGAAAATTTCAGGGCATTAGTTTGGGTTGCTTTTGCTGCTTTTTTTAAATTAAAGGTTATGAAAATTGCCAATGACAGCAACCGGTATTAAACATACATAAACTCAAAATGCTATTTGTCATAATTAAAAGCAGAACATTTTTAAACTTTTATAAGGCAAAGATCATCAAATGTGATCTACAGTAACTTTCTTCTTATACTAAATTGACTGGTTTATTTTGTTGCTTTCATCAGTTGCCTTTTGTTAAGTATTTCTATTTAAACAATTCTCTATACAGCTCCAATATAACTACAGTTGCAAATGAGGATTCCTAAAAGCTTAAACAGCATATCATAAATAAGAAATATTTAAATGAATGAGCAGAAGGCACAGTTACTTAGATGTTAATGATGTCCCCAAGATACTTGTGTCAGGTAGAATTTTAAGGGAAGAAAGCTAATAATTATCTGAAATTTTAACAAAACAGTCATTACTCATTTTGAATGAATTTAGTTTTACACAAATTAAAATGAAAAAAAAGAAATCTGAAGACCAGTGAAACAAGTGAAAAGGAATGCAAAGTAAGGGTGGACTCTGCTAGAGATGATGCAGTCCTTGACGAAAAACATGAAAATATTTTTAGTATGGCATTAGGTAACAAAACCAAAAAAATAAAAAAAGATAAAAGGAGATTATCACACAAATATTGAAGAAAAAGTACTAGGACCTTGTACAGATTAAACTTAATATTTAGAAAAATTAGATAGTAGCATGATATGCTTATTTACTTTCCTTTGTATAAATATAATGTTCTTTGATCTCTGTTCCTTGCCTTGTACTGTTCTATTGGTAAAGGAATTCAGTAATTGTATACATCTTTGGAAAACATACATAGTATTTTGTTATTTTGGAGAAAAACACGTAACATAGTTGATTAATATTCATGTTAACATTTATAGCTGCAAAGAATATGAACAGCAGAAGAGAGGCAAAGGGAGGCTATAACTGGGTAAACCAGCATTTTTATATTCTTTCCCAGTCACAAAGTATATACCACTAAACTTATGATTGTAGTGCCAGAGCAAAAGGATAAGTGACTCAAAAGTCAATTTGTAATTGAGTTTTAAGGGATTTTTTACCATGTAGAATTCAAAGCAGAGGTTCACATACTATATGACACTTCAGAAAAGTTGAAATTTTGTCATTTATCAGATCAGTCTGGTAATTAAGACTCAATTTGAGCCCTGCATTAGGGAATCTCATGGAATTTATTGACTAAAATGAAACTACTTCAAGGCAGAACAAAATTAGAATGTCTCAAATCACTTGTAAAGTTTGGGAATGTAAATTGTGAAAAATCATTATAATTAAATGGTGCTAGGTACATCCTTGCTGGTGCATCCAACAATTCAATTTCCTCATGACTGACTTAGTATATCTTAGTATATTCACTTATATGCAGGTCCTGTTTTTTGGGTTTTTTTTTTATTTCTTAGAGGCACTACAAAGACATGGGGCATTAAGGAAATATAAGTAGTATCAAGCTTTCAAAGAAGTCTTTATTTCTGGTTTTTGAAGTAACTTTTTGTTGAAAGACATCTTTCCAAAATCTGGAAAGATATGGACTGTAACTCAGTTTTTTCTTGGTTTGATTCTTCTACTTATCGTTTTAGTTTTCAAATCAAGTATTCTCAATATTATCAATATTATGGCGATGTCTTTCAGTTTGTTTATGATTGATATTCTTTGAATTGATTATAGAAAACAGTATCTCCTATGAATCAATTAGAAAAATTCTTGTTTAAACTCAATCTGGTAGTTAATATTTGCAGGTTACTGAGATAACGGAAGAAGTAGCCTTCAGAGAAATGTATCTACTTCCTTCCAGAACAAACAGACCATTACAATTCTCAAAAAGGTCTTCTCTTCTTTGCTTAAACTATTTGACTGCAAAGTATTCAGGGTGTAAAAACAGGATGGCATAAAAACCAAGCTTCTGCCTTTGGTTTCAGAATGCACTATTAAAAATATGATATTTGTTAAACCTCCAATTATGTCTTCCTTATTCCATCTTGAAAATAAAAATACTTTGCAAAAAGCAGGTCACACACACACACATAAAATCCCCAAACCAAAAAACTTCAAGAAACACTGCAGGTGTTTGTGTCTAGTTGGCAACCCATACAGTTCAAGTATGTGTGATTATAATGATCTTAATACATAATCCAGTCCTCCCATTTTAATAAAATAACCATGGTGAATAATTGCAAAATCAAAATAAAATAACTCATTAATGTTTTTTATGAAATGGCAAATAAAACTAAAATAAAATCTTAAATTGATATGAGGCACATTTTTTCCTCAAAATTTGGGTTTGAAATCTTTGTAATTTTTGGACTGTGAAATTTTGCATTTCCAGATGGTTAGCAATTACAATTCCTAAAATTTTGTGATACTCTGCACTGGAACTGTACTTAGTATCCATGAAATGTCAGAATTAAACTCAAGTAAATTAGTTTTATGCCCTCTGACATTTACATTATCATTTGATTTTTAATTGCATGACTCCACACTCATTTTAATGCATACCCAAGATACATGCATTGAATGAAAATTTCTTTGCATTTTCCTTTTTTTTCTTCTCAGAGGTCTCCAGGGATTTTTCCTTAGATGTGGTCCAAATTATTCATTAAATGTAAAATTATTAATCTTCAAATTATTAATTAATATCGTTTTGAGAATGTACTAAGGTGCTCTTACCACAGCATCTGAATGCTGAGTTGATCTTGGCAACATATTTGTGAAACTAAGTACTACTACAGTCTTCATCTGTAAAGATAAGAGGTTTAGAGAGTGTGAAGCAAAAGGTATTAAATACCCACTTATCTCAGTGCCAAATTCAAAGCAGAGAACCTCTGATGTTTTTCCAGGCCATGTAAAATTTTCACAGTTCACAGGTTCAAAATATATCACTAATTAAATTTAGTTACAGTTGTGAGCTATCACTATATCTGTAAATTTATGTCTTTACCACAGTCATGGGACCAGAATTCTGGACAATTTTAATGAAGGGGAGAACTGTATTTTCAAAAAAAGTCTTCTTTATAGTTTTGGTTTTTTTTTTTTGAAAGTAACATGCTTATTTGTCCTGCCATGGTTTTGGACTAAGTATATAAAGACTACATCAAAAACATATGAAATATTAATTTTAGTCCATTAAAAACTATCTAAATTTATCAGAATACATCACTGAATTTATGGTCCCCATCCAAAAGATAAAGACTCTCTCTCTGATGTCATATGTTAGTGCAAAATGCTCCTAATTGAATCTGGATCCACCTAGTTTTTGACCTGAAGCTACAATAATATCCAGATACTTTATGATATATGGGATGTTAGGAAATTTTTTATTTTTATTTGCATGTGCTTATGCATGGTAGTGAGTGCCTCTCAATATCGTAAGAAATGTATCTGCCAGAACCATTTCACGGGGATAAGTTTTAGCAAGGTGGTCTTGCCAATTACAATTAAGGGTGTTCCAATCATGTTTTGAGTAACAAATAGCCCATACCTAGTTTTCTGTGACATAATGGAAACTAGGAAATTGTTCTGTCAATTACAATTAGAAGGGTGAACACCATGGTCAAAGGTCACTCAGCCTGTGGCTGAACTGAATGAGTTTCAAGAAGATGCTTTTAACACTACATAATATTAATGTAACAAAACAGTAGACACTGGTGTCAAAGTACTAATGGTGTCCATCAGTGCTTTGGATTCAATCCTTTGTTATCTTTTTCTTCAGATTCAATTGCAAGAAACATAAACACTATACTGAAAATTTTGAATTCAGTTCCCATAACTGAAAAAAATTAAGATGGCAGCCTCAAAAATCATTCAAATGTTCAATTACTAGTACACAGATTAAAACAAAAATCTCTCAGCCATATATTTTGCTGTATCTTGCCTGCTAACGCATTTTAACAAAAGCAAAAATAAACCTTCTTCCTAATTTTTTTTTAAATAATCACAGATTAGATAAATGATCACAGAAAAAGCCCTACATGAAACATCTTCATGATCAGAATTTAGATGAAACTTTTATACATATTAAATAAATGAATTCTCTGATCTGAGAAACACTTTCTTGTCCTTCCAAAATAGCATAAACCTGTGCATTTACATATGCACTGGAACATTTAGGATTCAGGCAGGCATTAGAGAATGGCAAAGACAGTGAAAAATGCATTAAAATAAAAGGCAAATGCTATACTTTATTTGAAATCTACTGGATTCTTGTCCAACACAGTAGCTTCAAATTATTTCTTCAGATTTGTAACCCATTCATTAAAAAAAAAGTGAAAAAACACCTTATCCATCAGCAATGTGTGAATGTCTAACAGTATAACAGAGAAGATGAGTAACCTATGGCTTTGACAATTTTATTCATTCAAATTCTGTACATAAGCCTTGATTAGCTAAAATTATTATGTATTGGTTATTATTTCAGCCGTATTCACTTCTTCCATTCTTACTAGAGTAGTTACAAGTCTGGAAAAGTATTTTCTTATGGTAGAAATCTCTGGTGGGTCAGATATTAATTAAGAGAAGTAAAGAAAATCATACTGAAATACTCTGTGCCATTTTGACCCATTTTCATTGTACTGCAACACCGAGGTGGTCTTTTGAGATGTGTTCAGCACGATACTTGCCACAAATTATTGAACATTCACTTGAACAGAAGATCTAGTGAGATATAAATGTCTGTCCTTTTTGTAATTATGAATTTGATAATGTGCCTCCACCCAAGCCTGACCTTCATTTCCCATAACCCTGCTCAAGGAACCACCAGCAGCAGTTCTAACTGGGTGCACATGGCCGCAGTGGCTGCATAGGGCTCCAAGTAGATCTGTGTGAGACAGATAAGGCAATAGCCAAGGTCTGAGCTGGGCAATTCACCTAACCAGAGTGCTGGTCAAGGGCTGATTCAAGACAAGTATGGAATAAACTAATATCTGTAGTCAACATGCAAATACAACCATAAGTTAATTATCTAACTCCATAAATTGTGGACAGCCCAGGGCCTGTTGAGTCTCTGGCACAGAAGTGGGCTTCACATCAGGATCTCCCCTTGAGAAGGGACACATCCCAAAGTTACTCCTTGAGGATGAGAGACTTCTTCTAGCTTACATACTTGGTAAGTGAACTGGAAGCAGTGCACTCAGGTTTTGAAATCTTTGCTGAAAGGATTGATTATGACATAAAGAGTTGAACAAGTCTGGGACTAAATATGGATCCAGACACATGTAAACTCCTCTCTGAGAAGGTGTAAGAGATGCCTTTCTTGAACCTCATGTCTCAACAGGATGGTGTCCTGTCCCTTTCTGACCCTGTCCTCTATGCAGTAAATACAGTCTAGTGTGCCTGGCCATCTAATCCTGTTAAATCACTGTCACATTTACTATTAAACTTTGTTAAAGTGCTGGTTTATATTAATAAACATACTGTAACTTCCCTGTTACAAGTGAAGTGGGTCGCTCCATCCACAACAAAGACACAACCTATTAAAGGCCTTATAGCACAAAGACACTTTCCTGTATATTTTTCAAATTTGGGGAGAGAACAGAAATCTAGTCAGAGAAGGAACACAGAAAAGAAAGTCTTTAAGGAGAACAGTTAGTAGCCAATATTATGTTGTGCCTTTGTTTTCATTTGTGACTGTTTTTTCTTTCTCAGTGTATGAACTTGCACTAGATGACAAAAATTAATTGTGTCTGAGAAACAGACAATGGACTATACTCAAAGCTTGATCCAAAAACTCATTCAGGTGTCTCCAGCAGTAAGAGAAAGAACAAAGTGATGGATGCTGATGAACAAAAACCCTCAAACAAAGAAAAACGCATATAGTCTTTCAGAGGTTTTTTAGGGCTGGTGGTTTTTTTGTTTTTTGGTTTTTTGGTTTTTTTTAAGCTATGGGTGAATGATTTTTTTAGGTTTTAAAAAGATAATTTTAATAAGACAAATGAAGTACTTTTAGTGAAGAGCATAAGTAAATCAAACTACTACCTATGTTCAGTATACATTTGAAATGAGAAAGCAAATTAAATTATGTTCAAACCATCTAACTATAAAAACATCCTGGTAAATGAAGTAGAAATACTTTATTTAGCATTACAGAAGTTACTGAAATAATTGCTATCAACATATGGATACCTCTAAATAGAGTTTTAGAGACATATATGATAGCTAAAAAATAAAAACTTGGAGGTAATACCTTGATTGTTGAGACCTCATACAAAGAAGAAACTTGTTCACCAAAAGCAGATTTCAGATACATTTCTGGATTGTAGCTTCAAATCAAAGCCTTCATCTATCACCCTTTGTCTGTATCTCTCAAAATATCCAGTTTCAGAAAACAAAACACAC
>VYXC01008884.1:311442-335120 GCA_013397175.1 Platysteira castanea
AAAAAAAAAAAAAAATATCACTCTGTGTCAGGACAACCTTTGACTTCCCTATCTTTCCCTGTTCCTTTCCCATTGGATTATAACATTCATCTAGATAAGGAAAAACTCCTCAAGTTTGAGCAGTTTCTGTACATCTCTTAAGGCACACAAATTCCAGACATATTCAAAAATTACAAGCTATTCCTTCTAAACCTTCTGGCAACATCTGTATGTTAGACATGTATGTGTTCTGAGTACCTTTCACACAGGTTGTAAAACATTCATCATGTTGAAGCTATCTATGCCCTATAGATTCAAGGTTCAGGGAATATAAGAAGAACTTCAAAGAGCACTGCAGCTTCAAACCTGAGTTTAATTAGTTATTTATTAACCCAGATTGATGGATGAGGAAAAAATGAACAAAACCTGAATTACCTTTCACTGTATCTCCTGCTATGAGTTGAAGAACTTCTCCACACTCACATGACTCTCACTTCTCAGTGGGTTCTGATACTGATTTGGAAAGTGCTGCCATCCAGGTAGGAGCCAACAGAAGGAGCCTTCAGGGCGGCAGACAAACATACTCACTGAATTTTGAGTAGGACCCCAGCAGAGAGGGCAAGAAATTCCCACCACTGTCATCTTCTACCTTGCAGTGAGAGCCACAGGGAGCTAAAAGCTTGCTGTAATTGCTGCAGACACTTCTCAAGGAAGATCGTGCTGTCAGTCTTAGAACACAATGGAATACTGAAAGGTGAACATAATAAGCAGAGATAAAGGATAAATACTAGATTCTAAGTACTAGAATACTCCCTAACTTTTAGGGAGGTTTTTCTGAATAAGATCATTCTGACTATTTAACCTTTAAAACATCAAATGCACTAACAGTTGTTGGCTCTGTGCAGCTCAAATATACCAGCTGTGTACAGACTGGCCATCAAAATCTCCCTGTGGATAAGTACCAGACATTTCCCTCATCAGTCTACCATTAGACCCATTACAAGAAGTCTAGACACTTAAATAAACTGTAGAAGTTTCATACAACTAACAGTTCTCTGTCCCCAGGCATATAGCACCTAGCTACATCCTTCGGAAGCAGAGGCAAGAGACTGTGCAGCTCATTGGAGAGTGTCTTCACAACTGATAGCAGGCTGAATTCAAAAGGAACTGTCTGCCCTGTCAAACAGACAGTAACTTGTTTTGCCAGGGGCAGTGGTTTGTTCTTGCTGGCTCATTTTTACAATAAATTGGCTTGATAATTCATGTCAACTTTCCTTGCAGATTACAGTGAGAGTGTAGTGAACATGAAAAAATTGAATGTATTCTGCCCAGTGAAACACTCCGTAAGAAGTATATTATTCTGTATCACTGACTAGTCAAAGGAGGCATATGAATAAGCTCATTCCTCATAGGCTGCAGGTCCTCTGTCTTCAATATTGTTCCTCAAAATCAATTAAAAATGCATCCTTGGGTCAAAGTGAGGGGTAAGACCCCAAAAAACTCATTTAGCAAGACTTTCAAAATGGATTATGGTTTTTCATTCCAAGTTAGACGCAGGGAGAAATAACAACAAAATATTATCAAGAGGTCAAAACAAGAAAAGCTTTACTGAAAATTTCAGAAAAACAGTGAACTTTGGCAAAAGGGTTACTATAACACTCCATCAACACAGAACACTTCTCAAAGAATTACTTTGTCCCATTCAACTTAGCGAACTATAAGCCCATTCAATTTTAAGCCATTCAAAAATTCCAGGAAAAGGAAATTACATGAAGAAGGAGAAAAAGAAATAAAAGATATAGAAAAAGCAGACCTATAGCTACCAGCTTCTGGGTTCCAGCAGTGTTCAGCTGATAGTAAATTACCAGAGTAGCTAGGGTCAAGGCACATGCTCACCTTGTGTTCAGCTTTAAATACCCCTCGGCCTTTCCGGGCCCTTCCCTCAGGTGGGATTTCTGGTCATTTGGCCACTCAGGAGCTGGGTTAGGGGCTCCAGGGGCAGGTGTGGAGCATTGCCTCCCCTGTGACAGGAATTGGCAGCCACTCCCTGGCTGGGATACAGGCTCTAGGGATGGCGTAGGGCACTTCCTCACCGAGGCAAGGCCTGACCTGACTCTTTCCCCACACACAGGCACCACAAAATGTCTTGGGACATCAATATTTCTACCCTCTGATATGAGGGAATTTGGATCTATTCCTAGTATCCTAAACAGGCACAGAATCCTAGGATTTTTAATTTCTTAGGTGACACAAATTAATGAAGAGAGTGGTCCAACAGCTAATGTAATGCAACAGTTGCATTTTGCCTATTTTTCTATCAACCTGGGAAAGAAGTTTAAAAAAAAAAAAGTAATAAAAAAAATTCAGACAGGTGTTTGTGCATCAAAGCCAGAAACCTTAGGAAAGCACTTTAAAATAAAACATTATTTTTATTTATCTCATCAAAATGAGAAGATAATTGGAAATGCTGGGGAATTTTCATGATAATCCTTGAGGGTAATTAAATACACACTTGTGCTAAATTTTCTCTTTTTAATCCTTAATAAGCAATGCATTTAACAGTCCTACCACTGAAAGTGGTTCTTCAAGGTGTCTACGGTGATGTGCCATAAGCTGAATCTCTGTATACACTTGCGCCAGCCCAAATCCTGTGAGCATCACAGAGACACCTTAGCCTGGCTTTGGGTCCATCCCTCAGCCAAGGCCTGCTGCCCAAATATGACATGAGCACATTGCTATAGGGATTGCTTCAGTATAAAGCTGTGGATGTTCCTTGTCTTGTCACCAAGGGAAATACTCCCTTATACCTAACCATCTTTCTGTCTCCAGCATTCCTGTCTCCAGTCAATTTACTCCTTCTTGCCCTTCATGCTAGATTGTTCCCTGGTCACAAATTACTACCGCTGAGCAGTTGCCAGTTGAATTTCCCCTTCAGATGTCTGGAGAAAGACTGTGCAAAAGGCTATTCAAGAAGCTTAAGTTAAAAAGCCTTTGAACAAATAGTTATTCAGACATCAGTTAAGTTTATAACAACCACAAAAGCAATACAGTCCTTTGTGTTACAAGAACAAAGAAACTTTTTACCTGTTATCTGAAGTACTACCTCTTCTAAGGGTAGTACTTAAAAAACCCAATGAGATTTGAAATAATAATTAAAAAATTCTTCTTTTTAAGTGTAGCATATTGCAAGTAACAGCTGCAAAACCATGGGGGGCAATAATGTCACTAGTCTTGAAAAATAGCTAGGGTTTTCTTTTTCATTTGTTCATTTTTGTCATCATGATAAGAAAAATAATGATATTAATAAATTAGTAAATAGGAGGAAAACTGGTCACATTAGCGATTGCTCTGAAATTAGAGAGAAACTAAATGCTGAGAATAGTAGTATTTTCTTAAGTCTTACAGGCCTTTATGCATGATGCACTTGTTTAGTTAGAACAGTAAGAGTCAAGGATGGTGCAGCTGAACCCTTTCCTGCCCTTGACTGCCTATTTTTCATTAGTAACTCAATATCATCCATTACAAATATCATTTTGTTGGGATTTTTTTCCTGAATAAATATGAAAGATAATAACTCAAGCTAGCATTTCAGAAAGCAAGCTAGTCCCTTAAAGTACTATAGACAAATTGTGCTTATTTTACAGCCTAGGTTTATATCAGTATATTCCTCTATATTTCCCCAGACACACATTTAGTCATTCATCTCTCTGTTTAGAACATTCTATTCAGAGACCAGTGTTTCAATAACCACTAAATTATTTCAAGAAATTTACTGGAGTATTAGTTGTATCAGCTTCTTCTTTTAAGTTTGTAAATAGAAGTCGGTTTCCCAAAAATCTATTTTTGCTTTAATATATTTCAGACAAAAAAAGTGAGAAAGAATACTGCTCTACCCCTTTGAGTTGCAGGTTTAAATAAAGGACAAATTTATGTCTGTCTTTGAAAGGCTTCATACTGTGGTGCTGGAAAATGTATTTTGAACCTCTTGAAAACCAGCACACATGTGAGGTTACTGTAGGTCACTAGCACCATTTGGGTCACACCAGGATTGAGCTACAGATGTTTTAAATACTGTCACTTTTAATCATTTATATTTTAATGGTCAGACACTGCTGATGCATTTTGATGCTAGAGGGTGAAAAACTCTATTTTGAAATACCAGCCATGTAAAGTCGAAAAGCCTCCCTCAGCACACTATACACACTCAGACAGCAGGGGGCTTTATCAGAGAGGTGTTGAATTAAGCCCGGTTAACTCAGATGAAAGAACTCATCTCTTGAACAGGATGAACACAATTTGTGCTACCAGATTTCCCTGGTATACCAGATATACCCCAGCACTCCACTGATTTAAAGAGAATGTTAAATTAAAGCTATAGCATAGCAGGAGGGAGATGGTTCCAGCAGAGATGGCATTAAAATTAACTTTCTTATAGCAAAAGCTGTTGCATAAGAGACTGAGAGGGCAGGGGAGGATGGGGTTTAGGCTGTGCTTAGTTCTATGACATAAGCAATATCCCTGACATTCATGAAGATGATAATAATGTTTCAGTAAAATTTTATTCAGGTATTCAAAGTTAAAATGAGCCAATTTTACTGCTGCTACAATGAACGACATAATCTTAGAAAAAGGAAAACGAAATATGGGGTGTGGGTTCTGATCTCAAAAGCACCTGTCAGGTCCTTGGTATCTTTTGCTGTTATGAGAGGCAGTTCCTTCCAGTCCTACAGACTTTTTCTAAACTGTGAGACATTTTTTCCTCATAGGGAGGTCTATGTGCAAGTCTCCCAGTTAGGCAGGCATCTCAGAAACTTGGTGGAGCATATTAATCCATATTTGAGTGTTTCTTTGTCTGTACTTGAATGTTTTTTTCAGGGCAATGTAGACTCTTGTGGGGAATAGTGTGCACACGTATTTTGTTCTGGTATGGAACCATCATATGGCTTCATCTGCTCACTCAGTTTCTGGAACTAATAAAAAGATAAACATTTTATGTTTAGTTTAGACCTATATGTTAAATTTAAAACTCATCTGACTCCAGGATTACTTCCTATTTATGGACAGAGCCCACTTCAGTTCATAGCATCACAGAATCACAGAGTAATAGAATCACAGAATTACAGACTCAGCGAGTGGTTGAAGTTGTATGAGACCTTTGGAGCACATCTCGTCCAACTCCCCCTGCTCAAAGAGAACCACCTGCAGCTGGATGCCCTGGACCTTGTTAGGGTGTCCTGGACCATGTCCAGATGGCTTTTGAATATCTCCAAGGAGGGACACTCCACAACATCTCTGGGCAACCTCTCCCAGTGCTTGGTCACCCTTACAGTAAAGTACCTTGATGTTCGGAGGAAACTGCCTGTGTTTCATTGTCTGTCTGTTGCCTTTGGTCCTTGGGCACCCCTGAAAACAGCCTGGCTCTATTGCCTTTGCACTTTCCTTCAGGTAATTAGATAAATTGATAAAATTTTCCATGGTCCTTCTCTTTCTCCAGCTAAAAAGTCTCAGATCTCTCATTCTTTCCTTATATTGGAGTTATCTATGTCCCTTAATCATCCTTGTAATCCTATCAGACTATCAATGTGTGGTTAACAATTCAGGCAACAGATTAAATTCTTCAGAAGCAATGTGTTTGTGAATTATACTCACTAGAAGAAACATTCAAAAATTTGGTCTAATGAGAAAGGTTGACCATAGAAAAGAAACTCAAAGGTTCTGGATTTTTCTCATTTCTTGTAACTTTATTTTTGAGCCTTTCTGAAATATATACATATGTTTGAGGATTAAAACAGCACTTCTCACTTTTTAATTTAACTTATTTGGTTTAAAAAATTACAGTTTTTTGCAATAAAAGCCTAATTTTAACCTCGAAGTTATGAAGTCTTACTGAGGAATCTGTAACAGACAGCTTAAAGGATTAGTGGCAGGATGAGCCACACAGTGACCTCTTCCTTTGCTTTCAACATTGTTGATAAATTCAACAGTACATCATTACTATCTTAAGATAATACTGTTTTTCACCAAATAGCATGCTAGAAGGGGTTGGAGTTATTTTTATGAAAATCTGTTTACTGCGTAACACACAATTAATGCTTTAGTCTCATAAGTTCTTAGTATCTCAAACTTTTCTCTACAAATATGATGTTAATTCAGTCTTTACTGATATATATGCATCTTTTCTGATATCTATACTGATAAATATGCTTTATTAGGAAGAAATATTTTATACTTCCTTTCTCAACAGGATGGAGTTTCCCCACTAAGAAATGCCTGCAGTTTTTTTGGAGAAGTTCTTAAAATGTGTAAGAATCACTGAAAACTCAAAATCACTATAATTTCCCAGTTTTGAACCACATTTTAGGTTATGCATGGCTTCATTTTACTCTTTTCAAGACACTGTGAGAATGTTATTGTTTCTTTCTTCTTTTGGGAATTAGAGGAAGGCTTTATGATTTCAGGCAGGCATTAAAACTTCTGAGGATTGTTATAGCAATATCTCTTACATAGACATGAGTGGTAACATACTCCAGTTTTAACTCTTCTCCCTGTGAAGATAAAGAATTTCTTACAGTTTAATGTTGTATAATAATAATAAAAAAAAATCCTTATTTGTGGATGCAGAAGTGCTGCTTGCAGGGATTTTTCTTGCTTCTTTCCTATCCCGTGGGAGACCTCTCTCTCACGGAAGTTATCTGTACAGTTTGTAAACTATAGGGCACCTGCAAATTGTTTATTGTACAAGTACAAAAATATTTTGAATATAATTTGACCAATCACCCTGGAGGGGTAGTTAAGAAATTAACCAATTAAACCATGAGAAAATTATCCTATAAAAGAGCTGTAAATAATTAAATAAATCACTCTTGCTGCATCATTCACTGCCTGCTGTGCTTCTCTCTCTCTGCTCCACTCCAGGATACGCGATAAGCCAACAACACTTATTATTTAATACTTTATCGTAGTTGTAAATATGTTGAGTCCTTGTCACGATTTAACCTCTGCTGGCAACAAAGCACCGTCGCTCACTCCTCTCACGCTAGAATGGGGGAGAGAATGGGAAAAGTAAAAGTGAGAAAACTCACGGGTTGAGATGAATAGGTTGAAATTAATAGGTAAATCAAAAGCTGTGCACTCAAGCAAAGCAAAAGAAGGAATTCATTCACTGTTTCCCATGGGCAGGCAGGTATTCAGCCACCTCCAGGAAAGCAGGGCTCCATTGCATGTACTGGTTACTTGGGAGGACAAATGCCACCACTTCGAATGTCCTTCCCTTCCTTCTTCACCCAGCTTTCTATGCAGAGCAGGATATCATATGGTATGGAATATCCCTTTGGTCAGCTGGAATCGGCTGTCCCAGCTGTGTCTCCTCCCAACTTCTTGTGCACCTCCTTGCTGGTGAGTTGGGATAAGAAGCAGGAGAGACCTTGGCTCTGTGTGAGCACTGCTCAGCAATGACAAAAGCATATCTATATTATCAACAAAATCAACAAAAGTCCAAAACATAGCCCTATACCAGCTACTATGAAGAAAATTAATTCTATCTCAACCAAAAACAGCACAGTTCTCCCGTGCAAACATGGGAATACTTTAACACTGACTCAAAGAAAAATAGGAGAAGAGAAAGAAGGAAAAGATAAGAGCACAGACTATAAACAAGATCAACTATTTTTTAGAGTGAATAGGATACACAATGCTGTGGAGGATTAAAAAGCCCATGCAGAGTAACTATTCCACACAACACCTAGGCTGAAAATATAGATAAAGTTTAAATAATGAAAAGTCAAAATTACATTAATCTTGTGCTCTGGAGGATAGGTCACTCAGTCATCCCCTAGGCCTACATACAATAGTCCCATAGTTGTGACAGCTACCACCAAAACTGATAAACTGCTGCGCTTTTTGTATCATTTTTCCTTACAGGGAAATTTTTTAAAAAGTAAAAAATAAAAAAGATGGTGATTAAAGGAGACACATTTTTAAAAAATCAAGTAGATAAATTGCTAGGTGAAGTAAAAAGAAATCAAAAGGATTAACATGAATAATGCAGGGGGGAAATTCCCTGAGAAATGGAGGGATAGTACAAAGTGGTGGTGGTGACTGGCATACGCCCTTACCTAAGTTACCTAAAATGTGTGAATGGGGAATGTGTCTTATGCAGTGTCTTTCTAGTATTTTTCCAGAAGCATAAAATATGTAAATCAGAATAAATCATACTAATGCAATTCCAGTTCAAAAAATGATCAGCAGAAAAATATATCCTTTATCTCTCTGAGAGTATTACATGTACAGCTGGCCATATTTTTGGTAGAGCAATATCCCGGGTAGAGGTTGTTTTGCTCTTCTCTGTAGATTTCATAGTGAGATCAGAAAATACTTTATCATCCTATATTTTCTTCAGTATACACAATGAAATTTGATTTTTATTGCCCAGCTTTTATTTATTCAGATCTTGGATTTGTTAAATTTCAATATGTGTCACGACACCAGCCTTTTCTTGGAGGCAAGCAGTGGAAGAGACTGAATTGTGTCAAGACTTTTTCATGTTATCAAAGTTCTTAAGTCTCTTAACTGCAGGCTTCCAGGTGTCTTTCAGGGGATGGTTAAGTGATGTCTCATTCAAATTACATGGCTTCTATTTTGTATTACTGAGAATAAAGAGTGTGCTACAACTGTTTATGAGGTGCTTACTATTATGTGTTTTCACAAATAGATTAGATGAACCTAACAGCACTTGGAGTGGAACAGTAAATGCCTAATTGCTAAGGAAGTTCATTCTGTAGTTCTCAACCATTCCCTCACCAGTAAATAGCAGTGTGGCTGGGTTGAATCTTCACTTAACAAACGGAAGATACAAATAATCCATTACCTTGCATGCCTAACCTCCTTAACTTAAAAGGTTTGAAATGACTGAGAAATGGGGGGTTTTTTATTACCCTTTATAAAAGATTTATAACACCTTTGTGATTCAGTGAGATTGCTGAAATATTATTTTGTTAAATATAAAAATTTAAGCTATGTTTTGACATTTAAAAGACGCTTAGGGCTATGAATAAGTTGCTGCACTAAACAGAAAATATGCTGTGCAATGCTTTGCTGTGCAGGTATAAAAGGGCTGTTTCACTTGGTTTCTTTTGTGCGAACAGCGATTCTGAAGCTTTAGTTCTCCATTCAACACCTGGAAGAGCTAGAATAGTTAACAGATCCCATTGATCACTGTTGCCCTGGGTTTTTTGTAAGCCTTCTGTTTTAACCTTGGAGTCAGATTCTTTTCACACAGTTTCATGTAAATAGTAGCCAGTGTTTACTTAACGGTATTTTCTGTTTTTCATTCCTTCTGTGATATGACAGCTTTGATGAGCACCTTTCTTCTCCAGTGGGATGGAGAAGGAAGTGACATGCTCTCCAATCCCTTGTGGAGTTGGGACGTGTATAAGAATGAAATAGTGTAAGTAAAAGTATTCCATTTTCCTCCTTTCTGCTGAACCTAGCAGGTGTAAGAGCATCGTTATTGTGTCTCCCCGGACACAGATCACGACTTAGACTACGACTGGTTCATTTGTAAGTATATCAGTTACTGTAATTATTATGTTATTTAGGAGGTTGAAGTTTCTGGCATTTTAGGGACTATTGGTTACATTGTTTTTTATCACTTCAATGAAGATCAAAGTTTTCAAGTACTTCTTTCATGCAATTTTCATACAGATGTTTGTTAAGTACTTGAGTATGTGGTTAGTCTGTTTTTGTAGCTTATGTATAACCAGGAGCAACATATCTGGAATTTAAGAAAAAGATTATTACAGGATAGATTACATCTTTTATCCTTTATTTGAGGGAAAAATATCTTTGAGAAAGAACTGTCCTGTTCTATAGAACTGTCAGCAGGATAGCTAAAAGCCAAAATTTACACTAAAATTCCTTTCAAAAACATAGTTATCCATCTCTGCAAGCCATGTTGGGATTCCGATTCTGTCAAGAGCACTTTCTAATAACACAAAATTATTTTCCTGATTGCTGCTTGGTAGTTATATGGGAAATTGCCTAGTAGTAAACAACTAAAAGGCAAGATAAGGTAAAAGTTTTGCATTTCTTTGTTTAAATGAGGTTGTCTGAAATGTCAAAATGAAAGTACTATATACACTTCAGGTTGAAGGACTGACTGAAGACCTCTCTTCTGCATGGACTAATACAGTCTTGAGACTTACACAGAAGATGATGTTCCAGACACTAGTACAGTCCTTTGACTGATTTAGGCAACATCCTGCCTCTTGCGTGCTCCAGTCCAGGAGCAAAGCCTTGGAAAAATACCCAAATGACATGAAAATCTCCTTGAGGCTACTGATTAACTTTTTAAATGTCTAGTTTTCATATGAAAACCACAACTTTTTTGTTTTGCAACTATATTTAAGAATAAGGAAAATTAATTATTTCTTTAAATTATCAAACAAGAGAGATTAGGTAAAAGTCTTTCACTACCACTACCAAAATGCTGAGGTTTTGCAGAATTTTGCTATCCAGTCAAATATTTAAGTTCTTATAATAAAAAGAAGTAGAAACTAACAAATGAGATAAAGCATATGTCTGTCATTTTTACTTCATATAACAATTGAAACTAGCAATTTTGAATTATCCCATCTCATTAAACAAACCAGTTCATTAAACATATCAGTGCTATATTAGAATTTTACAAATTATATTTTTTCTGTTTTTGGGAAAGTTAGAGAAATGTAAGGAGAGGGTTTAAGGAGACTCTAGACACACTAGGTTTATGTCTCCAGGGAAAGCTAACCTAAGGAGCAAAGCTACTTTGTGCTTCAATGAAGCTTATCCTCCATTATGCAAGAACATTTACTATTCTCTGGGATCCCGTGATGAAAACATTCTGGTGAAATTCAAAAAATGAGTCCTAGTTTTCCATAGAACTGAGGCAGAAAATATCATACATATTCCTCTGGCATATGGAGCATTAATTATTTGAAGAACATCATTCATGACTTATCTTGCTTGATAAATTCAGAGAAGACCACTCAAATCAGAAAAGAGTTCCATAAAAGTCCAGGCACTGGTTGAGAAAGTATTACTATTTCTTGGGAAGTTTTTGTACATATATACATATATATATATATATATGTATATGTGTGTGTGTGTATAATAGTTACACATATATATTATATGTGTATATATAAATACAGAGATATAAATGATGCATATATATTTATGTATATAGATGTCTGTGTATGTGTGTATATGTCTGTATAATATACAGATATACACATATAATATTTTTTAAAATGATAAAACAATCCATCTGAATACCCAATAATACGGAGATTTGAGAGACAATTCCTGTATTTTCTAAACTGTCATCTTCATCCACAGAACAGCACTGACTTAATTCTGTGAATTTAGCCCCTACCAGAGCAGATTCAACTTTTCTAATTTTAGCTACTTTAAAATGCAATCATTTAGTGTCAGCTACTTTCTTAGTCTTCCTCTATTAGAGGAGAAGAATCATTTATGTCGTTTATTTAATTCTTTTTATCTTATCTATTTTAGAATGGAATTACCCGTCTTCCCTACAGAAAGTTAAGAGCTTAGGTTAGGAAATCTGTAACTCTAAATGAAAAAGAAAAAAAAAAAACAAACAACAAAAACCCACAACCATACTGAAACAAATCTTAGCCTTACTTCTCTTTAGTTCACTTTAGTCAGATTCTGATACATTAGGCAACAGCATACCACCGTGGAATTTCTCAAAAGTATAATAAACATGTTAAGCAATGACTTCAGATATAAAACACAATTTGCTTTACTTTACAAGTTAAAATAATTTTTAGGGAAGAGATTGCTTCAATTACAAATAGATTGTGGTTTGCATAATGAAGAGAAATAGTTCCTTCAAGGCAACAGTGAGTGTGATCTATTTCAAATAGGAAGTTGAACGGATTTTCATGCTGAAAGTACTTTTTCTATTTACTAAGTGCAGAAAGCGATTATCTCCTAGTAGATATATCTATAAAAGTATAGATAACCAGAGGAATGATGCTACCCTGGAATGTGACATTTGTTGATCATGATCTGTAATTTGATTAATTTTTTTTAAAATACTAAACATATGTCTTTGCTTTGCTTCATAATTCAGTATGTAACTAGACCATGCATAAAAATTCGGATGGCTAAAAGATATGCATTAAAAACTCAACATAGCCAGTATATTTTTATATGGACTGTATGCTTAAAAGCTTTCTTTCCCAACACATATATAAAAATATGTTATCCACCAGTTCCAAGAAGACCAGTACAAACCTTGCTTAATTTTAGAGTGAATTACAAATGGCATTTGTTATTTAACTACAGAGGCAGTAAAACATCCACTGTTCTACATGCCCATGTGCTATTAACGTTGACTATTACTTTGCTTTTGTGAGCTGCTGATAATGGTATTATTTTTAAATGAAAATTAACATTAAGTACTTAAGATGTCAGCTCACACATACTGGTTTTGCTTTTATCCATAGTTTTCAGGCAGAAATTCATTATTGACTGATGATAGTGCTCTGACATTACAAAAATAGCTATTAAATAATCCATTTACTACCAAATTAATTTAGCAGTTTTAGATTGCTCATTTAGATTGATAATAGCAGTTGCTATTAAAAATAACAGATATAAGTGCACTCCTCAACAGACTAGAAGACTCAGAATATTTACCTTTCAGATTGTCCTCTTTCTATATACTTGAAGTTCTTCACAATATAAGGTCTTCATGTTATGAAGAACTGGAAAGTGTTTTTAATCTCCAGCTGCTTTCAGTAACAAGCAATATCTCATCTTCACATGGAGATTTAATCTTCATAAGATTGATACTTGTATGCCAAGTAGTATATTATGCTTTTTTTAAAGTGAAAAGGTCCACTTGTGGGATGTCCAGTTCTTGGAGTCAAAGACATGGAACAAAGATAAGCAAAGTTTCTAAGAACGTGCATAACTAATGTGCAAGAATAATAATGTATTATTTCCTAAGATCTCAAATTTGCTGAACATCCTTGCAGGCTTTGCTGTAATGTAGCTGTTTTGTATTTATTTTCAGCCTCATAGCATTTTTGAGAGACCCTGTGTCTGCTACTGACCTCTCAGATTCATTTCAAGTCCTACATAGAGACCAAATCAGACTGGATTGTAGAAAAAGCACTGTGGCTCAATGCAGAGTAAGGTTGTCTTCCCACTGCCTTCGCTCTGTAATCTGTAATTAATTCTCCATCCTCTACCATTTTTAAATCAAGCCTAAATACAGGGTCAAACATTCACAGAATAACTAAGACTTTTACTTAAACATTATTTTAAAAAACACTGAAGGAATAATTACAAGCTGCACATTGGGAGGAATAGCATCATAGAAATGTAATTTATGAAAACCGTTATAAAAAACATAGCAACGTGATGGTAAAGTAGACCAAAATGAATTGTTTTCTTCTGAAAATGGAGATGTGTGAGAACGAAAAAAAAAAAAATTAGTGAAAAAGTGATGTTTAGAGAGTCATAAAGTATTTGTGACTTGATGGAATCAAAAGTCATTCTTAATGAAAGGTGATATTTGTATGTTATTCTGTAGCTGTAAGGTTTGTTGTTACTTGCTTAACAATTATGATGATTCTACCCATTTTACACCTAAAAATGTAGAAAGGATGATACAATCCAAAAATATTTGTAGCAGATAAAGATAAAATAAACTTCCTTCCTTTCAGAGAAAATAAAATTCTGAAAGAATTAAAACTGTAACTATTAAACTGCTAACCTTTATATGAATTCCAAAGTGTTTACTTTAATGCAGTAATTTCTACAAGCTGAGGTTGTGTGAGACTCCTCTGCTAGGTATATTAATCAGAAGATATTAAAAGCCACAGATCATTACAAGCAAAATTTTATAAACCCTGAGTTCTCAACTTCAGCCACAAAGAGCTTTGGGGGTTTTTGGTTGTGTTTTGTTGTTGTTGTTGTTGTTGTTTTGTCTGTTTGGTTTTCTTTGGTTTTTGTTTGGTTTTTGTTTGGGTTTGGTTTTTTGAAACTGTTAATGGAGAAAGTTAACCAAATAGATTTTGTTGGGATAGAAGGTTGCCATTCTAAAGAGGTAAAATATAAAAAGGCAAAATATACAAGTTTTGCCTGAAAGGCCATTTCTGGAGCAACCTCATTCTGTCTATGGATATGAAATAATTCCTATAGCACAATTTTGTAATGGCTTTAAATTAACGGTTAACTTTCATTTTGTCAAGCTAGATAAAAGGATAAATAAAAAAAGAACATAACTTTAAAAACTCACTTCCACTTCACATAGCAAATATGAAATTCTTTTAGAGGTATTTAACTTTTAAGTAATGTCTAAGTAGTTTCTAGTTAAAAGTCTTGGAGATTTTGTTTATAGAGAGGAATAGCATTTTCTTTTCTTATCACTATTTGTTATATTTATATTTTAACTGGTTTATGTTAGTTATTCCTAGTTACGGTTTCATGGATGTGGTAACATTTGGTCAAATATTGACTTTGGTGATCTTGGAGGTGTTTTCCAAATTAATAATTCTATGGTTCTGTTCTGTGACTTTTAATGTATTTGACTGTTCACAGAAAAACAAAGTTATATTAAATGGGTCATCAATTTACAGGGCTATGTACATTTGTATGTACGTATGTATGTTTATTTTAAAAGGATTTTAAACAGTAAAGTGTAAGACAGGATTCAGATTGATGGTGACTTTGTCATAATGGCCATGGATAGAACAGGAAAAAGTGAGCCTAGCAAACCTATTATTTGCCTTCTTCACACAAATTATAGTGCTTTGGTTGGTGGAATCTGCCAAAACCCAGCTGAAATATGAGCGACTAATTCATAGGGAAAGACTCAGTAAAAACATATTCAGTTAGAGGGATTTTTTTCCCTTTGCTTTCTATAGTTTGCAACAGGATTTTGCTTGAAAAGCCTTCTCAAATCCCAGCTGCAACAAGTCCTCTTTCATAAGTATTTGCAAGTTTCTTACTCTAATGATACGAGTTGAGTAGGAATTAGAGAGAACCTGTTGTTATATACAGACTTCATAATGCTGGCTCATTCCCTTTCTGTTACTCTCTCTCTCCCTTTAACTGAGAATATCTTAATGTCTTTGGTCTTTTACAGGACTTTCATTTCCCTTTTATGATCTCTCTGAAAATCCATCATGGAATAAATTTAAATCTCCATTGTGTGTCTTTTATGAGCTATTTGACTATATATATACTATGGAGGATGGGGTGGGGGAAGCCAGCCAAAAAAAAAGACAAACCAAAAAAAAGTCAGCAATAACTAGGTGGTCTTCAGACCCACACTTCATAGCTGTAGAACTGAAACTCTCATGCCTTCCTTTCATGTAGGAAATAATATTCTCATTTAAGGAAAAACCTTTGTCCTCGTGAGCTTGTGTTCCAATTTCCCTAAGAAAGTCAAAGCAAATTAGAGAATTCAGGTAATTATGCTGTGAACTGAACTTCCAAACTGTGGTTCAGTCCAAACTACTAACATATATTACTGAATTTATATTACCAATTTTCCTGCCTTTTCAGTCCTAGACTTTGTCACAGTTAAAAATCCACTCAAAAGAGAAAATATGGTCTTAGAGAAGAAGAAAAATTATCTTTGGGATAAATACGGAATATATGTCTTGGTAAAATTAAATTACATCTTTAATGAGCTAAGAACTTCTCTGTAATCTCAGTGAACTCTTTTTATGTGATTTTTTTATGCCTATGAGTTCCAGAATAATTAAAATACTTTTACCTAAATCAATTATTTTCTTTGGCTATAATAACAGAAGAAAACAAAATCTTTTGCTTTTTAACATTTTTTCAAAAATTCTGGTTTTGGTTACGTAATCTATTACAGAATATATTAACTAAAAAGGTTTAAAAGTGCCATTCTGTTCTTTTAAAATTGAAAAAAAATGTAAATGTAAATGTAAAAATTCACATTCAGGAGATACAAGCCCAAAATTTATTGATAAAGGGTAGTGAACGAGTTGGTGTAATTACCTGTAAGAGTTTTCAGAAATAAGGCTCAGTGTGAAAACTCTCTCTGACTACATTTGAGTTATTTGTGTATTGATGCATGACTGCTGATAAGAGCGCCAGTTAAATATTACATTACTGTTAGATTTAATGATGATTATTTAGAGTATGCAGAGGGTGCTATGAAGGTGATACCATTAACATTAGTACAAGACATTCAATTCTCATGTGCAGGAAAGAGTAAATACCTGAAGGAAACAGATGTTATTTTGTGGCTTGTGTTGAAGGCTGTATCACTGCTTTCCAGGAACAGTTATGCTAGGTTTGGGCTGGGGTAGAGTTAATTTTCTTCATAGCAGCTGCTCTGGGGCTATGTTTTGAATTTGTGTTGAAAACATAGGGATGTTCTGGTTGCTGCTGAGAAGTGATTACACAGCATCAAGGCCTTTTCTGCCTCTCACCCCACCCTCACACCCAGGAGGCTGGGAGTGCATAACAATTTGTTGAGGGGACATAGCCTGGACAGCTGACCCCAACTGACCAAAGGGATATCCCATACCATATGACATCACAATCTGCATATAAAGCTGGGAGAAGAAGAAGGAAGAGGGAGATGTTTGGAGCAATGGCATTTGTCTTCCCTAGTCATTATTTAAATGTGATGGAGTCCTGGATTTCTGGAGATGGCTGAACACTTGCCTGCCAGTGGGAAGTAGTGAATTAATTCCTTGATTTGTTTTGCTTGTGTCCATGGCTTTTGCTTTTGATTTACCTATTACACTGTCTTTATCTCAACCCAGGAGTTTTTTCTCTTTTACTCTTCTGATTCTCTCCCCCATCACACTGTGGGGGAAAGCGAGCAATCAACTGCATGGTGCTTAGTTGCCAGCTGGGACAAAACCTCTACAATAGTTTTCACAGACTTTTATTTATTCATTTCCATTTCTCTGATAAGAAATTCTCTTGCTAAAAGCTAAAAGCTTTGACTACTTAACTAGAAGTCCACCCATCCCAGCTGGAGTAAAAGCTGTGTCTGTTTGGACAGTTGTTCAGTACCCATAGAAGTATCCATTAGGCACAGGCAGACCAGCCCTACTGAACATTCTGTAGGTATCCATAATAAGTCTGACATGTTTAACAATGTGGAGTAATTTGTTCATAGTCATTTGCCATCTGCGTTGCACATGTACAGTTACAGTGTGCCCAAACTGAACGGGAGTCACTGAATATGTCTGCAGCAGCAAGTAATGCAGATAAATAGGACTGGGCTTGCAGAGTGGAACAGTTGGTACCGAGGATGTGATATACACATGAAGTATTTCAAAACAACTTCACTTCGAACTGTACATCCATTTGCCTATCCGGGTGCCAGGCAAATACTTGGATTTGTCTTCTCAATAAGTTCCACTCAAAGACCTTGCTGAGGACAACATAGAGATCTGCTCCAAAACCCACTTCTAAACGAAAATGAAATTACTGTTTAAACATCCCTACTTGCCTCTTTCTAAAACAGACCATTCGAAAATAACAACTGATACCTGGAGGTTAAGGAGAAAAGGATGTATGTTTTTGTTGTTTTCTTCTGATTTGGGCTTTCATGGAAATGTATTAGTCAACTAAATCTTCCACTGGCAGTAACCCCGGATTATGGATTAACTCTTTAATAGAGGCAACTACTGGAGCTGAGTTTCTATAATGCCACGTTCTAAGGAGAAGGAACAATTCGATGAATACAACTATACTGCTTCACAAACTAGATCAAGCATCAGCTTTCAAAAATTCTACTGCAACTAGGATTCTTGGAAACTATGTTTAAAATCCAGGAATGAGTAGAATATTCTATAAATAGCCTTTTTTGTAAGCAAACTTTATAACACCAACCAAAACTTTCTCTCATTACAAGCACAAACTTGATAATTGAGAAAAACATGTTTTAGTGGTCTATTACAGCCTCTCCAGAGAGAATAAACAGCTTCATTATTGAAATGAAGCTGGATATGAAGTAAACTATAAAAAATTTATTGGCTTTTCAAAAGGAGCTCTCACTTTTAGCATCTAGGAAAGATAGGTGAACACTTTGAATTTATTTTTCATAACCTAGCCCCCACCCTTATTTATTTCTATACAGCCATAAACCTTTAATGTTTTTAATTGAAAAACAAACAAAAATTTCAGCCTACAGAAGCATATCAGAAGTTATAAACTTCTTGTAACACTGCTATGCATCCCATAGGTCTCAGACAAGAAAATATATCAGACTGACTTGGAATAGAAACACTGCTTTGGAAATGTTATATAATGGATATACGGTGCTATGCTTTTTCAGAAGTTCAACATATTCACTGAAAATTTATATTTATTATACTGATCAACACTGTCCTTTTGCTTAATTTGATTAAATTAAGGTCCAGCTACAGCTGGTTGTTCAGGACACTGTTCATATGCCTTTTGAATACCTCCAAAAAGAGAGACTCTACAACTTCTCTGGACAGCCCATGCCAAGTCTTGGTCACCTAGCAGTAAAAAAATATTTTCTCATTTATATAATATTCTGTTTGTTTTATGGGCAAAGCAAGGCAAGGCAAAAGAAAAGAGAAAAGAGGAAAGAGGAAAGAGAAAAGAGAAAAGAGAAAAGAGAAAAGAGAAAAGAGAAAAGAGGAAAGAGGAAAGAGAAAAGAGAAAAGAGAAAAGAGAAAAGAGAAAAGAGAAAAGAGAAGATGAAAAGAAAAAGAAAAAGAAAAGAAAAGAAAAGAAAAGAAAAGAAAAGAAAAGAAAAGAAACGGATCCTGAATGGTATCATTTGATTCAAAAGTTCCTCTATGTTTTACTAACACTGAAACTGAAATATCTCAAAACATGACAGAATGAAATTTGTAACCTGCTTAAGGCAACTGTAGTTTCTCCATTGTTTTCAACAAAGGTGAGAAATTGTTCTGATGATCTCTGATTTGTCAGGAGAGCTTTCAGTAAAAATCTCTTTCCTGATGTTCAGAGGGAACTTCCTTTGTTTCAGTTAGTGCCTCTTGCCTCTGATCCTCTCACTGGGCACCACTGAAAAGAGTCTGACTCTATTGGTTTTGCACACTCTATTTAGGTATTTATATGGATTGTTTAGATCCCTCCCGGGCCTTATCTTTAGGCTTAACAGTCTCAACTTTCTCAGCCTTTCCTCAAGGCAGAGATATTTCAGATCCTTAGTCACGTTAGTGGCCCTTTTTAGGATTCTCTGTAGTATGTCCTTGTCTCCCTTGTACCAGGGAACCCAGTCCCCAGAAATGGACACAAGAAATGTTTTACCAAAAATTGCCATGGTGTAGAGAAAGACAGGGAGTTGTCATAATGAGCGTATATTTGGCTCTGAAGTCAGAAGAAGCTACAATGGTTCCTTACCCATAGGAAAATCCCATCAGATAGTTCTATTTCGCTAAAAAGAGCTGGTGGAGTGTGGGGTGGTAATCTTTCTTCCAACAACATCTTTTATATCTGTGAAACAAAGGTTACCAGAAAATTTATATCAGTTCTAAATTGCCACACACCAAAGCATCCCATCCTTACTGCGCTGGCAGGCATGTGGCAGATTTTAGTAGACCCAAAGCTTAGTACAGATGCAAAATACTGCTTCAATTTACATAATGCATATGCAGGTAAGGAGCACGGGCCTTTTTTTTCGCCTGGGGCAAGAGGACAGCTTTTATGTGATAAATTAGACTGGAATCCAGACATGATGAACAAGTCTTTGTCATAATTTTGCTGTTATTGCTGCTGGTCCATTGCATTGTTTTGCTCAGCTGTTTTAACTTGCTAGAGGCCTTGCCCAGAGTAAAGATCTGCTGGGCATAAGGATGAAACTTAAGTAATATTTATGCAAACACGCTGTTCTGCAGGTTGGCTGAAGGCATCTCTGCAGAACTATTGTCCTCATTCTTAGGGTGATACAATTCATTTCAACTGCATCAACAAGTAGTTACCACAAGCACCTTCTTTTCCAAAAAGCCCAAGACTTTAAGGACTGAGCAAATCTCACAGCTGCTTGCTGTGATGATCATACTGCCTGTGCCACTGTCTCTGCTCTCTGCTTGTCCTTGTCCTTCAGCTTTCCACTAAGGCCCAGAACATACTCCCAGCACTGTCAAGATAATATGAAACTGATAGTGGGAAGAGAGGTAGGTGAAAAAAGTCACACTCAAGTTCCAGCCTATATCCCTCTTTGTCTTCTGTCCACTTCTGGCTGCTGGCAAATTCATGGTCCACTGAATGCCAGAGTAGCTCCTGGGACAAGCAGAAAACAAGACAGGCTGGGGAAACAGCAAGACATGGAGCCACCTGTTTTTGGGGTCTGATAGTACATAGACTCCCTGAACAAAATGCCTGTGACAGCTGAGCAATCCGCTGCCACATCTCATCTAATACCTGCCCCTACTCCAACAGCTGCCTTGTGTCTCACTGTTTCTCTGACTTTTCCATGCTTATGCTATTCCCATCAACCATTATCCTTATATCTCACTCAACTGCCTCTCCAGCCAACACCTAACTTTGCCATGGTGTTGTTTACAAACTTACTTGGTTGAAAATAATAGAAAATTTTGCCTTAAAGGAAGTTTTTTATATTCTAAAAACTCTCAATCACAAAACAGAATTGAAAATCACAAACAGAAAAATAGTGACTAATAATGTTAATATTTCAATTTTTAAAAAAAATTAAATTAGAAATTATTTTTATGTCACCAAGAATTAATGGTTGAAAAATTGAAATTAACAGGTGGCTTTTTTGAGCATTTTTGCCTTTTTAAGTAACTAACTTCACAGGGCATTAATATTGTCCATATATTCACTGAAAATATTTTACTTATTTGACTGTTGTATTCTGCACTCCAAAATTACTTAATTTCAAATTATGAGAAAAGATATTTATATGTATGAGAAAGGATCCAGATATTAAAAATTCCATAAATGCTTCAGCTAACCTGAAAGATTTCTTTTTAAAATATATTTATTCAAGAAGGAGGGAAAGGCTAATGCAAATATCTTAAATTACAGTAGAATTTATAATGTTTTTGGGAACATTGTGTCACAGCCTTTCTCATCACTAATAGCAGATTCTTTGTCAGCTTCTCAAGCTAACTGGTAATGAGGATCACTCTGTCATAATAGCATAACCATAGACTAACATTAGACCATTAAACATTCCAACAAACACATAAAAGAGTATAATTAAAATCAGTTAATCAGAGGGAACGTAGAGCAGCAGTCAAGCAAAGAACATGATATTGGAAAGAACAAAATAGTGTTGTCAATAATTCCATTAAATTAATATTAAAAAAAAGAGAGAAAAAAGGTTTTGCCATGTCTGGATATGGGAGTAGTTGTAAGCATTATTTTGTAAATTATTAGATTAAGATCAAATACTTGATCAAATACGCTATTCACCATCGCCAAGTTTTCCATCACCAAGTTTTCCATCACCAAGTTCTGTATTCAACTTGTCAGGGTTTAAAAATTTCCCTGGAGCTCACAGCATTCTAATTTTACTGGGGAGTAGATTGAAAGTTGCATATGGACAAACAGCAACATCANGTCTGGATATGGGAGTAGTTGTAAGCATTATTTTGTAAATTATTAGATTAAGATCAAATACTTGATCAAATACGCTATTCACCATCGCCAAGTTTTCCATCACCAAATTTTCCATCACCAAGTTCTGTATTCAGCTTCTCAGGGTTTAAAAATTTCCCTGGAGCTCACAGCATTCTAATTTTACTGGGGAGTAGATTGAAAGTTGCATATGGACAAACAGCAACATTGTGTCTGCAGAGACACAATAAAGACGCTTTTACACCTGCCAGGTTCAGCAGAAAGGAGGAAAATTGATGGATTTATTTACATTATTTCATTTTTATACACGTTCCAACTCCACAAGGGATTGGAGAGCATGTTACTTCCTTCTCAATCCCACTGGAGAAGAAAGGTGCTCATCAAAGTTGTCATATCACAAAAAGAATGAAAAACAGAAAATACTGTTAAGTAAACATTGGCTATTATTTACGTGAATCTATGTGAAAAGAATCTGACTCCAAGGTTAAAAACAGAAGGCTTACAAAAACCAGGGCGACACAACATCAAGGACCTTGTAATTACTAACTTCAGTTCACTGATTTATTTGAATTTAGAAGGTAAAAGAAGAAAAATCACATGAATCAAAAGCTTTGATTTTTATTATCCTTATTGAAAAGGTCTTTCAGTAATCAAAAGAAATAAGGAAAGAAAGGGAGACTCCTTTAATCACAGAAATTGATAAGTGAGTGGCATTCTTGTGAATTTGGAACTTGAAAACTTGAACAGATATTTGATCAAGAATTTGGCCTTTATTAGTTTAAAAAACCAAGCTTACATTCTGTGTAAGAGAATGTGGAAACTGAGGGTGTGTGCTTGTTTAAGCTGCTTAAGTAAGGACTATTCAGTATAAAGAGAAGCAAGTAACAAAGAAGTTTATAATTAAACATAAGTGCACACAAACCTAAAAGAAGTGACAGCAGTGACAATAATGAAGATCACAGCTCTGATGGTGGATGGGACATAAAGGAACTACTCAGATACAGCCTTGAAGATGCTTACCTTGAACACTGTAATTGCCACAGGGAAAAAAAAAAACCAAAACAACCTAGCAAGAGTATTAGGGGTTACTTGAGTGGGGTTTGTGAAATGTATCAAACTTACTGTGGGATGTTCAGGGTGAGGGTCAAAGATAGGCAAAAGGGGGCATCATGTGACATCAGGAGGAACAAGTGTGAGAAGAGAGGGAACAGAAGGGATAAAAAGGGACAGCTGCATGTAAAAAGGGCCAGTCAGTACACTCCCAGTCTATATTATCTTTTTATTATATAAACCCTTTTTCCTGAACTATTTTTTCACACGTTATTTTACTTTCTGTCTCCCTCTAAAAGGGAAAAGAATAACTGTCTCTCTCAGCCTGGACAGGGGCCTCGGGTAACAAGTTGGGCTCCAGCAGGCAGGGAAGAGGGAGCCTTGGGCTGAAGCTGCTAGAGGAGACAGACATTCCTAACATGCCTTAACAGCTCAAATCCCAAAATTCTCCAATACGGATGTTTTCTATTTTGAAGCCTGAATACTGTTCTGGCAGAGTTGCATTTTGAACACAATATGTTATATTTAGAGTTTTCAAGTAGGAACATTTCAGTTTTCCTTCTCAAGCCTTTATAAATATAGGGAGAATGCCACCCTATGACAATGATTTATAAAGAAGAAAATGAGAAGTCAGCAAAGTAACTATTTCTGTACCTATTTTATACAGCATGAGAAAACATGAAAGCTGACCTCAAAACTCAAAGATAATGAAGGTTAACTGTACCGAATTGGCATGAGGTACATTACACCACAGTCTTATTTCATTCAGAGCAGGAGGAAAAAAATCTTATCATCACTTACTAAAAGAGTTACAATCTTCATATGCTTATATTTAAATAAAAGACACAACTCCAAGTATCATAGTACACACTCAAAAATATTAAGACAATAGCAAAATATAACAGATGTATTCTATGTAGAATAGCAAACATGTACCTTCATCTCAAAAAACTGTATCTTTTAGTCATTTTATATTAATGCTAATTTTAAGCATTTTGTGTTCATTTTTTCCAATTTCGGACCCCCCC
>VYXC01008884.1:335215-417706 GCA_013397175.1 Platysteira castanea
AGTTTTGCCAGCAGCAAGGATTATTTTCCCACATCTCTCACAGTAAATTAGAAATGGCTAACCTCTAAAGGCTTGGAAGCACAACTGAGATAAGCAATTTATCTGAAACTTTTCTTAGTGGCCTAGGGCCTTTTGTGGGAGTTTATCATTCAGCATTCCACCACATGTTTGGAGAATTAACACTATATTGTGTCGCATAAGAGGAATCAAAGAAAATCTGGTTTCAGAAGTTATATTGTCTCGGGGAAGACTGGAAGCATGAACAGTTTGAATTATATCAGTAGAGGAGAGAAAATAATTTGTTGCCTTTTTTTTTTTTTTTTTAATAAATTTACTCCCCAGTTGGGGATCACCCAGCTTTATTATCTACCAAATAAGGGTGTTGCATCTATCCATGTATGTTTCTATTTGAAATGTTTTAGAGAAGCACTTGAAAACACCAGGAATAGATTCTATTCCCTGTTACACTGACAGTGCAGCTTTATCCTGCTCATTATTTCCTTTTGTATCTGTGTAAGAAAAAGGCTCATTACTATCCCAAGTTTATTCTATCTGTGTAATACTAAATCATTTTAGAAAAGGGAAAGTTGTCTGATGTTAGAGTCTGGGCTGTTGGTGAGTAATCATAGCTCTAACACTCCATGGTTCTGGAAGCTTAAATTTTTTATTTCTCCTCCCTGTATTCTATGTCATTCTCTTTCTCTGCTAACTACAGGCAGAGCTTTGTTCAGTTGTTCTGTGGTCACTGTTCAGTACTAGACAAATTGCAGGCATTGCATTTACTCCAGTCCTTATCCCAATTACTTTTCTTGTGCCACCACCATTGCTAGTGAAAAATGCCACGCATTCAATACCTAACATTCTTAATCCCAGACCTCAAAAAGTACTTTCTCTTTTCTTTGTTTGTTAAATTATATTTAATTTTTCTCAGTCTTGTAACAGTGCTCCCTGAAATAATAATGTATCTTAATTTGGATTTCAGACATGGTTGTTATTTTGCCAATGTATTTCAGAATCTTTTTTTTTTTTTTTTTTTTTTTAAAGGCTAGAGTTTAAAATTAAACCTTGGGTAGCTGGGAAGGAAACTGGTAATTCAGTATTTTCAGTTAAAAGAGGGTGGGTTTAGGTCAGATATGAGGAAGTTTTTACTGAGACGGTGGTGAATNGTTAAGACTACTCCAGGACCGTGGTGTGGCGGTTTTTAGGTAGATTCGCCGATAAAAGGCAGAGATAATACTTATAGAATCTCTATTAATGATTGTCCCATTTTAGATACTAGCTCAGCTATGCTGAGATACTGAATAGAGAGCAAAAAGTCTACTCTAGAAGTAGATTCTGTGACTGTAGGTTTACTAATTTACATTGTTTCCTCAGTGCCACTTTACAATTACAAAATGCATCAGGCTGTGATTTTTTTCTGTCTACCTAATGGACAATTCATCTAACTGCAGTAGTAACCTGCCAAATTGCCACTGCAATTTTGTAAATTTCCAGGGCTTTCACAGACCAGAAGCAAAATAAGATCTTGCATTTTAGCTGATTAAACTGTACTCCACATTCCAACAAATGAATAAAAGCAGAATCTGTATTTCTACCATTCTGTCCACTGAGGCAGTCCTATCAAAACTCTCCAAGCAGTCGAATCAGACTAATGATTCTCAGAAATATGGATTTATCACTGGTGCTTGCCCTCTTGGGATCAACCTCAATCTTTTATATGGATTTGCTTCTCGGAAAACAACTGACTGTGACTGTTGAGCGCTGTTCCTCTTTCCTAAAGGTAACTTATAAATACTAGAGGTGAAGGAAAGTTACAACAGCATTAGTAACTACTGAAAATCTCAGTTTTAAGAAAGGAATTCTTCATGGCTTGATCATCAGCTGTAGAATAAATATGGTCATGGCTAAAAAGATGATTCAATAGATTGCAAAAGAATGCAGTGAAAATATAGACTGAAAAGAGCAATCAGTGTTAAATGCAGTTCTGTACAAAAAAGGCTTGAGCCTGCATATTGTGTCATTTTAGTAACTTCTTTTCTCCTTTTTACCTGATGCATGAAAAATACTTAAGGCAGAGACTGTGTGTTCTTATTTGGACAGGTCTGGGAACAACAGGACATAATAAAAGAACTGCTGGAACAACAGAATCCTGCAAAAGTAACTTTTACAATTAAAAGTTAAGATTAATTTGAAAACAGGAAACAGTTATGTGCTAGGCTGATTACATGAAAAGGTTTTCTGTGTAATTTAGATAAATGTTTTCCTGGCAATGAAACTGAATAAAAAAGTATTAATTATTCACAATGTAATCATTAAGAAATTGGGTAATGGTAATCACATTGAGCAGCCAAATGAAATTAACAGATGTCAACAAGAGGAATAAGATAATAATATATAATTAAATAGGGAAAAAAATCAGTTAAAAAAAGATATAAAAATCTAGCAATACCACTATTTTTTAAATGAATGATATCTTAAAGAGGACCAAGTGAATAGAACATTATCATTCTGTGTTCCTGTGCACATACTAAATTGCTAAAATTTCTGGGCAGGAAGTAGAAGAGATTCTAAAAGTATATCCAGTTTCTATACCCTACTGTGTTTCTTCTCTCACAAATAAGAGGATGTATGTGAATAAGTGTTTGAAATGACTTTGTAGATAGTTTGACTTCACAAAAGAGATTTGCCATCAACCACCCTAGGGGATTTTTGAAAAATCATAGTTCATCTACAAGCAGCACTTTCTGTTTTATAACTTGCCTTCCTTGAAATACATACGGATTTAGAGTTCATGCATCCTCTGAACACCAAATCACAATTTTCTAGACACACACCAAAAAAAATGCAATGCTAAATGTGTTTTTTAATGGGTATGGGGTGTGTATTACCAGCAAGTATGAATAGTTTGACAGTGCAACCTGAGTAGTTCAGTTATGCTTTTAGTATGTATCAACCTTTGGAAAATTCCACATCTCTTTTCCTTTTAAATGTTCATATTTGTGCAAAAAAGTATATTATGGAGAGATACAAAACAAAAATTATTTTCAAAATTAATCATGTAAATCCAAATAGATACAACATTTAAATTGAACAGATATTATTTCGTAGAATTACGTGCATGATTTGACTTGAAAATGATAGGACTATTCCAAAGTTCTTCAAATATTGATTCTAACTTAGCATGTGTCCTTACAGTACTTTACACCAGCTTTGCTTACTACAGAAAAACGGAAATGTAAGGAAGAGTTCAAGGAGCTCTCTGCAGCTTCTCCTTTTCACCTTTCCTGTCTTCAAAACATGTAAAGAATAATCATGTCTTAAGCCACATCAGACAATACTTAACAGCTCCACCATTTCGCTAAATTCCATTAAAACAGACAAAAAGCCAAGGAAGAATATATTATATAGTAAGCAAAGCTAAGGAAATAACTGGTTTTAAAATTAATTTTCAGTTACAAAAACAAATACAAAAGTGCTAGGTAAAATAAAAGCAGCATTTTCAGTGAATTGAAGAAGGAGGCAAATGTTTTCAGAGCAGAATAAATTATTCTGAAAAAAGTGTTTCATTTATTTTGAACATATATATTCATTTCAACATTTAAGAAATGGGAAATTTCAAAATTAAAAGGGAGTTTAAAGAAAAAGTGATGCAGATATCAGAACTTGTCATCACTGAAAGGAAATAAGAAATTACGCTTTCATCACAGCTCACTTTCCTGAACTTCATGTTATCACTACTTTTAGCCATAAACCAGATCTCCTTCGACATAATCAATGCTATCTTTAATAAAATGATAACTTTTAAAACGTAGTAATTTCATCATACTAGGTTTATTTCACAAATCTAACCTCTGGGTGTCAGAGTTCAATATTCTCTGATTCTTTTAGTTTTTTTACGTGAGGAAGATTTAATGTCTTAATACTAAACTTATTTCTTTGAAGATAATTGACATTACATGGAGTTTTGATTTATAAAAGTGATACAGCAATATACTGAATTGCAAACACAAGCACAATACAGCAATTGCAGTGTACACTTGGATCACAGTAGAACCATGATTCCCATTGCCATGCTCACTGTGACAACAGAGCATCCCCAGGCGTTGGAAAGGACTGGATGGGTTGAAACCAGTTCAAGCTCTTTGCTCTCTTCGAAGTTCTCTCTGTTGCTGGTTTGTTTGTTGTACGCTGTTCTGGGCTGAGACACTTAACACGCTTGTGCCATGTTGATCAGTCTGGATTAGGAATATAATGCATTCAATTGATTCATTTTGGAAGACCATTTACATAACGAGTTGACCCCTTTAACTGATGCAGATGTGTGTTTATAACTAAATCCACTTTCTGGTCCCCTTGTTGACGAGAGAAATTCAGCTTCCTTTACAAAAGCTGTGATCCCATTCCTACATTCTTTTTTGAGCTTCGTGAGCTCAACACGCTTGCCTGTTTTCTCTGAGTCTCCTTCCATTGCTGGGCTTTGTTGATCACTTACAAATGGATAGAGATTGATCTCATGGCACTTGTGTTAGTATTCTTTCCAACTAATTGTTACAAGCTCTGAAAATCCATGACTTGCCATTTCAAATATAGTATATCAGAATGATCTTTCTCCTGGATCCAATAGTTGGTGTTTTTTTAATAAATAAAAGAAAAGAAGACAAAATTAACCATGTTAAATTTCAGACAAAGAAATGAGCAGCTTTGTATCAGTTTTTACATCAAGGTGAATTACAGTCAATTCCTTCTATTTTTTTTTTGTCATATTATTTACAAACACAACATATTCTTGTTGAACAGATCCATATGGCCTTCTGTTCTTCCAAATCCAGATAGAACACAGTCCTTCCATAAAAAGTATGTATGAGATTAGACAGAGATGGTGTGAATATATTTTCTGTGTACTGTTTAACTCTTATTTAATCTGGACCTAACTCTACATATGCTGATCATCCTGGGAACAGAGCAAAGACATATTAACATGTGTTCCAAACACTTTTCTGACAATTTGGATTCTTGGTTTCTTTGACATATACCTTTCTTGCTCTCTTCAGTTTTTGATAGCTGAGTTACTAATTCAAACAGAATTTAAAAAAAAAAAAAAAAGAGGAATAAGTAGTCAAAAGCCTTTTGAGCACAGAACCCTACCAGCATGCTATGGAAAACAGCATGCCTTCTTAGTAGGATGACTGCTACTGTTTTAACAGTCCCCTCTTGAGCAATCGGTGTGTATATATATATGCAGCTATCTAATTTCACCAGTTATTTAAATAAATTCCAAATTATGTATATATTGATTCACTTGACTAGGTTGATTCCAAAGAAGCCATTACTGTCAATCAAATAAATGATACGCATTTTCAAAATATTTATGCTTAGTGAATCACATAGATAATGGGAAAAAAAAAAAGCATATTTAAAATTACAGATCATTTGAAAGACTATCTATCACTTCCTTATCCTGCATTACCACACAGATATATTTTGGCATGTATTTGTTTGCTTCAATTAAATCTGGCATTAAGACATATGTAGAATAATCTGGAGAATATTTTTATTTATGCTGGAATTTTGCTGCTGTAGCTAAGGATGAAACTTTGCATTCACCAATTCTGACTCTTGCTGGACAAAGGTTTAAGGAATGCATAGCATAAAAGCTGCAGAGAGCCTTCGAATGTCATTGCCTGAACATGGCACTACTGACTGTGTACAGCGAGCTACACAATTTTTGTAAGGTCCAGGAACCACACAACAGCCCAAAACATGAGCTTCTCTACCACCTGTCACCTTCAGCTGGGGGGCACTCAAACACTTGACTTGCTAAGAAATAATCATCAGCTATTCCAGTCTTCAGCTGCTCACCACTCTCCACTGCCAGTGGATTCCATTCTTTTACAAACGAAATAACTCAATGGCAATTACAGGGAGACATGGGAATGGGAACATGACTCTGTAGCCTACTATGTAGGATCCTTACGTAAGAGTGGTGAAAAAGGATTCTGACCCTTGTTGCTAGGGCGGCTTCTTTAATTTGTTTAGTTAGTTATGTAAAAGCACTGCTGGGGGCAGGGAGCATAGCCCGTGCAGGCACACTAACCAGTAATTTGAGCTAGTATATACTCTTTGAGAGTGCTCTTGGACTAAAGAAGCATTCTTCATTTTCACTTCTCTAAAAAAGTAAGCCTTGAGATCTTCTCCACAGAGAAGACTTTATCTTAAGGGGAGGGGAAAGCTACCTGATAAACATGACAACTTTAAGGATCTGCTACTTCAGGTCCTAACTGAAGTAAGGTCATCTGGTACAGCTCAGCAAACCCAGACACCCTTCTCTCCCCACAACACCCCATACTCAGGTGACTTTTGCCACATGGTGGGAGCTGGCAGTTTTATTCAGGATCAGCTACCATAGACAAACAAACAAATTCCACTGGAATTACGTGATCCAAGAAGATTGTCTGGGTTTGTGTTTGTAGTGAAGAGTATTTCTAAATATTTTTTCATCAGTTTGACTATTTCCCTAAAATATTTTAAGGTGAAAGATTCTTAGAATTACTAAGATTGGAAAAGACCTCTAAGAACAGAGTCCAACCATTAACCCAGCACTACCATGTTCACCACTAAACTATATCCCCAAGTGCCACATCCACATGCCTTCTGAACACTTCCAGGGATGGTGGTTCCACCAATTCCCTGGGCAATTTGCAGTGCCTGACCATCATAAGCTTTCTATTGATTGATATCTCATTCAATCTGGATAATATAATTACCAGAGATGTAAGATTCAACATATACACATGCAAATCTACATCTTATCTACCTGGTCACTAGGATGCCAAAAAATGGCAAACTATATCTTTAGGAGTAATAAAATAAAAAACAGAGTTACAGTTCTATTAACTCACAGTTGAAATAAAAGAATGCATAGTGCTATGATTTAATGTTCTTTACAAGTTATTATTTCAGTAAAGATACCAGATGTACTTACGGTTTTTTACTCTTTACTATTTTCTTGTATTGTATTAATATGCAGATATTCAGTCTCTAAGAGCCATCATAACCTAGGTGTAGCTGCAGTTCTTTCCCTTGTCTCTCTCTCTCTTACAGAATAAAGCAAAAATTCCGAGAGAGTTTTGAAAGTATGCAGACAAACATAAACTGGAAATAATTTTTATTTCATCTCTGCTAAACTAAATGTTTGGAATGTAGTTTGATTTTCTATAATCAAATTTCTCCTCATTAAAAAGAATTGCATTTATAAAAATAAATGCTAGACTAAGCTTGAGTTTACAAATTGTAGCACTTTGTGCTGTGATTGCAATTTAGAGTGATATGTTGCCACTTCAGATTATTTTACATTGGCAGCTGTGGTTTTTTTATTATTACAAGTTTATTTGGCCAACATCCAGAATAAATAAAGTGATGCAAACATGTCTTTACTTTTATTGTACTTGAATGCTTGGAAGTTTGTTTAGCTTCAGTGCTCCAGAATAATTTTATGTAACAGCAGGAGATGTGTAGACTTCAAACTAAACTACTCCTTTGATGTAACTTTTAAGAAAACTACATAAAAGATATAGTTTGTTTTAATTACTGAGGCAAACAAATGAGTTCATGGGATCAATCAGTGAAAACCCTATAAACTGATTTACTTAAAGCTAGAGGTCAGACAATTATTATTAGAATATCTGTTTAAGGTTTTGGTTTGATTCAGGTTTTAAGTTTCCAAAAAACCTTAAGACTCAAAAAACATCTGGAGCCTCAGAAGTTCTCCTTCTTCTTCCATTCCAGTAAGTGTATTTTACATTAAGGTTTAAATTGGATAATTTATCTTTCTGTTTTGAAACAAACAAAAAAAAGAAATTAAAACCCCAGAAATTCTTCCCTATAATTCATAAATTATTCTCTATAATTTGTAGAATGTCATTGCTTAGATTCTTAGGTAGAGAATAATAAACAGCTCACATATTCCTTTCAGTACCATTTAATTTACCAATGCCATGGTTTCTGAATGGACTGAATGAATCCAGAAGCATGTTTGCAGATTCATTTTTCAGTACTTAAAAAGCCTTAAGCACTTCGGGAAATTATTTTTAAAAATCCAGTATATTAACTAGTAAACATTTCCAAAAAAGAGGAGAAAATACAAGCATCTGAAACCATACATTTTCTGTTTTATCTGCATGTGGTTTGATGATGGATACTGATATCCTGCTGTATAACATCTCTGCCTGAGATTAGTACTCTGCTGCTGTAATAAAGAGTTTAGGACTTTTCAATAAGATCCCTACACTGGACATAATCTGCAATGTGAGTTACATCGGTTTAAGAGTAGATGGAGATGGCTGGAGATTATACGGGATGCCTGTATGGGTTTGGAAATCTGTGCCAACTCTGGTCTATTTTTCAGGTGATTATGTACACAAACCTCTGCTGAAGAAAAGCACAGCTCTTGCCATCCTCCAAGACATGTTCTTCTTCATCTAAGTAAAAGCTTCTATCTTGCAACTATTCTTGACAATATTGGCATTAATAATCTTAAAAGCAAATATGTTTGCTTTTGTTTTTTCATAAGCTTGCTTATCAAGTTTTCCGAGCATTTGTTCACATACAGGTGTCTATCCTATGCTATTTACCAACAGTTTTCCTCCTTAAATAATCCTTTCGTTCAATACAGAAAGATAGGCATAGTATTCCATGTAAGATTTGTGACTGAGAAACAAGTAAGAAAGTGGATGAACGGGGAAGGTTTGCTAGGAATTTGTGAATTGTTTAGTGAGAATGAATGATGAATGAATGTTTAGTGAGAATGAGTGATGAAAACAATGAGTGAAATCTCAAGTTTCTAACTGTATATATGTATATTTGATACTTGACTTTTCCTAAGCGCTTTGCAAATATTACCCTATGACTTGATATCAAAACAGAAATTTTAGGAAATTTTCATCTATCATCTTGTTAAAAAAAAAAAAAAAGTACTATTAGGCTTGAAATATTTGTAGTTGATGATAAATGATACTGTGGAAATCTGGGTTTAACCTTCTGATCCAATAAATAGATTTCATCAGTAGCTTAAATCAAACTTTTATTTGCAATAGTTGATCTTTAAATGTTGGATGCATATTGACCCATTCAAAAATTAGTAATACAAAAATTTCTATGGTGCATTTCATCAAAGTATCCAGAATGTTCCGAGGGAGAATTTATCTTTACAGATAGCAAATTATCTTCTTTGAAAATTGCAAGAATCAGAAAATCTCTGTTTATTTTGAATACCTGCATAAGACAATTGCCATAAATGTTCACTGTTATTTTCATACTTTAGCATGCTTCTCAGAGACTTTGTTAGATAATGCCCAGTTTAGATAATTTTACATATGGTAATGGAGACATTTCTTCTTACCAGTATTTACAGTTTAGAACCCTACTGGACCTAATGGAAATTTATCTGATACTCTGTTAAAACTATTTTGTTCTACCATTAGAGGACAGTCAAGGCTGTGCATAAAGACAGCATCTTTTACTGGACTGACAATTACAACTAGGAAGAATTTGGCAAAATCTAGGTACAAAATTCCTTACTTTGGTCTAATACAAAGAGAGAAAAGATATCTCTTTAATTTATATGCATAAATTGGGCATTCTTTGAAAGAACTTTTAGTTGGCATCTGTGAGAAGGGAGATATTTTAATTGGAAGTGAAGAGAGAGAAAGGCAGAAAACTGAGGAGAGAGAGGAAGGAGACAGAAGGAGAGGAATTATGCAGCCTAAGAAAAAGAGAATGATTTGTGTCTTGAAGTTTTGCCATACAAGATTCAATAGAGCTTTAAATTTTAGTTTACAATCTCATCTTTGGAAGATGAGTTGTTGATCAGTGAAATTAAGTTCTTCCTTACTAAGTGCTACGTTTTCACTAGATTTTAGTGTGTGTTAATTACTACACATAAAGTCAAGTGATCAAAAGAACTCTTTTTCATCAGGAAGATATGGTAACATGTAGTCGCCATTTGTTTTATAACTGTAGAAATATACATCACACAACAGAGCGTGCAGTCAGATATTATCACTTTTGGAAGTAAGGCTTTATCTCAATGTAATGGGAATGTTTTTCCCTGGATAGTGACTATAATTATTACAGCAACAGTTGATGAAATTTTTGTATATGCAATTGTAATATTTCATGCTCTGGAAGACAACTGTTTTAATATTTATTAGTTTCACGGAGCATAAAATAATAAAAAGTAGTTGAAAATATTATATAAGTTCCTAGGTATGTCTCTGGATACTAATTGTGAAGAACTATGTAAAAAAGTCTCCAAAAACGAGTAAGTTATTCAGATTAAATTTAAAACTAAATGTATCAGCCACAACAGGTATCTGAAATCTATATTGATGAGTTCCAGGCTGTTTTTCTTGCCATTTCAGAATTCTATTAGCTCTGAGTTTTAATGTATGTGTGTACTCATGTAAAGTATATATACTGAAATGTTTTCTTGCTAATTTTTGACTTCCATGTACTACCATTCCTTAAAAAATAATCCAGCTGGAGAGAGATTCCAGATCCTTTTATAAATTCTGTCACTTCTGTAATATGTTTTGTGTCATTTACCTGTCCCAACAGAATTAATTTTCTTCTCATGTCTTCTGCCTCCACCTGAGGAGTGTTGGAGAGAAACAGTAGAGATCAGGATTTGAAAATCATCAATCAACTGCACAAAAGACTGAAACAACAACAATTACTACCACCCAGAAATGGGATGAGGGTTAGTTATCCATGGGGAAATGAAGACTCTGTTAAACTTCCCAGTCTCTCAATATCCTGATGTTCCCTGACAAGCCTAAACTGCAGGTCAAATTCATCTCATTCATCACACAGTGTAAATCTGATGGCTCAGTAAACACATTTTAAGGTTGTGATTGGCTTACAGTTAGCCTAAAACAACATCTTTCCCTTCCTCAAACCAAATTCTACATTTAGATTCCTATTTTCAATTTTTCCAACCTTTCAGTTTTTAGGCGTAACACTGGTTTAGAAAAGCACACAACAGAAAACACCTGTGCAGTCACGCACTATGGCAACTTAATAGGCAAAAAATAATAAAAGAAACAAACCACTTTCCCCTCTGGGTTTTAATTTTTCAGTTTTCCAAGTTTTTCACCTACCATGGCAAAAAGGTTAGAGTAGAATGATCCAAAAACCATTAAAATAAGTAGACACCTTTCCATTGAATGTAGATAATGTTTTATGAGAACTCGAAGAAACAGAATAATCATGGTAACAATACCAAGGAAAGGAAGGTGATTTACTACTTCTTAGGTTGCTTCTAACTATAACGTGAACCTGTGGTTCGTGGAATATTTTAGGGTGAAAGGAGTAATATTGAAGATTAGATAATGTACAGATTCTTTAGGCAATCATATACTTAGGATATTTTTAAAATATTTTTACAGTATTAAAACATCTCCTTGAGTTACTATTCGTACTACATAGTCACACTTCATTGTCCATAGTCTGACTCATCAGAGCCTTGTACCAGATTTTACCTCTTTCTGAAATATTTTACATCTTCAGTAAGCCCACTCTGCTGCAAACAGAAAGCTGGTGATACAGCTGATACAGCTTCAGGGGTTATGATATCAAAAGTAAAAAGAAAGGGAAGAGGGTATTAAAGAAAAGTTTGCTAAAAAGGGAGATGCAGGAAAATGCTCAAATTGTTCATATGTCACAATAAAAGCCAAAAGCAGCTTAGTGTTCAAGTGCCATAACCTCAAATTTATGTCTATCTATATGTGTATATATATATGTATATTAGAATCTTTAGGCACATAACTAAAGGAAGCCCAATTCACTGCAATTCTTCCTAATTTAATTTTGTCACCCAGAGCCCTCTTAATTCCAAGTAATTTCTATGCTGTCTATGCTGCAAACTCTACTTCCAAATATACTTTTTTATTTAGCAGACTTATTCTCCAGTGACAAACTTTATATACAGACACATATCCATAAATCCTTAGCAGATGGATATCTATCACTTAGAGTTTATTTACAAGAAAAAGATACTGGTGTCCACCTTTCATGTATTGGTTCAGTGGTTTAGCAGTTCATTAGTATTTCCTACACGTTTAATGGAAGATGACAAATCTAGTGTTCAGGGTGAATTTATAGAGGTACCTAAAATAGTTCAGAAAGTCAAAGGTCGGAGAAAAAAGGGGAATTGAAATTGATGTAATCACATCTCTTTTCCTACCTTTCTTTCCAACCCAGAACCAATGTTATGATTTCAGTGGGGAAACCTTTAAATGGTTGTCTATCTGTATATTTAATAAAATACCAACCATATGAAGTAGATTCTATATATATCTTCATTTTCCAAGCACTTTACCATAAATGTTGCTAATTTTATTCAAAGGGAGGTCAATTTATATATTTAAAATGATATTTTTTGATTGCTTTGTCTCTCAGTAAATTTGGATAAAGCTATGGAGATCAGATTTATTGCTCTGCTTCTTTAATCTATTAAAGATTATCTGTGTAGAAAAGGATATTTCTTTTCTTTAATGCCAATTGGAGATGTGCTGCGTAGTATTTGTTCTGCATAGAACACTGTGCATTTTATTTTAATATGTATTTAGGAAGCTGTGACTCATTTTTTACATAGAGTCACAGGAAAAGAACTTCCTCTGATAGGTTTGTTGTTTTGATTTTTTTTCATTTGTGTGTTTGTTTCCTCATCTGTTACACACTTTGCATAATGCTTCAGTCATGAATGCTCGCCCTGGAGAAGACAGAATCTTTCTTGCATGTTTGCTTCTTAATATACTACTTTTTGTTAAATATTGGTATTTGACTTTTAATTCCATATAAAGCAGAAAAATATATAATGACTTCACTTATGAAATAAAGAATAATTATATTTAGTGTTTAATTGAATCATCACTGTAAAAATGGTTTTTGAACACTCAAGAAGAAAACCTTGATTTAATTAATAAAAAGATTTAGAAGCATGAAACAGTAGTATGCTATGAAAAACATCAAGCAATCTTCATGTTAAAGTTTGAACCATGATTCATACAAGTTCACCTGAATTCACAGGCTGGGCAGAGAATGCATTGAAAGCAGCACTGAGAAGAAGGACTTGGGAGTTGGCGGAAAGCTCAACATGACCTGGCAAACTGCATTTGCAGCCCAGAAAGTGAACTCTCTTCTGGACTGCATGAAAAGAAGCGTGGCCAGCAGGTTGAGGGAGCTGATTCCCCCCCTCTACTGCCTTGAGACCACACCTGGAGTGCTGTGTCCAGTTTTGGCACCTCTAAAGGAGGATATGGACTTGTTGAAGTGATTTCATATGAGGGACACAAAGATGATGCTTCATCTGGGGCTGCAGCACCGCTGCTATGAAAACAGTCTGAGAGAGTTGGGTCTGTTCAGCCTGGAGAAAATAAGGCTCCAGGGAGGCCTTATAGCAGCCTTCTAGTACCTGAAGGGGAAGTACAAGAAAGCTTGAGAGGGACTATTACCAGGACACGTAATGATAAAATAAGGGGAAATGGTTTTAAACTGAAAGAGGGTAAACTTAAACTAGATATTAGGAAGAACTTCCCTACTAAGGAAATCTTTACTTTCATGTGAACATAAAAGTCTTTGAGGCTAGGATGAATGAGACTTTAAACAACCTGGTCTAATAAAATCTGTCCCTGCTCACAGCAGGGGACTGGAACTAGATGATTTTTAAGGTCCCTTTCAAACAAAGTCACTTTTTGATTCTATGCTTCTAGAATTTCTGAAGGATACGTTAGAGAAATTAGAAATGAAGACACAGGAGATTCCTGTCTCAAATATGACACCTGATCTGTGTGGCTGTGAGAAGATAAGATTGAGGGTGAAAGGATAATGATACAGAAATCATAGGGAAAAATATGGTTGCTACTCCCTGGACGGAATGTGGTCAGAATACCTGACCTCCCACGCACAATACACTCCAAGAAGGACTAAACGGAGGGGTGGAGCAGCCAGGCTCTGTCAAAATCCTTGCAGAGAAGGGAACTCAGTGGTACTTTTTAGCTAATAAGCTGCACAGCAGCTGAGAGCTAAAGGAGATACAGGGAGATGTTCTGCTTTTGAATCAGCAACCGTGGCAAAATCCTTCTCCTCGGACTGACGCACATCCCATCCCAAGGCTATCCCAGATACTATCCTGAGGTACCCACCCCCACAGTACAACCACCACTCACTGAGGAAGATTTATGACTGAAGTCACACAAGCTCCACCTAAACACAAAGAAATAGTATAAAAGTGATTTAAGAATGGGGAGAAGAGAGGGGAAGACTCCACCGTAACTGCTGGGATCTGTCGACCGGCTGAACCTTTCTTCTCCCCCTGTAGGAATTCCTGTTGGGTGAGAACCATACTCTATGTGCATCGAATTATTATCTCGAGGTAGCTTTTACTGGGGATTAGAGCTTGCTAGTATATTGCTTTGAATATATTTTTGCAGTCAGATTCTATCACCAGCAATTCTCAAACCTTAACCTGTCACGATTTTCTTAATAAAAAATGTTACTCTGGAAACTGCTAATGTGAGTCCTTTGAAGGCCACAGCGCTGGCAGTGCTGGCAGTGGGTAAAGGTGTAGAGACCCAAGAGGAGGTTTCTCTGTTTAGCCTGTGACCCTGAACAAGGTAGCTGAACCCCCTCCAACCCGTTGAAATGATCAGCTAAGGGTCTCTATAAAGGGGCACTGCAGACTGGTCAGGCACAGGAGTCTCAGCTTTCCTGAAGTGCTGACAGACTAATCAAATACTAAGGGTTTGAGAAAATCTCCCCTTTTCACGTGACAGAGATTCTATTCATATATAATTTGTGTAACACTGATTTATTCTCAGGTTTTTTTGTCTACATCCTCAGTGTTTCATGAGCCTGTATAAGCAGTCTATATATATATCACCATACATCTTTTAAAAAAAATCTAATATTTTTATAGTTAGACATTTGCTATTCTGTTGATATCTGCAATAGTTTTAATATAAAACTATAAAAAAAGACAATTTATTTGCTTCCTTACAATGAAACGGGTCATCATAATAGGTAAGCTAATGACGTATTCTAGCTAACAGTGATAATAACAGAAAATCTGCTTAGATTCATGGGGTGCAAATAATAGGCAGCTATCAGGTTTCAAATGCTTATTTCTCACAAAGCTTTTTATTTTTGAAACATTAAGCAAGTACTCCCTTTACTTTCACACAGATTTAATTTAGAAAAGTTTGGAAATGCCAGAGTGCCTGCTGCAAGGAAGTTTGCTCATCAGCTGTCTTTCATTAATGTGCTGGTATATTCTAAGATCATAATGTAGTGTGGAAAGAGATGGAGAAGTAGGATCTTGCTGACTTTTCATCCTGAATATTAAGATCCTGTGGTTTCTATCTTGAAAGACGGATAGTTTTTTTTGCCTAATTTTTTTCCAGTTTATTTGTCTTTCTGTTCTAGAAGCATCTCTCCTCCTAGGGACACAGGATTAAATTGAGCTATCTTGTCTAAAAGCAGTAGAGCCAGTAACCAATTTGAGTTTTGACATTTAGAGATTGATGGAAGAGAAAATAACATAGGTAAAAAATTTAGGCAGTGATGAAATTGTATGTCTGAAGCTGCTTACCCAGAAGACAGCCTTTGTACTAGCAAAGGAGAAAGCTTTACTTTAAGCCACAGGAAACAAATGTGCTGTATAGATAATAATAACATCTCATGTAGAAAAAGAACTTTCATTTCTAGAAAATTTAGCTATATGGTAACATTTTTTTTTTCTTAAAAAAATGAATAAGGCTGTTATAAAAAGGAACTGAGATGACGGGCAGCAGGAGAAGAAGCAGAAGGGAATCACTTTGCTGCTAAAAATAGCGTTTTGGGAAGAAATCTCCTTTAGGTAATATTTCTAATGTAACATTTTTAATTTTCATAAAGCACCATTATAATGCTGAGTTTAGTTCTGGCTCTTGTAAAGAACAATGTTCTTTAGTTGAAAGCTTTTATTGAAATTTCTCCCCTGAGTGACCTATTTGGGAATAGCTGCATTAATTTGAATTAGGTGCTTATTAAGGCAAAGTTTAGTAATTGGTGTTTTCTTTTTAAGAAAACAAATGGTTTGTCATCAAAAAAACCCAGCCCAAACCAAAAACAAAACCAAACAACAACTATTAGAAAGGAAAGTAAGTTAAAGAATTTTTTAAATTAATAAATGTCATTCAGATATTAGATAAGCCATGTTTTCATTTTGATGAGCGAGTGAGCTGAAAACAACGAACACTTGTCTGGAACTTCAGACTGGAAAATCAGCACTGAAAAGGGAATAGTATGGTGGGAAAGGAAATCCTTCAGTTATAGCAGATGAATGTTGGAAAAGATTGCCAAGGGCAGGTATACAATCAGCCTCAGTGGAAGATTCAAAGCCAGTTTACACCACTCTCTGAGACCTGGCTTAGAAATAATAAAATATTTCCTCCTCTAATGCAGAGGCATTGGCTAAATGACCCAGCAGAAAGCTGTCACATCCAAAATACTCTTTTAAGAAAAATCCATTACACTGAGAACTGTAATACATTTTTTCTGTTGCTCAAGGAAAATACAAATCTGTATTTCCACTGGGCATTTTGGACATGAGCCAGCAATGTCTGCTTGCAGCCATAAACTCAATTGTATCTTGGGCTGCATAAAAAGAAGTGTAGCCAGCAGGTCAAGGGAGGTGATTCTCTGTCGCTGCTCTGTTCCTGTGAGACTGTCATAGGCAGAATGGGAGCTTCAGACAAAGTTTATTAAAGAAGCCCTCCCTTTGAGTCACAAGGCACAGAAAGGATCCCCTTGCTTTCTAAACTCCTTCTCAGAGAGGAATCTAGGTGTGGCTGGATCTAATCCTAACCCCAGACTTAGTCAATGGCTTATGTCTAAAGAATTATATACCTGAAATTGAAACTTTATAGAACATTTTTCTGCAGGATTAAGTATGACAAAGCAAATACAATTATATAAATAAACTAAGGATTTATTTAAGTTATTTAATGATTATAATGATGATAATGATTAGACAAAAATATCTTAATCAGAATTATTTGTTACAAAGCATGGATAGCTATAGCTGCTAGCATAGTGCACTATTTTTGAAGCAATACTGAAACAATTATATTAAAGCAATTATATTGAGGTAATTATATTAAAGCTAGCAAAACAATTATTAAGTTGAGATTGGTGTTACTCACCCACACCAATGACTGTGGGCAAATCCATTGCTCAGTCTCAAGGAGCAACCTTGAGGGGTGTTCCCATTCAAGGGAAGCATCTTCACACATCTTAGGGAGGTATGCTAGAAGTCCTCACTGTGCAAAACTGGGATAAAGTGATTGACCGCCAGTCATATACGTTTTTTAGATTATGTGTTGTTAGATTTACTCAGCCAAATAGACTTTATGCTGAAAAAGGTGTTACCAGCTCTTTGGTTTCTTCTGCTCAACACTTCTGACTCATTTCTGTATCAGGGCCTGCACATCCTTGCTGCTCCCAGCCTCATTCAGGGAACATCTGTCTTGCATGTCCTCATGGTGAATCTGATAGGTCAGTCAAGCTGGTCTCAGCATTTTTTAACTCTTAAAACAGCAGACCCTTCTGCCCGGGTTGCAGCAAGAGGGTGGAGAGTAGCACAGCGTGGGCACAACTAGGTTGTTATTCTATATGACTGACTTCATCCCTGGGGGGCGTGATTTCAGGAATGTGTGCACCCTTTAGAAGAGGGCCTGTTTGCCTCACTTTCTCCAGTGGAAAAGCTGTTGGCATCAGCCGTAGGTACTCCGTCCTTTCATGCCATCCTTCCCCCACCTATCCCTTCGAGCTGCAGCTCCAAGGTGTGGTGCTGAAAACAAGCATCAAAACTGAGAAACAAGATGGCACTGAATGACAGTGCCCATGGGGCAGGCTATATCCCTGTTTAGGCAGAGAATCCTGCTACAGAGACCCCAGCTGGAGTACTGTGTCCACCTCTGGGGTTTCCAGCAAAAGAAAGACCCCAACCTGTTCAAGCAGGTCCAGAAGATGGTCACAAAAATCATCGGAAGACTGGAACATTTCTTCTATAAGAAAAGGCTCAGAAAGTTGCGGGGGGTTAGCCTGGAGAAGAGAAGGGTCCAGGAAGAATGTTAGGTGGGCTTTTGATAGTTAAAGGAGGCTTATAAGAAAGATGGAAAGGACTTCTTGCCAAGGCCTAAAGTGACAAGACAAGGGTAACAGTTTTAAACAGAAAGCATGTAAGTTTACACTGGGCATCAGGAAGAATTTTTTTTTTTTTTAAATGAGGGTGGTAAGGCACTGGAACAGGTTGCTCAGACAAGCTGTGGGTACCACATCATTAGATGTGTTCAGAGTCAGTTTGGATGGGGCTATGAGCAACCTGATAAAGTTATAGATGACCCTACCCATGGCAGAGGGTTTAGACTGGGGGATCTGACCTGTACAGAAGCAGAAGTCCCTGTTGGAATTTCTTGTCATTATTTGTTGCTTAAAGGAAGATGACTAAAAGCACAGAAACATATCTACACCTTACTTATATTGCATGAAATAATGTTTTTCTACCATGAATTTCCACCATACATTTCCAAAAGCAAAAAGACATGATCACAAAAAATGCATAATTTAATCTCACCTAATGTGTATAATAAACCATAGAATTTCATTCATTTACTTCATACTAACGTGGGTAATTTAATTTCATTCATCTTTCTCTTCAGGCCAGAAGTCCCACAGTGGAGACTCTCAGGACCGTATTACTCGATCTCAAATATGGAGAAGTGAATTGCAGTAGGTCTGGAGCCTAAACATAGCAGTTTACTAGGATGTAACCATAACGTTCTAGGACGTGTGGTTTTGACACACCTGATCAGCTGTTTAAACCCTTTCCTGACAGTTTTGTGTAGACTCGTGACTCAGTTTTGTGTCCAGCATCATTGGCTGCAGTCTTTCTGTGAATGGCCTGTTAATGACCTGTTCTAGTTTTCCTTTATTCTCAATTTGTATTTGTCTATCTTGGTTCTTGTCATGCCCTTTTTGCTGTACTGAAAACATCCTTATAAAGAGTTATGTTTATAATATCTGATTAGATCACTTGTTTATCTCCCTCAATAATTTTCTTAAAATTCTACAGTCTGTGGGTTTTGTATTTTTTCCACCTTTATCCTTTCAACTTGAGCCCTTTAGATCTCTGGAATATTTGTCAATTAGTGTTACATGAAGAAACAAATTCACCCTCATTGTTCTACTTCCTTGAACTCCATGCTTCCAGCACACTTTTTTATTTGCTACATAGGCATGGAGTCTGTTTATTATATAATGCCAACATTCTTTTGAATGTCACCATTTGGCCAGAGGTGGCTTGAGATCAGAAACGAGTCCTGTGATAATCCACTCTTATCAAATCTCAGCCATTAGAAGTAAAAGTTTTTCTTTATTTTTGACATCTTCTTTCTTGTTTAAATCAAGCCTTACACTGATGAAAGATATGGAGTAAATTGGATATTGTAGTTCCCCTTCTCCAACTAACTGTTGGTGTAATCTGATACACAGAAATCTCTTACAGCCTTGAAAATAGTGATCTTAGAAGAAATCTCAAGACAACAGAGAGGCTGAGAAGTATTTAGTCTCTCCTTATATATCACTTCATGCTCTGCCCTGGCATTGGTACCAGACTGTCAGCCCACTACTCTCTGGTCAGGTTCATTTAGGTTTTCCACAAGGAAGAGATTAATATTTTAATATAAAATTTACTTATTTAAAGATAATTAGCATTACAAAGGATTTTGATTTAGCATAATGCAGTGTACTGATATCACAACACAAGCACAATACTGCAAATCCAGTGTACAGTTGGATCACATTGCAAACAGGACTCCTGTTACTGGTCTTTGTATGTTCATTGCCAGAATGCTGGGCATTTCTAGTTGCCGGGAGGGATTACACAGGTGGAAGTCAGCTCAAGGCTACTGCTCTCTCCAAGGTTCATTTTGACAGTTGCTCAGGAGCCACTTCCCCCATGCTGGTATGACTAAATCAGGAAGATACTTACATTTTCTGATTAACTCAGGGAAAGCCGTTTAGACAACCAGCCAATTCACTTGACTGACCCAGCCGTGTGAGTAACACAAGGGCCACATGCTGGTCCCTTTGGTGTTCAGGTAAATTCGGCTTTCTCTACAACACCTGTGCTCACTCCCTGTATCCTACCCTGAGCACATCACCTTGGCCCATCTCCTCCATGCCTTCTCCCACTGTAGGGGCTTATTGATCAGTCACACAGATGCATTCCATTTTCAACAACCAGAGTTTTCTCTGCTCCAGAGAGGATTTGCCCTGTCATTATAAGCATGTTGTGATAATGCTGCCTCAAAGGAAGCAGGAGACAGAGATAAATCAGAGATACAAACTTGATGACTGAAGTAATTTACCTTTAGCTCACCTTTGTTGTGTGACTGGTTGCGAGAGAGGTTCCTTGGCCTACATATTTACCTTGAATGACCAATGCATATGACTTAGGAGCCAGAGTACAGGAAACCTGCCCTTTGAGAACACAAAATGCTTTAAAATCACATGTTCTTATTTTTACAGTTGTTTCAATCTAATGTGGCCTCCAGCATAAATTGAAGCAGCCCCAGCATAAATCAAAGCAGCCCATGGAGCTGCTCTAGCTAATGCCTACTCAATACCGTTGCCTCTGAAGGTCTCTGAGACCCATAATTGAAGACTTTGTCACTACTCCTACCCTTAGCAACAGATAAGAGCTGTGGGATGGGTGAAATTCACTACGGCGGGGGGGTTTAGTTTGAGGTTTTGGTTTTTTTTAAATTGCAGTCAAAATGGCACCCGACTTGAAATGGTTTAGTCTGAATCTAAAAACTGAGCCCCAGCCACTGGGGGAAGATAGGGTCAGAAAATTTTCGTAAACAAATTAAATATGATCTTGAAGGAAGTAATGCCCTCAGTACAAGATATGGATTATTGGGGGAAAATTACTTTGGTTTCAAAATGGTGCCTCAAAAAACTATTGAGAACCTCTGGGCAAGCCTGCAAAGTATTAAGTCATCCACTCTTTCAGCAAAAGAAAATTTACATTGGTTAAAACTGTCCAAACTTCCTGTCTGTGGGGAATAAGTGATGGTACACTTTAAATTACCTTGACGTGTCTATATTCAGAAACTGTGTAGATCCAGCCTTACTAAAGAGAATGTGCCAGAGGTCATTAAGAAATCACTTGTAAAGTTATTGATATTTTTGAACAAAGCAAAGAACACTCTGTACCTATTTCTTAACAATTCATCTCTGATAAAGCTGAGCGACAAGGAATTAAAAGTTGAAATACAGTAAAACCAACAAGAATAGAACCATACATCTATACTTGATTCTAATCTTTTATTCTCTTCATCTGTATTTTCAGCAAGAGTGTGATGTTTTCACATTCAAATAAAGAAAGCGGAAAATATTTGTCTTCAGATATGGAATAATTTCTGATAGTGCTGCAGAAATACTGGGAACAAAAAGGAAAGCAAAACCCCCCCTACCACTGACGTTCAGATACATACCGCTGGGGAGATACCAGAAATGGTCATCTTCACAGATTTTGGGCTTTTTGAAACAAATTAATTTATTATCGGACTTCTTTCAAAGTACCAAAAAGCTCAAATCCATGTATTCTGGTTGCTAGGAAAGTCTCCTGCCAGCATGCTGTGGTATCAGATAAAGTTTACCAATTTCGCTGTTCTAGTCTCAAATCAGAATGACTTGAACTCTGTAAGTTGAGGTTTTGAGGGTTTCTATGGGTATTTTTGGTTGGTTGGTTGGTTGATTGTAATTTTTTTTCAATAACTATACTTGGAAGATACCTTCTTGATGCAGTTGGAAAGGCTGCTTAAAAAATTTGCAGTGTTAAAGATTCTTACCAGATTAAGATATGAAGATTATTTATTCTTTAAATTCTAGAAGGAACCTAAAAGAAATCTTTGACTGGGAAACTCTTACAGTGAAAATATTGCTAGCTCTGGGTTCGACAAAGGAATATGGGTTCTGAGTGGACACAATTTTGATGTGTTCTAATTCCATCTACCTTTGTGTCCTAAAGTAGCTTTTTATGTACCTATCATTATGTAATTTCAAAGATTAAATCTGCTTCAAAAAGATGTTTGAGTGCTTCGGAAGCCTTTGAGGACTACCAAGAGAAAGACTAAGGCTAAAACTCCAAAAACTGCTATCACAGAACAAAGATGCTGGAGTTAACAAGAGGGAGGAAAAGAAGTTCCACAAAGTCTGTCTGAACCTTTTGGACACAACAGATAGGTGAGATTTTTGAAAGCTATAGCCACTGTGTCAATAGAATTGACAGTTCAATACAAAAGTGTTACCTACAACTATAAGTAACAGTAGTCTAGAGTAACAGTATAAAATAATGGTATATTGGCATCTAGTCTCACATTATCCCAAGAGAACTGAACTACATAGTACCAAAGGTTTATAAGTGCTAAGCAGGGAGTCTTCTAATAAAGTCATGTGTTTTGGTTTTGCACAACCTGGTTTTTGGTAGTAGGGGGGCCACAGAGGTGGCTCGTGTGAGAAGTGGCTGGGAGCTTCCCATGATGTCCATCTGAGCCAGTGGCTGATGGCTCTGAAGATGGACATGCTGCTGGCCAGAACCGGGCCAGTGAGAGAGGCTGGTAACCCCTCTGTGATGACATATTTAACAAGAAAATCAAAACAAAGTCAGGGGGTTTTTGCTTCTACTCAGAGAAGAGAAGGAGGTGAGAACATGTGAGGGCAAACAACATGGAGACATCAAGGTCAGTGGAGAAGGAGGGGGAGGAGGTGCTCCCAACAGTGGAACTGAGATTCCCCTGCAGACCATGGTGCAGACCATGGTGANGTGGGAGGACTCACACTGCAGCACGTTTGGCAGGACTGCTGCTCATAAGAGAGGACCCACGCTGGGAAGTTCATGGAGAACTGTCTCCTGTGGGAGGGACCCCAAAGTCTCACAGGGGAAGGACTCCTCTCCTGGAGCAGCGGAAGAAAATCTCAGGTGACAAACTGACCAAATCCCCCTGCCCTGTCTCCCTGCGCTGTCAGTGGGAAGGAGGGAGGGCCTGGGAGCGGGGGAAGGGCTTATTTTACTTCTTATTATCCTCCTCTGATTCTGTTAGTAAAAAATTCACTTTGCAACCTTAAGTTGAGCCTGTTTTGCCCTTGAAGTGTTTCTCCAGGTCCTTATCTCAACTCATGAACACTTTGTTAATTTCTTTTCTCTCCTCTACCCAGCTGTGGCAGGGGAGGGTGAGCGAGTGACTCTCGTGGGAGCCTGGCATTGGACCAGTGTCAAACCACGACATCATGGCAAAGTTCTTTTGGCCTAGATGCCTTTATCTTTAAAGGTAAAAAAATGCTGCTCCTGAGATGAAGCATAAAGCACCAGCAAAAGGAAGAATTCTGCATTTACCCATGCCTTCATTATTTTGTTTTTCTTAGTGTAGGTGTCCATATATATTAGACATTGAGCGTGTCTGCGGAGACACAATAAAGACGCTCTTACACCTGCCAGGTTCAGCAGGAAGGAAGGAAAAGACCTTTATTGTTTACATTATCTCATTCTTATACACGTCCCAACTCCACAAGGGATTGGAGAGCATGTCACTTCCTTCTCAATCCCACTGGAGAAGAAAGGTGCTCATCAAAGCTCTCTTATCACAAAAGGAATGAAAAACAGAAAATACCGTTAAGTAAACACTGGCTATTATTTACATAAAACTGTGTGAGAAAGAATCTGACTCCAAAGTTAAAAACAGAAGGCTTACAAAAACCAGGGCAATAATTGAGAAATGTCATGTGTTTTAATTCCTCCTTCAATCAATGACAATTTATTTATCAGTTGTGCATTGTGACATATACTCATAAAGTGGGATGTGTAACTCATCGGTATCGTAGTTCTAATTGTTCTAAAGCTTACGTCTCTTATTCAGATTTGGGTGGTAGATAGTTTTCAGACTCAGGGACTGAAGAATTTCAAGTCAGGAATTCAGAGGGTTTATGCAGTAAAAGAGAGGATTTGAAAGTTATAAGTAGTTTCTTCAAAACAAGCAAACAAACAATAGCCAAAAAAATACAGAGCCAAACCCCAACTCACAAAACAAATCCACAATGTATTAAATGAGAGGTGAAATCTAAGTTACTGCACAAAAATAATTGGGAATAACCGTGGCCTGAGGAAACTATTGCTAAGTTTTTTAGTGTGTTTGGGATTTTGTTTGAATTCCCAGACAAGAACTCTCTTCTCCTGTTTATATGCATAAGCTGACTCCATGTTGCAACAGAAAATAACAGGATAGTGTCATCTTTTGACCAGCATGCTACTAGAAGAACAAATGGCCAGGTTTTCTTTTTGAAAGCAGGAGCCAGAATAGATTTTAACAATTTAACAATTTAACAATTTAACAATTTAACAATTTAACAATTTAACAATTTAACAATTTAACAATTTAACAATTTAACAATTTAACAATTTAACAATTTAACAATTTAACAATTTAACAATTTAACAATTTAACAATTTAACAATTTAACAATTTAACAATTTAACAATTTAACAATTTAACAATTTAACAATTTAACAATTTAACAATTTAACAATTTAACAATTTAACAATTTAACAATTTAACAATTTAACAATTTAACAATTTAACAATTTAACAATTTAACAATTTAACAATTTAACAATTTAACAATTTAACAATTTAACAATTTAACAATTTAACAATTTAACAATTTAACAATTTAACAATTTAACAATTTAACAATTTAACAATTTAACAATTTAACAATTTAACAATTTAACAATTTAACAATTTAACAATTTAACAATTTAACAATTTAACAATTTAACAATTTAACAATTTAACAATTTAACAATTTAACAATTTAACAATTTAACAATTTAACAATTTAACAATTTAACAATTTAACAATTTAACAATTTAAATTAGATTTAAACTGTATCAAAAGCAATGTGACCAGCAGGTTTAGGGAGGGGATTCTTCCTCTCTGCTCTGCTCTTGTGAGACCCTACCTAGAGGCCTGCATCTGTTGCATATAGGTAAAGCCTTATAAAATGAAGGCCTTGTTGCCTTTGTAAAATCATGGCTCAGGCCTGTTACTTCAGCTAAATAGAGGGGCACCTGTGGGAACCGACAGCTGGGCTGAAAGCCTCGCAGGCACCAACCTTGACGTAATCAGTTTGTACCCCTGAGAATAGCAACATTAACAGAAGCAAGAAGCAAACAACAGAGAGAAGATGTGGCAGCTGCAAAAGGGAGGATACTGGCTGATAATGCAGCAAGAATCTGTGCACGTTATAAACAACCAATAATATTGTATTGTAGTAAAGCTAATGGCCAATGAACATGCAGCACGAATGTTAAGAAACTGTATAAAAGAAGCTGTGTTAGTAATAAAAGCAGCTTTTTATCTTTTTTGCTTGGGGCTGTTGGTGTGTGTGTGTGTATGTTGTGCCATACTGTCTCAACAGCAACACTGCATCCAGCTCTGGGGTCCTCGACATATGAAGGGAATAGAACTGTTGGAGACAGTCCAGAGGAGGCCAACCAAGATTCCTAGCAGCTTCCCTACAAGAAAAGGCTGAGTAAGTTGGGGATTTTCAGCCCGGAGAAAAGAAGGTTCCAGGAAGACCTTATTGTCATCTTTCAGTACACAGTGGGGGCCTGGAGGAAAGCTGGAGGACTTTTTTCAAGGACTTGAAGTGACAGGACAAGGAGTAATGGCTTTAAACTGAAAGAGGATTTAGATTAGATATGAGGAAGAAATTCTTTACTGTGAGAGTGGTCAGGTACTGGGACAGGTTGCTAGAGAAGTTGTGGATGTCCATCCCTGAAAGGGTTGATCAGGGCTTTGATCAATATGGTCTAGTGGAAGCTGCCCCTGCTGATCACAGACAATTGGATCTAGATGATCATTAAGGTCCCTCCCAGTGAAAATCATTCTACAATTCTATGAATATTGCAAAAGAGGTACATTTGAATTATATAGATACTTCATTAATCATGTAAATACTTATTTTGACATGAAGTGTTGGAGAAAGTATTTTCCCTTTTTTTCTGTAATTTGTTAAAAGCTTTTCATCGTTGCATTAATTAAACCTTGACTTAGCACAAGGAAATGTCAGAACAATTCTGGATGAGGTTGGACCCATCTTCCACTTCTTGCTACACTGAATATTTGAGACCTTAAAACTGGAGGGCTTCACTGATGATCAACAGGATGGGGTCTTCAAAAATGGTCTCACCCTCTTTCAACTGCTTTAATATTTAGGAGCATTCTGGGAGTGTCTGAAGAGTGATCTTACTAGAATTCCAAATGCTTTTTAAAATCTTTTCTCTTTTTTCCTTAAATACAATTTTATAGTTCTCCAGTTGTTACACTGCTGTCTTCAGGTTGCCTGTGGCCTTCAAAAAGCTCTTTTATTCATAGACAAAAGAATTTTAAGTTGTAGTCAACCATTAGCAGAACATCAATAGCTTACTGAAAGATTATCAAAGGCTGCATACCTCTAAATCAAAATCTTTGCAGTGATGAGCATCAATAAATCTGGTCTAATATAACAGTGAATAAATGACCATATACTCCAAATCTATATTGAAATGAAGTTTTAAACTCTGATTACTTCAAATAATAAGCAAAAAAACTAGCTGAAGAAACTTTTCCACTTATTAGTAAATATTAATGGTACTGAGTCCCCTCCTTTTATAACTTTGTATAAAACATATCATGTCACATGTCTTAAATATAACAGCACAGCATTTGAATTAACACTTTATACATCCTTTTACATTGTATTCATTAAGGAGTTACCAAGGGGAAAAGTGTTGATATAGAATGTATCAGTTATATGGAAAAAACTTTAAGAAAATAGCCATTGTTAAAATTCAGAAGTACATAGGAGTTAAAAAGTAGTTTTCTTTTAAAATAAGTACTTTTAAAGAAGAAACATAATTTGAAATAAAACTTATAACTTAAAACTTATAAAACAAAGATATAGGTACTACTTCCTAATAAATACTGGACAACAAGGCAGAGATAAAAGGGTTTAAGTTTTTTCAGAAAATATTTAGAAAGAAGGAATTCTAACTGTTCCCTGTTATATAAGCATGTCTTTTATTCTGTTTCACATAAACAAAATATTCAGATTCTACCCCCTGCTATAAGAACATAATCTATATTGATGAGGAAATGCTTCTGCTTTGTAATTTTACCAGAGAGTTTCTTGAAAAGTTACTCCTGGAAGGAGTTACTTGGAAAGTTTCTTTGAAGTTAGTCTTGAGAAAGAAATGAAAGTGATATAAAGATTTTGTCCCATTCTCTCACATTTCAAGAGAAAAAAAAAAAAGATGAAAGAAAAGGAGAAAAAGATGAGTTTCAGTTCACTACAGTGGTGAGACTGAACTAAAGCCCATTCTAAAGAAGAGTAAAATATGAATACATTTAATACTGAGGTTATGCAACAGGAATTTTGTCAAGCCATCATAGAAATGCAGAACCATGTAGGTTGGAAAATGATTCCAGAGGCCACCTAGCAAAACATTCAGCTCAAAGCAAATTCCATTTGACTATGTCGTTTTGTCCAGCTAAGATTTAAATGTCTCCAAGGGTGGAGATTTTACAAACTCTCTCAGCAACCTCGTGTTTGCTGCCCCTCATAATGAAAAAAACTTTTCCTCTATTGAGACATAGCAACTTGTGTTTGTAACTTCTTGTCAGAAGTCTTGTTTCTAGTCTTCTTCATTTTGGGCACCTCCATTCAATGTCCCGTCTTAAGGTAGCCTCCACTTGTCTCTTTACTTGGAGCAAGGTCTGGGGCTGTTGTCTCTGTCTGGTCTTTGAGGACCCTGTGAATCTTCTGTTCTTCCTTCCTGATGGTGCATAGCTCATTCACCTCCTCCTGCTGCCCTTTCAGCTGGTGACTCAGCACCTCAACCAGAGCACGTCTCATGCAGGGAGGGCACTTGTTAGGTCCTGAAGGGAGGCACCAGACACTTCTCGGGCAATTCCAGAGCAGCAGGCACTGCCAGAGATGAGGATGGCAGCACAATATCAAAGGCTTGTGTCTCGGTGTGGGTCTCTGATGTGTGGAGTAGTATCTACCCCAGTTGGTGTTGGAGATGGTGCTATTTCAGTCACTGCACAGTTTTGAGTAAAGATTCAGAGTCCCTTTGTGCCGCTGCTGCATTATGACAACTGCTGTAGCTGTGTCAACTGCCTTTGTTCCCTCCATTTAATGAAATATTTTCAGGACCTCATGTTGCTCTACCTTAAAGGTGATTCAGATTTACTTAGTTGATAGCTGTGTTTTACAAGAGTCTTTTACTAAATAACACTAATAAAAAGAATCTGGGAATTGATTAAAATACTGCCAAGTACATCAATAAACATGAATATTGCTATGTTCTTTTTTAATTTTGAAAAGCTGATCTATAATAGAGTAGTGGATATAGATGAGTTTTGAAATTATACTGGATGTATCTTACAACAGCATACACTATCATTGCATCACCTTTTGTACTCCAGTTCTGCATCGCCTCTAACAATATTCACATTAATTTAAAAGAATAGCTGCTGGACTTATATTTCCATTATTATGCAGCTTTCAAAAAAAGTATGGAGTTTATGTTTCCTTAGTCTAACTTGTGGATAACTGATATCAATAACAATCAACAACAAATAAAGCTACTTGTTAAATTCATTGTATTATCACACTGATCACTCACAGTGATAACCAACATATAGATTTTTTTGAATTTCCTATAAGTAATATATGCAGAGCTGAACATTGCCTTTTAATGTAGTTTCCTTTGCTCAGTTATATGCCAATTAATGTATTTAAATATAAACAAATACATACCTATATCCTGATACTTAACAATCAGGTGTAATCTGGAAAAACTTAAAAAACTGTCAGTATAATTTATATTTTAATGCTTAAAGAATATTCTATCTTATTACTTATGACATATCTTTACTTTGGTGAAAACATAATAGAGTTATTTTTCTCTTTGCTTAAGCAAGAATAATTTCTACTGCCTTTCTAATTTTATTCAGTGATATTACAGTGTTTATGTTTTGTTCTTCATCCTCTTTCTAATAATTCTCTGTGCTCTGAGTGTGTTTTGACAACAATGGAGTAGTATGCTTACAATTCCAGATGATTATCCATTCTTGTGTTATGTCTCTTGAAGCTGAATATAAAGCCTTATATAATGAATATATAATAGGGTCTTAGATAAGGCTTTCTATTCAGTTTTCCCACACATACTTACATATTTCTCAATAGCGGAATATGTATTTGAATCAGACTTCAAAGGTGGCCCTAATTCGAGCAGAGGGTTGGACTAGGCGACTTCCAGAGGTCCATTCCAACCCCAGGTGTTCTGAGTCTATGATTTTATTGCCCAGTGGATCATGTTTGAATTCAGCTTATCTAGCTGCAAACATAGATGAGCATCTATGCCTGGTATCAGTGTGTACCTTTGCAGTCAATGGAGAGATTCACGATATTTCTGCTTCCTCAGCCTAAGTGTCTAGTGCCATCTGAGACACCCTAGGTTATCTGAAGCATCCACACTGTGCTGAAAGACATGACAAAGGGCCTGTGATAGATTTGCTGTAGTTGGAAACCAGATGCAAAAACCTCTAAACAGCTCACAGTCAGGAAATATAATTCTATGTTGAGGGAAATTAATATCGGGTATATAAACACCAATTTATTATAAGTATCCGCATCAAGGTGACACAAGTCAATCCTAGAGATGTACTTTCTCTCCAGGAAGTATAAAAGGGGTGTTGACAACTAGCTTAGATCAGAGCTGACTATACTTCACAACTACTTCCGTTCTGGTCTGAGACCAATCCGCCTAGGTTTTAATGAGCATATTCTATAGCACTTCACAGTCAGCTCAGATTTGATTCTTCTGTTTTGCACCTCCGGCCAAATTTCACTACACTGAAAAGTACAGCTCCCAAGACAGACAGTCTTGGAGGGTTTATGTTAGCTTTTTTTTGCAAGGAAATTTGACCAGTTATTTCTACTCTGTGATATTTTAAGACATTTTTAACCTATGAATTCTAGCTGTTAGCTGATGGTGATTACATTCTTTAAATGCTTTTGATGAATGATTTTTTTGAGGACATAAAAAAAATTACAACTATTTAATAAGATTAGTTCAATCTGGCCCATCTGCTCCTTGTCTTCTCTAAAAATCTCTAATAGTCTTTATAGAAGGAAGTTATTCCTTGAGAATCTTTATCAATCTTCTCCAATAAAGTAACTTTGTCTATTTCTAAACTTACTTTATTATGTATTATAGTTTCTACAGATTCACACATCTGAAAGTTCAGAGTCACTGGTCTGTAGTGTACCAGGTTACCTTCATAAACTTTTAAAATATTATATCCCTTCCCTGTCCTTAATTCCTCTGTTATTGAAGTTGTTTTAACAAATGCATTGTTCCGTCAATAGCAATTTTGACATAATCTCCCACCAAATGCTTTTGAAATTAATTTTGTCTGTTCAGATGATTCTATTTTGGTATTTTCTTAATTTATTTTCCTTTTAAAATGAAATTTAAAGGAAATTTAACTTTAATTGCTTTTACTTTCAGTTTTTCTTTTCATCATCTTTTTATCTTTCACAGATATGTGAATGGGCAAAAAATGATAATGGGCAAAAAAATGGCATAATATTATTTATGTCCTTAACCATGTTTTCTCCATTCAAGATCTGCTTCTGGTCTCACTCTGTTCCAGAAATCAATGCTTCTGTAGATAATAAATATGAAGAGATTTTTTCAGTATCCCTTCTGGCATTCTCTCAGACCAATGAAGGTTACTAGAAAAATTCCATTAGTATGAAGGCCCTGCAGCCTGTGGGCAGACTGATGGGGAGGTGTGTTTAGTCTTTGTCACTCAGTCACCAAGAGCTGGCACCTGGCTCATGAACACTGCAGTACCTTTCACTGTGTCCATACCATCTTTCCTATGGGAATCAAGGCACAAATAGAAAATGCTTTCGTAATGTGTCTTGCAATTAAATGGACTTGAAAAAATATTGTAAGGGTATACAGCAAGGAGAGAGCATCTGTTACTTTGACCTGGACACAGACCTTTTCTATGCAGAAGTTTTCTGGAAGAAAGTAGAGAAACTTGATTTCTTCTATCCTTTAAGCACCTCTCACAGTTGCCATGGCCTTTTAAAGACAATTAAGAGTGTTCTTACAATGACATTGAGTAACTTGCTCAGCACTTGAGGGTATGTTCCATCAAGTCCTATGGACTTGTGTGTGTCCAGTTTTTTAAATGTTCCTCAGCTTGGTCATCCTCTACTGAATGTGAATCTGCTTTAGACTTTGCCTCATGTTTTAGGGGCCTGAGACTCCTGAAGGCCAGACATACTATAAAGATAAAAAAAGCATTCTATACTTTAATCTTTTCCATGTGTTTTTGTTACTAGATCCTCTGCTCCATTCAGCAGAGAGCCCACACCGGGCTGTATTTTGCTTATCTTGCTCATATTAATAATTAATAATATGCTGATTTTTTTTTGGGGTGCAATTGATGGAAACTCTTCCCTTTCAAAGTACCAAGAAATTTTTTCAGAGGTAGGAGATGAATGAAGCATTATTGGGGTTTTGTGCTTCATTAGATTTCATTCAGAGTCTTCCCATCACATTAGATCTGTTTGTTTTTATGAAATGTGATTTTTCTCACAAACATCTGATATAAATTTAAAATGAGGAAAGCATACATGGCTGGTGACAGTTAGGGAGACTTCTTTAAATAGGGAAAAGAAACTAACAGGTTATGCTCAAGGCATCTGTGTGTATGTATTTGTATTCATATCAACAAGAAAGATTGTCACATCATGCAGGCAGTTGCAGAATGTGACAATGTAATGCACTTCCTATTAGGAAATATAATAAAAATAAGAGAATGGGAGAAAAAAAGAAAGAATAAAGGATAGAGGGGTTTTTTGTGTGTTTTAGCCGATTTCTAGCCCTACTCTGTTTTCAGTACAATGTCTTGAAAATGTTTATGAAATTCATTGCACTACTTGCAGCTTAAATTCAGAACATTACCTCATTTATTGCGAACTACTAACTAAATAAGCTTTGCCATGTAAGTGATTATAGTTTATGGAAAAACCTTCTAACAACTTTTAAGTGTAATGAATGGATGATTAAGTTTCCCTTTTTATAAGAAAAAAAAATTGTCATAGCACGTATTATTTTCAAGTCCTATTCCTGAAAGAAAAGTACAATCTCCTTGATTTAATAAAGGAGATCAGAACTTTAGATGTATTGCATTTGTTTATTTTGTTTCCCTTCTGGAAGGTTTTTTAGCAATTCTAAATTACTAATATGACTAAGGATACAGTTCAAATGCCATAACTTCAGGCATGTCTAAAGGAGCTCTCTGGAATTCTAAAATGTTATCATAGTAAATGGGGAGGTACAGGTCATTTTAAAAAACAATTTGGATGGCCATATGTACAAATCTAATTCAGAATGAGATGAGTTATGCCTTAGAAGAGCTCATCTCTTTTTTATTCTGAGACACCTTATTTAGAATTACAGAATATCCTGCTTGAAAGGCACTCACAAAGTTCACTGAGTTAAACTCCTGACTCCAGACAGGGCAAGCTAAAAGCTAAATCATATAGCTCAGAGCATTCCCCAGATGCTTCTTGAGCAGTGAAAGGCTTGGAGCCATGACTGTTTTCCTGGGGAGCTTGTTCCACTGCTTGATCAATGAACTCTTCCCCAGTATTTAATCTGAACTGTTGGTGATGCAGCTGTAAGGCATTCCATTGTGTCCTGTTACCAGACACTAGAGAGAAGAGGTCATCACCTCCTTCTCTGCCTCCTCCCATGAGGAAGTTGTAGACGGCTGAGTTATCACCTCTCATCCTCCTTAAAGCTGAACAAACCTACTATGTTCAGCCACTCTACAGAAGTTATGCCCTCTAGATCTTTCATCATCTTTGCTGTCATCCTCTGGACACATTCCAATGTTTTTATATCCTTCTTGCATTCAGAGAGCCAAAACTCCACACAGTACTTGAGGTGAGGATGCGCCAGTGCTGAGTACAGCTGGACAATCCCTTCCACCAGTTGGTTACACTCTGCCTGATGATCCCCAGGATACATTTGGCTCTTTTGGCCTCCAGGGCATATTGTTGACTCGTATCGAGCTGGTCATCAAACAAACCCTCCAGATCCCTTTCTGCAGGTCTTCACTCCAGGCTCTGGTCCCCCAGTCTATATGTTTATCCAGGATTAAACTCTCAGGTGCAGAATTCAGTATTTGTGATGTAAATGTCATATGATTGATAATTGCCCAATGCTCTGGTCTATCATTATCTCTTTGTAAGGCCTCTTTACCCTTCACAGAATCAACAGCTTTTCCTATCCTAGTATTGTCAGCAAAGTTATTTTGTGTGCATACAACTCCTGTGCCCAGGTTATTGATAAAAACATTGAAGAGAACTGGCCCTAAAATTGAGCCCTAAAGAACATCACTAGTGACTGCCTTCCAAATAGGTTTTACCCCTTTTCTTTTTCACTCTCTTAATATCTGTATCAAAACATTATCTTCAACTTGCTTCAGGAATCTCTTGGACCTGTTTGTGTCTAAGGTACGATAGTCGCAGTTCAGATCTAAGAAGTTGATGTCATCCATAAGGCCAAGAGCAACTGATCTAAAGATTTCTCTTAATGCCTTATATAGTAATACACTGATGTCATCATAGCGTATGGGTGATCCTACAACAGCATCTACTTTATTAGCTTTTCCCCTAAACTAAACCCAGAGGCTCTCAACCCTGTTGGGCCTAACTGCAAGCAATGTGCATAGCAATCCCTCCTCCACATGAAGCACTACGCCTCCTCCTCACCTGTCCTGGCTATCAGTCCCTAAGAGACATACATTCAGTGGACAAGCTCTTGGATAACTTGCATGAATATTAATTTTCACTGGAGTTTGCAATGCTAAAACCTGGTGGTTGCTTTTCAGAAATTCAGTCCTACAACTAATGTATCCTAGATACATTAGGTCAATGTCAACTGTAGAAAAATTTGGTATTCATAGAAGAATTTATTATTTCTTTATATGTAAACAAAAGATAAATAAAAGTTCCCCAAATGGCAGTGAAAGGGCCCAAGCTCGTCTGAAATCAGATGAGATTTCACTGTCTCTTTTCAATCCTTACAAATTACAACAGGGAAGTTATACATAAAACAGTTTACTATTAAGATGTATTTTCATAATTCAATATGCAGACCACAAGCAAACTGACATATCATATGATCCATCATAATCATGTAGCCATAAATATATGGGTCTTGAAGATACTTTCAGGAAACCTAATTTGTTGAGGGAGAATAGTCCATTATTTGTCGAGGTAGGATAAGAACACATTGTTTTGTTTGTTTAAACCACTCTTAAAAACCTCCAGAGAGGGAGACCTTGTATTTAGAAAATACTGCTTTTTTCGCATTGTCCCATAAGGTTTCTATTATCAAAATTGCTGAAGGAAACAATTGCTTCACCAGTTTTGCTGTAACATTTTCTGAATTGTTTGAGTCTTTCTAGATCTTCTCTTAAAAGGCATGTTTTCTGTTTTCTTCATCTTCTACTCAATTATTTTTTTTCCTTTCCTCCAGACTACTAATATCTTCGTTAAGAGTTGGTGCATGAAGGTCAACATAATAAGGTATCTTCCTTCCTGAACATTTTATTGATTGGGGAAACTGGGGAGGAAAGGAGACAAAGAGACTGCTTAAAAAATTTAAGAATTTTTTTTACATTCTTATAAAACACACTTTACTACATGTGAAGTCTTACCAACATCAGATACTAGAAAACCACTTTTCTTTCACTATTTTTTTTGCTATTACTATTTTTGACTGACATACAAAAATCCTATTAGTCTGCCTCAGAATTAGATTTATCTTTTCTCTTCAAAAATACTTTTTAGTCCATTATAACCTTCACATTCTTCTCTACAACACAGTGCTCAGCCATTTTCTCCTAATTTTTTAGCTATGTATTTGCCTTCTCCTCTCAAGTACTTTACTGAATGTAATCCTATTGATCTGGGGGTAGTTGTCCAAAGCTTTGATAAACTGGCAACATAATTTGAAGCAGTAATTTTAACCTCACCAGTCTGGGCATCATACACGGTTTTCCTAAGCACAGTTTTTATCAGTCAGTGAAGCAAATAATTAAAAAACTGAATAGTACTTATACTACTTATCTCATAATCAATGAGATTACAAGACTTCAATGAAATGTATTACCAATTAGGTAGCAAACCATACACAATCTCTTGAGTTGGTAATATTTTCCTGTAATAATTAAACAGAGGTAAGATGTTTTCTCTGAAAATATCTTCATCAGTAGGGAAGCTGGGTAGAAAAAAGGGGCTAAAGGAAAGCACTGTTAAGATTTTTGTGACCAAATTTTCTACCCATAAAAATTGTGGTCTAATGCATCTCAAATTTAGAGAAAACTATGAAGTTAAAGGAAGAGATGGATGTTTTACTTAAATTTAACATAGACTAAAAAATACTGAAATATACTAGAGAATTTTATTCAGAGTTGACTTCAGTTTTAGACACAAAAAACTCCTTTTATATTTCAAAGTAGCATGCACAAGTCCTACTTACTACAAAAATTTATGGTTTTCCTATCTAAAAAAAACCAAACTATCTGTATCAATGATCTGATTATTGATGATCTACTGTGTGTAGAAGGAAATACTGAATTTTGTATTTAAGATTTTTTTTTAAAGAAGGGGGGAAAGAAGGGGGAAAAGTTTCAACTTACATTTTTTTCTCTTCACTGTTCAAGAGCTGGTATTCAGAAATATCATTAAATACATTTACCTATCATTATGGACATGTATTTCTGAACATTTATATACACCTAAGAGTTACATGTTCAGACATGACAAAACACAGAGCCTCATATTACAAGGATAAAAGTTAGGATGCAGATGCAAAGCGCTAAGTGAGTTAAATAAACAGACAGCTCCTTTTCTGAGAGGGAGGAAAACTGTCCTTAATATTAGACAGAATATTAAGTTTCAATACTTAGGCTTTCCAAATAAAAGAAAAGAAGTTTTGTACAAGTGAATGATTAGATTACTGAGAGATTGAAACGTGGCTAAAATAACTTTAGGCTATATGGTACTGCCAAAGCACAATCTAACTAGCTGCTGTCACTGCTCTCAAGGAGAAGCTTGTTATACATAAATATTTATACACATACCTTTCTTTTCTCATATGACAGCAACATCTTACAAGGACCACGGGACTGATTTTTAAGGCATTTAGATGGTTATTGTCTGCCTTCCATCGAATGCTATGACTAAAAATCTTTTACAAAACTGTATTATGCAGTACACTAATAATACTATAAATTACAAGATATATTTTTTTAGTGAAGACTTTTTAAGAGTCACTAAATAATGCTTGCTCTACTAATCAAGAAAATGTGGCAACTTATATAAATACTGAAAATGAGAGAGGATTTGAAAAGGAAGAAAATGAGCCCTAGTTCATCTCTGGGCTCATCTGTCAGTTCATTTATTTTTACATCTCCTGGATCATGCTGAAATTTGTTAATGTACTTCTAGCTTAAACATCATCTACTCATCAAAAGTATATATTAGGAAGCATGAAACGACTCTGTCCTTTGCTCTACAGTGCCAGCTGCAAGCTCGGCTCAGAACAGGAAAAATACAGAAATCAAGTGAGTATTGCTAAAGCCAAACCCATGTATGGTCAGAGCTATTATTTCTAATGCTGTTTAAAGTTCGCTTAGAACAGCCTTGGGTTTTCATGGATGTTCTTAACAAACTTTTCTCTTTAATAACATTCCACTCTTAACAGTATGTGTGGAGGATCTTAGCTCAGAGAGGCTACTGCCTGTCTTAAACAAGGGTTAAAACACTTATGAGCAGTTAATTGACAAAAGAACTTCACAGCAATAAAAATCTCATAGAATATGTTACATAGCAATGCACTTTTTTCTTGACATCAGTACACTCCTGCAGGATTCTTCCTCTCCACTCTACTGTCAGTTAAAAATAAGCTCTAGCAGCAAAAAGAATATTTCACCCTTCAGGAAGAACAGTAAAGACAGCCTGCTCCTGCTGTGCCTGTACTTTAGGTTACCTTGTTGTTGCTGTTGTCATACCAAAACAGGACAAAATGATACCAAGAGCAGCTCAGAAGAAAATAGCCCACTTCTTTACACACAGAACAACACAAGAAATCCACCATGCTAATATAATTAAAATATGTCCAATATTCCTTATTCTGAAGTCACACTGAATGCTCTATTTATGCCAAGTAAAACTTAATATAAAAACTGTATAATAAAATTGGTTTAATACAGAGAGTCAAGGTCTTTTCTGCTTCTCACCAGTGAGTAACTGGGGGTGCACAAAAAGTTGGGAGGGGACACAGCCAGGACCACTGACCCCAAGTAACCAAAGGGATGTTCCATACCATACAGCATCATGCTCAGTCATAAAAGCTGGCTGAAGGAGAAGGAAGAGGGGCACTGTAGGAGTAATGGTGCTTTGTCTTCCCAAGTCACCACTACATGGGATGGAGCCTGGCTTTCCTTTCACCTGCCTGCCCACGGGAAGTGGTGAATGAATTCCTTGTTTTGCTTTGCTTGCATCTGCAGCTTTTGCTTTACCTATTAAACTGTCTTTACCTTAACCATGAGTTTTCTTACTTTTATTCTTCCAGTTCTCTCCCTCCTCCCATCAGAGGAAAATGAGCAAGCAGATGCCTAGTTACCAGGTGGGCTTAAAACACAGCAGCTCCATAAAATACATATAAAATTACATGAAAAATAAATATCTTATAGCAAATGATTAAATAATATAAAAATTTATTACAGAGTTCAGTCCTGTAATGTCTTGTTAATGATCTATTTATTTGTTTTCGTTAATGAATGGACTGACAATGAGTGGCTCTGCATATAAAGCAGCACACCAAATTTCAAAAGGTTTTTAGTGACTTATATTACAGCAATCCTTAAAATAACGTTGTTCCTATCTTCAACAGGTTTCTTAGACAGAGTTATCAAACACTGTTCCCCATCTAGGACCATTAGTTAAGTAACTGTGTAAGCATAAGTTGTGCACTGAAGTTTTCTTGCCTATTTGTTAGCCTTTAGCCTGTTAGAAGGCATGTATTTAAACATTTACCTTAAAGAAGGAAATTAAGGGGTATATTTATTCTGTAAACTTGTAACTCCAAATACAGTGTTACAATATTTCTGTATTTACTGTAAACAAATAAAGTGAAGATAGATAGAGCTTGTAAACTGAGGTTTACATTAGTGTAATTGTATGCAATTTTCACACAAATGTGATGGTATATTTCTTATATATTGCTGTCACAGGCAAGAAAAAACCTCTAGAAGTGTGAACTTTACTTAATTTGTTGACAATAATTTGTTGACATCCAACACAAATGGCTGACCATCTTTTAAGGTATTGAGGGGGTAAAAAAAAAGAACACACAAAAAAAAAAAAAAAAGAAAAAAAAAGGAAAAAAAAGAAAAGAGAGCACAGTTCAGCACACTTTTACACACACACACACACACACTTGCATGTACATAAACACTGTCTTCTCTTCCCTTTCAATTTCACATATTTTCACCATGTCTTATACTCAGTCTGTCCAGTTCATCCAGCCAGGTGTTAAGTGGCTTAGGAGGTTGAGATATCTCTGCCTTTAATGATTTCTGCTGCTCCAGTCCTTTGTGCTCCTCCCTGGCCTGGGTCACCCAGGGCCACAGTCCCTCATGGTTGTTCCTTACCCAGCGTGGGCCACCCGTGGACTGTGGTCGCTCAGGAGTGTCCCCGCACTGGCACAAGTTCCCCAGAGACCCCAGTGCCTTTAGGGACTTCATGGAGTGCCTTCTGAAAACATACCTCTCCAGCCTCTAACAGCTGCTAGTGTCTTTGTTAGATAGGTGTTGGTAGGGGCCCTTATTGTTTCTCTGACTGGACTGAGTTTGGTGTAGTATGGTGAAATTTTGATGCACAATTAATATTTTCCACCGTGGTTTTCCTTTGTCTTGAGGCAGCCAGGACCCCATTTGAACAGACACACTGCAGCTCATGGTGTTTCCCCCACATGCCACCACTGCTTGCACACATACCTGCTACAGACTCCACTCTTTGCTCCACTGGAACACGTCAGACTATATGATGAAGGTTAAAGAAGTAACTGAACACTTATGCATTTTGACTGTCAATATATAAGGGCTGAGAGTAATTTGAAGCTGTTATTCTTGACACAAATTGTCTTTTCTTTTGAAAAAACCATTTTAGCTTTTTATTTCCACTTAGGGCATTACTTCAGTTTTTGTTGTTTCATTTGTAAAATTGATTTTATGTTGAAGTGTACACCAAAGAAAAGAACTTTGTGTTTCTGTTTTCTTCTGTCTATACTTTTCTCTCAAGGTTTCATACTAAATAAATGAAATGTACAAAGGAATGAACAACAAACAAAAAATTAGTTACAAAATATATCAGCCATTTAATATTTTTTGATTTGAAACTTTTAATAAAGTTTCATAATATATATCCTTGACACAGAAATCTGAAGTGCACTTTGTATTTTTTCTGGATTCATTCCTGAGGTTAAGGTTTGCAGCAGTTTTATTTGTTTTGTTTGCTTTCAATTCAATATTTTAGCTAATTACTTTCCTTTGAAGTTGATTTAACCTTGATTGTTCAGAACTCAATCATTTCACAAATTTTGTTTGGTTGATTAACTGCTCTAAATTCTGTGAAAAGGTACAGGGTTTGGAGTAAAGTAGCAAAAAAGAAGAGGTTTCATATGATTAATAAATATTTTTAAGGGAAAAGTGAGGTTACTGAAACATGCTTTCTAGCAAAGTAAAATCACTGAAAGTCAACAAGCTTCTTAATTTCACGGTTGATCTTGAAATTGCACGAGGATATAAATTATAAAAAAAGTTAACTAATTTTTTCATTATTTCATGAGTTTATTTTTTTCATTATTTGAGGAAGAGATAAAACTGTTCAATTACCTCATTCAACACAGTTATGTAATCACAAAAATATCATACAGATAATTTACCCGCTGGTGGGTCACTCCCAGAAGTCCTGTGCTCTGATTTTCACAGAAGATCTTTAAGTGCCTAAGCTATAAAATTGACAAAATGAATCTTATCCAAAATTTTAACCTAAGAAATGTTTTCCCCCCCAGTCTTATTATTCACGTTGTTTTCAGAAAGCGTCAATTCTAACACTCTTTTTATTGCCTCATGCTAGTCTAATTCAAGAATCACTCTAAATCTAGATCTCATCTTTACAGAAATGGAAGCATCATAACACAGTTAAAATTGTTATACACACACTTTATTCCCTACACTTTTCCTTATGTTAGGATCACCCTTTCACTGCCTTAGTCCTGAGGCATTGTAAATTCTCTAAAAATCTTATGGCCTGTTACCAGCAACAGCAATACTGTATTACAGGCCTGTGTGCTTATAAAGCAATCATACCTGGGTTCAGCTGTAAATATAATAAGCAAACTTTGCCTTACCCTTTTATTGCCCAAGGAAATAATTTCTACTGAAAAGTGTGGATGACAGAAGCAGAATGACTTTTATAGACCATCAGTGCGTGGAACTCAGGCTGAGCCAGAGACTATATTAAGATTTTAGAGGGGAGGAGGTGAAAGAACTCTTGCTTTTGAAAGCAGGAATGTCACTTTTGTAGTAAGGACTGCTAAACAAAACAGAATAAAACAAAACAAAATAAAACAAAATTAAAGTCTTCAATGTCTGAAAAGAGGACAGGAGATGCTGCAAGCTGTCACCCATGACTATGTAGCATTTTGGTTTCTTGTAATCAAAACAATGAGAATACACTGAAATACAGTGCAGATTCTGGAAAGAATAGCTTGCTGTCTGTTTCAGAGGCATGCTTAAATCTGGCTTGCCTTTGTCTAATTTGCATTACAGAATTGAAAGTCTTTCATACTACAGTGCTTCTCCTCAGTTCAATGGAATAATGCATTAATTTGTTGAAGCTCTCTCCATTTAAGATTAGAGCATGATAGTGCACAGATAGTGCATTTCTCATAGCTCTACTGCTAACTGCTGAGGAGTCTTAAAAGTGGTGTAAGTACACCTTATAATATCTGTTTTGAATTTAAGAACAGATTTGAGTCAGATATCTTTAGATTAAATTCACTTTTTTGCAGAGGACTAGAACTCCTACAGCCCTCTCCCAGGTTGCCATTATTCAGGTGAGAGGAGGAACTCTGTAAATTTATGCATTGTACATTTTTAGTAACACAACAATAATTCTAGGAAAGGAAAGACTCACTCAAGAGGAACAAAGCTAATTTCAGCTTCCTCCTCCTAAGTTAAAAAAAGGAGTTCCAAATTTCCCTGAGAATTTCCTAATTCATCAGGGTATAGGTTTGTCCAGATAAAATACAGGGAATCTTTTCTAGACTTTTTTCTTTTCTGATCAGTGACACAGCTTCAAAAATGTGAAGTCACAGGAAGAGATGAAAGATGCGTATGTGCACAAGAGGTAACGTTTGGTAGGGACATTCATCTGAGAATAAGGAGTTTTGGTGTCTTCCTGCTACTATTCTTGTGCAATATATAAACTCCATGCTAATCAGTTCCACTTTCTGACATCTAGTAAAAACTACAAAATACTGTTACAGAATATGAGAAGTAGGATATACAATACAGACAGATACTGCTTCTGTGTAAGGGGTGGAACTGCTGTAAGGGGTGGAACAGCCCCAGCTTTCTCTGGAGGAAGAATCAAGGGTCAAGGAGAAGAAAGGGAGGGTACAATAGTGAAATACAACCAGGGGGAGAAATTTGGGTCTATAATGTGTTCCATCAAAAGAAGTGGAACAAAATAGATAAAATATACCAAGAGACACAATTCTTCTAATAGAATCAAAATAGAATAAATCAGGATTCTCGTAAATCAGAATTCTTACTGGAAAATACCAAGGAGACATGTCACAAAAAAACTTATAGCAAATGTAAGACACCACACATTCCCCAAGTTTAGAGGCAGAAGTTGTACTGGGCCTGGCTAGGATGGGGACTACTTTTCTTAATAGCAGTACACCTTGTACCGTGTTTTATACTTGTGGCTGAAACAGCTTTAGCAACATAAAAATGTTTTATCTATTGCTGAATGGTGCTTGCACAGCATCAAGACCACCTATGTTTCTCACTCTGTTGCCCCCAGCAAGGGCGCTAGAGGTGGGCAAGAGTTTGGGAACAGACACGGCAAGACACTGACCTCAGCTACCAAAGGAATACCCCATACTCCATCATACTCAATCCCATACTTACCATACTCAATAAAAGCAGGGAGAAGGCTTTCCAAAGTACCCAGACAGTCTGGATGGGACCAGCCATTCATCTGCTGGTAGGCAATGGTAAGTGCTTGCCTCTTCATCACTTGCTTGTTTTTTGGTGATTTTTTTCTGTCTTTCCTCCTTCGTTTAAACTGTCTTTATCTCAACCCAAGTGGTGGTCTTACTTCTGCTCTTACAGTTTCCTCTTACTTTCCTCTGAGGGCAAGGAATGAGCTGGTGGATGCTTAATTGTTAATTGGGGCCAATTCACCACAAAAGTGAAAACAAGCTGGGATAAAAAGGTCACATCCAAGAGAGATCCTGTTAGAAAGGATGCTTGTGTCGTGTGCTTCAGCTGAGATGAGAAAGAATTATAATAAAATTACTAATTTGAAGGAAGCTGTTTGTGCAATGAAAAATAGATCATACAGAACTGCAAAATGATAAAAAATAAATTACATTGAATAAAGAGTGATTAAAAAAATAAAGAAAAAAAAACAGAGAGAGGAATAGCAGGTGTGGAACCAAAAGAAAGAAATGCGAGATGAATTCACACAGAATCTTGTTTTATAAAATCTTTCACTGTAAAGAGTTCTTTCTGCTTTCATGCTGATTTGAAATTCATGCAACTTCACTAAATCTCACTGAATTAGAAAAAGTTCACTGAAGTAATACAAAATCATTTTAATGCTTTTAAAAATTAGACAATTTAACATATTAGGGAGAAAAACACTTTTACTATTCCTATACTATAGCGTACATGTAGACTGTGTATCATACACATAAAACATGTACATACTGCATGGACACATTATGGAGTGGATAATCGACATGCACATTCTGTGTACATATTTTGTATGTATATATGTAGATAAAAGACATATAGCATATATATCTCTGTGTGTCTACATACTATATAAAAATTTTACAGAGAAAGAAAAAGCATCTGTAGACAACAGTCAGTTCTGCCTTTATTTTTGGTTGGGTTTTTTCATTGTTGTTGTACCAAGACTCTCTCAGTCCTGAATAAACGCATGGCAAATATCATTTATCCACAGCTTATATAATAGCAAAGGGACTGCATCTGTCTAGAGAGGGAGGATAAACTCTCCTTGAAACAGACAAAAGGAAAAGAAAAAAGAAAAGGAAAAGGGGAAAGAATCATATAATCATTAACTCTATTTTCCTTTTCCTTTGTTTCTTTTAGGAAAAGGAAAAAGGAAAAAGGAAAGGGGGAGGGGAAAGACAAAAGAGAAGGGGAAGAGGAAGGGAAAGGAAGGAAAGGGAATTACTATTTACTTTCATTCCTCTTTATTCTCATAACTCTTCCATTAGGACTCAATAATGATTTCAACAGTATTGTATCACAGGGTCACCTATAATGTGTTGGTGATAGAAACAAATTAGGTTAAGACAAGGACAACCACAAACAAATAATCAACGAGAAATAAACCAGAAGATTTACAAACCACTGATACTGGCTTTTGAACATTTTCCACTTTGTTGACCTTCTGTGTATCACTACAAATTGCAAATGCATCTACACAGAATGCACTGGATGGGAGAGTGACTTCCAGGCTAAAACACTTGCTGCAGTTGCTGCTGGAATGGTGGCTCTAGGGAGCTCCTCCACGGACTTTTCATTGAGCTGCACCAGATCTTACATGACAGAGAAAGAGCAGATAGCCAGCGTAATTCTCTGAGGCAACTTCCAGTGATCTCTGCAAAGGCTCTTACACTGTCTGATTCCTCATCTTAGGAGAGCCTTGAAACCCAGACCACTCAAGCAGTATTAATGTCACCAATCTTTCTAAGAGCAAGACTCTGCTCTTGAAATTCTAGGCAATTTTTAGGCTCTGTTATTTTTAAATCAAGTAAATAAGTAATTCAATAGTTGTTTGCCATAATTACCAGAGTTATTAATAACAACTTCTAATAATTATTAGGTCTATCTATTAAATTTTGTTATATCCAATCACTACATTATGTTTGACACAGTAGCTTTTCTGGTGGGGAGAACAGACTAGACAAGTAAATGGTATTATTTTTGTTGGTTTAGAATACCTTTCAAATAAACCACTTTGCTCTCCTCCCACTTCTCCTTCCCATGATGAAAGAAATTCTCTAAAATTGATATCAAAGAATCTGAACACAGGTTTATGTTTTTCAACTACTTCATATTTGATTTTAGCTACAACTAGTTTTTCATCCAAGTTGGCAGCTGCAGCCCTGAGAGGCTGCAACTGAGCTCTGAGGATATATTTCAAGACCATAAGCTTGAATATCCTCAGTTAAGATTTACTTAATACTGAGAAATATGTGTATTACACAGAGGCCTTTAACTTGTGGAGGAATAATTTGAATGAGGTTTTTCTGGTACAATCTTGAATAAATAATTATTCAAATAATCTCACGTCAACTATTTTGCATCTTCCTCTTAATACGAGAATATCTTATAAAATAAATAAGGTAAATACTACAGAGTTTCCCTCGTGTACTCCTGCTGATTGTTAGGGAATTCTTAAATTCGATTTTGATTTTTGGTAAGGTTTTGTTTGTTTGTTTCTGCTGGTTTGTCTTGTTGTTGGTTTTGGGGGACTTAGTATTATTGTTTTATTTTATGTTTTGTTGGAAGATTGCTGCAAATTATGTGACCTCTGTTTTTTGATCTTAAGCATCTAACTGACCAGCCAATACAAAATTTTTCTGCCACTTGAAATAATCCACTCCTTCAAAATGAGGAACTTTGCCAAAAATATCTGTAATATATTTTAAGGATTAAAAGGATCACTGGGATTCTGTCACTTTGAGAATTAGGGAGATATTACATCCCCTGCATCAAAGCAGCTGCTAGCATTTTCCAAGTGTATATGGGTCTTCAACTACAAAAAATTAATTTTCTTTGCATTTATTCTCTTTCCATCCATGTCTCCATTTCAGCACAATTCCTTTTGCAAAATAGCAATAATCTGGTTTTCCATAGAAGTTAGCACATTTTCTATTTCATTATCTATATTTGGGGAGGGAAGGGTTAGTAACTGCTAAATAAACATAATATGTGGAAATTAGATTAAATGTCTATGAGCTTTTCAAAGGATTTCATAGAGTCGCAGAATGGATAAGATTGGAAGGAATCACAGTGGGTCATCTGGTCCAACCTCCCTGCTCAAGCAGGGCCATCCCAGAGCACACTGCACAGGATTATGTCCAGACAATCCTTGAATGTCTCCAGTGAGGGAGACTCCACAGCCTCTGTGGGCAATCTGTTCCAGTGCCTGGTTCCCTGCATAGTAAAGTTCTTCTTTTTGTTCTTGATGTCCTTGCCCAGGTTTAATTCCTGATAGACCTTGGTATGGCTTGTCTCATTTCTACTTACTCTAACAACTGTTGTGTATCCATTTCGATATTTTCCAGGAGATTTTCCACAGAAAAAAAAGCAACCCAACCGCATCCCCCTTACCACTGAGGGCAGTAAATTTCATATTCCTCTGCATTGTTAAAAAGACTTGAAGTGACATGAAAAATCCACACTGAATAATATCTTCTACAAAGTATATTACCAGTAGCATTTGGATATTGAGGTCTCACATAACTTTTTTGCCTTAGAGTTCTTCCTCTCAGTTTCAAGTACATTTAAATCATGAGGATAGTCTCTTTCTCTTTTCTTCTCACATACACAGCGGACCAATCCCACACTGACATATCTAGGCATTATTTCAATATTACTATTATCAGTGTATGCTGGAAGGAAAAATTCTATTTTCTAAAATTATATAACTAAATCAGTCAATCATATTTCTGATATTAATTGGCTGGGGTAAAGATTATGACTAATTTTTTTTAAATAGATGATTGACAACCACTGAAACTGGTCCCCTGTATAAAAGCAGAAAACTGAATGACTGTTTTGTTCCTGAAATTTGATAGTATCACAGATAAAATTTTGCCCAGTTTCTATAGTGGCAGAAATTGTCTCTAGCTTCAGAGGTCCTTTGGATCCGTTTTTCACAGCTGCCTTGCACAAGCTGAAAATGAACAGAATATTGAAATCAACAGTAAGGTCTAATTACATTAACACAAGCATGTATGCTATTTGATTTTTAATACAGATCTGACAGAAATCCTATTGCTGCTCCCAGTTGTCTTGCTTTACTTCCATCATATTAGAAAAATTTAGGCATATTGATGTTTTCCTTCACTGTCTCATTGTGTGTTTTCTAACAACTCATTAAGTAATTAACCTTTTCAAAACATTCAGTTTTAACTTATCTCTGTTCACATTGACCTTTGTGAATTAGGCCATCAAAGAAGTTTTAAAAATCCCAGCAAAAATGGCATTTGCCTCTGAGTAATTATTTCTGGGGAAAAAAAATCTTTGTAATTATTGACAAATTGCCAAGCTTTGTCCAAGCATGGCCACAAAATTATTCATTAAAATACATGTGCTTTTTGAGTAGTTTTAGTACTTGTTTTATTTTTTCACTTAATATAAACATAAGAAAAACTATTCTACCTTTTTATACTACATCTTGAATCTCTTTGAAAACTAAAATTATTACTGCTGTAAAGACTTTTTTTCCACAATGTGCTTTTTTCAGTTTTTATTTAAACACTTGCTCTTTGAAAAGCTTCCTTCCATGTGTAATATCTTCTATAAATCTATTTATCCTCTTAATCAATGTCTTCACATTATTGCATTCATTTTAATACGTTGACAGTTTAAAAGTACTATCATTTTTATTTCATCATAATGGACCGTAGACAAAATTTCTTTTACAATCTCTCTAAATCACCTTTGAAGACACTTTTTCAGTCTAAAATAGAAATATACTGCACTACTAGACGAAGTAGTTTCCTCCTGGTTTTGTCAATCCAGAACTGAATGGCCTACAAATACATTGTCTTGTATCTGTTGCAAAAGAAACTCAAAAGGTTCTGTAAGTATGTCAAACCTTCCCAGTTACAGCAGCATCAGTGAAGCAAACCACAGTGAGACCTACTGCCCTAAACTGCTTACCATTTTTCACAGGTTTTACTGAGTGTCTGCATTTTAAAGGGGAAATTTAGTTCTGGTTCATACTTTTCAATCTTTGATTCTGCATGGTTAGGATTATTCTTTTGTTCCAACTCATAACTTATTATACCTATTTGTATCTCTTTGTCAACAAAATTTCTCCTTTTAAACTTGCAAATCCTGTAGAACAAAAAGACTTGTTTTCATATACAACTGATACTAAATCTGAGTAACAATTCTCAAAGCCATCATTATGTATTTGTCTCTTATGATGGAAAAAAATCTGTTGTGTAGGAACAGATGCTGATTTTATTCTCAATTGGCTTTTCAGAACGGTATCCCCTTCCACTCCCCTTCCATTCCTTCACTTTATATAAGAAATCCTGGAGATAAGGACAGACCCTTGGAGATGAAAGTTATAAACCCACTTCTTTCAGAAAGGCAAGAAGGAGGACTCTGGATGCTATAAGGAAATGAAAACCTATAGAAAGGACATGGAGCATGTCCTCTTGGAATATCCTTTCAAGTATGGAAAGAACAAGAAGGTCGTCAGGAGCAATCAACATGAATTTACTAAGACAAAGTCATGCCTGACCAAGCTGAATGCCTGTGAAGATGAACTGAGTGCCTCCATGAATGAGCCAGGAGCAGTAAGGGCAATATATTTCTTGAGTTTACCAAAGCTTATAAAATGGACTGCAGTGTCAGGAAGCTAAAAAAGTATGGCCTGGAAGAGCAAACTCTGAAGGCAAATGAATTGACTGAATTAAAAGGCAAAAATCACTGGAAAATCTCCAAACTTCAAGGTTGTTTTGCTACCAAAAGAGGGAAAAAAAATTTGTCCATTCATTTTGCATGCTTTAGTTAAGTAATACAACTAAACCAGCAGATAACTCCTTCACACAGCAGATGCTATCACTCTACTGGGGGGCTCATATTTGTAATGCCAGAGGTTCTCTGGGGTAGAAAAAAATCTAATTAACATCAGCAACCAGTCCTGTTATACTCATATTTCAGAAGCAGAAAGTAACCTTCCTGAGCAGGTGCAGGTTTTGAATATTTTGGTTTAGCTTTACAAAAACTGCTCCATAAATCCATTAGAGTGCTAAAGCTAATGACGATTTGCCAGCTGAGAGTTTTGAAAGTAGCCCTTGAATGGCAAATTGTGGAAGAAGGATAACACTTGTACAAGCCTTGTATATTTTGGTTGTATGTGCTAAAATTTCCTCAGGCCTTTTCAACCTCTGGAAAAAGACAATCAAGGCAAGATGATTCATCTATTCAGCAGCCATACCTAATGCATACCATCATCCGGGACTGGAATTTGTTTAACTGAGTTCACTCCTTTGGAAATCCAAATTCTTTGATATAAGCAGGGGTTCTTTCTAAGGTACAAAAAGCCCTCAGAAGAGAACTTTTGATATTGTTGTTTTGTTTCTTCTGTTCATGCTGTACTAATGCCTAAATCAGGGCATTCTATTTAGATGGGAAATGGAAAGACAAAATTTATCTCTGATATTTGCATCACCTAGTTTCTTATTTCATTTCCTAATGGTGATGGGGAAGAATTCCATTCTAGAGAGAGAATACTTTTGTAAATGATGACAAAAGCTGATGACCTAGCTTTAATTCTAACAGATCTGACTGTAAATAATTCTGTCGGAATTTATTACAGATCAGATTGTAATTAAAACTAACTTGAGTTTGCCTGGGAATTTTTGCGGGGTTTTGTTTTGGTTTGGTTTTTAATGCAATCTATCTGAAATACCTGAGATTTTATACAGCAAAACTAGAGTGAATTCTGACACTCAACCTTTGGAGTTTTTCATGACTGAAGGCACAATAAAGCAAGAAACTGCCAAGCTATTTTTTCAATAAGCTATTTGACAAATAAGCTATTTTTATGAGAACAGATTATTTGTAAACCAGTACAGATTTATACAAATGTATTATTTAGCTGTGAATGGTTCCCATGGCAAAATGAAATAAAATGCAGTCTGTGAGTTTTCTTAAACTTCTGTGGTTATTCCCTGCTGGCATTTTTCATTTCAGTGCAGGAGAGCTCACCTAAGTGACACATAATCACATAGTCTTTTTTTTTTTTTTTTTGTAACAGCCTAACTGAAAATGGGAAATTAAGCAAATGGATGATTGTGGGAGCCAGTAAATATCCCAATCAGGGAATGAGAAAGTCCCCTAAAGGGACAGATCCCAAGAGAGCTCCCCAAGAGATCCCAAGAGAGGAGGTTAAAGTGACTAAGAAGGCCTCCCCCAGAATGCCCCGTTCTGTTATGGAAATGTATCCCAGTTCTGCTGCCCCAGTTGGCCTCCTGCCCCCTTATACCTTATCTGTTCCTTCATTATAAAGTTCGCCCTTCCCCACTCTCCCATTGGACCTTGTTCCTCGCCATTCCCTCAGATTTTCCCATTGGCCCCCGTACCCTAATCCCGCCTATGTACCGCCCCTGCCCCTGATGCTTTCCCCATCCCTGTATATAACCTGCGACTCTCCATCCCCCGAGGTCTGTGGTCCCAGCTGCCCTTCACGCATGGGGCTCAAATAAACCTGTGCTGTGGAATTCCACACACAGACCCTTCCTGCCTCTTTGCCATCGGCTTGTTGAAGAAGCTATCCGGAGCATGTGTGTGCGTGTCTGTGGGAATGCAGTGGCTGCCAAGCGACTTTCTGTTGGAGTTGGTTCGGGAGGTCGTAGCACCCCACCAGAACACCTCCTGGATCTGACAGATGATGAGTAACAAATGAGAAAATAAGGCATCTTATCCATGTCCACATGAAAAATGAATACTTTTAATGAAAATATAATTCCTCAAATATTTGTGAGAACTGGATATTTAGGCAGGACTATCCAGAAAACGAACAATAAAATATACAAAAATGTCTAAGCAGAAAATGAGTTAATCCATCTAAAGATGAGTTCTCTATTATTTACATAGCTATAATACTTAATTGTTGCCGTGGCCCAGCCCGTGGAGGGGTTGGATGAAGACCCACAAACTCCTCGAGCCTTAGCAACCCGTTGGTGGACCGGCTCTGGTACCTGAGTTTGAGGATCACCCTCCCCCAAGTTATGGCTTTGCCCCATAGGGCTTGGTTGCTAAGTTTCCCTTGTCAATCGGCCCATTATCCTCCCACCCCCTTATCCCTTATATGTCTGTACCCTAGAATGTTCTCCTTTCCCTGCTCTCCTCTTAGCCCTCCTTCCTTAGTCCCTCCCTCCCAGTATCCCTGTTGGCTCCCTTACCCCAGCCCTGCCTTTGTACCACCCCCATGCCCTCAGACCATTGGCCCTGAAGCTCTCTCCACCCCCATATAAAACTCCTGGACACTCCATTTTGGTGCTCTTCTCCCATGGCCCTCTCGAGCAATAAACCTCTGGAACTCCAGCGGAAGAACCCCTCCTGCCTCATGACTCCCGGTGACGCAGTGAAGGCCTTTATGTGAGTGTGTGCATGTGCTTCCGCCAGCACTGGTGGCCAGAGTGTGTGTGAGTGTGCTTGAGAGGCACCGCCTGGGCATCCCGAGCGCGGGCTGAGACGCTTCAGGAAGGACACCGCATTTGGACCACCACCGCACTCACACCACGTCACTTAATGCTTAGAATACATCCAAAAAGTTAATAGGGTTTTTTTTTTGCATTTGATTTTGAACAGTAGATAGGAGGGAACAGTCTCCCTCTTTTATGAACTAGTATACAGTGAGAAAACTCATTTCACAATGCCAAGTAAGGCAGTTGCTTCCTAAGTATCTGCTTGGGGTTTTTTTTTGAAAAAAACCTGCTTTGTTTGAAAGCTACAAAGGAACCACTAAAACCAAGCTGTTACGCTTTTATGAAGTTGCCTGCTCTAGTTTTTATGAGCCCAAACTCCTCTTTACAAGTATAATAAAAGGCGACTAGCATTCATGTGTATGTTTGATTTGTTTGGTGCAGGCAGTGTAATGAGGTCTACAGGAGTTCTCTTTGTACCACTGAGTGGCTGTGTTCTTTTTACTCATGAGTGGCTGTGTTCTTTTTACTCATTATTTTTTCTCATTATAACTTTGAATAAACAAAAAAATACATAGAAATACTGAGTATAGGAATTTTGCTATTACATTACTTTTAAGCAACATAAAACCAGTAACTGCCAAATTACTGAGCACTGGAACAGTTTGTCCAGAGATGTAGAGTGTCCCCTCACTGGAGAAATTCACAAACCATCTGGACACAATCCTGTGCAATGTGCTCTGGGATGACCCTGCTGGAGCAGGGAGGTTGGACCAGATGAGCCCCTGTGGTCCCTTCCAGCCTGACCCCATTCTGTGACTCTGTGATGTGTGTGTACCTTTCTGCATGTCCACACACATGCACACTCACATTTACAAGTGTGTAGAAGTCGACTTTTCAGAGATGAGAAGCAGACAAAAACTGGGATTGAGGACAGACTTGTCAAATCATGCCAGGTCTCGTAAATCAGCACAGCCAGCTGAAGCTAAGCTCTGCGTGTCTCGCTTTCCTACAAATTGTGATGGCGTGGAAATGCATGAGCAGAGCATCGTGAGGGGAGATGACGTGTAGTAGAACAGGGGTGACAGAAAAAATTCAGATATTTAGAAGTACTTCTGGGCACTGTGAATGAGTACAATATTAATGGATCTCATTAATTTTTGATTTTATTTCCTCTGGGCAAGCAGGGGGTGAAATCAGTGGGTAGACCAAATAATGGTCTCAGATTATGAGAATTTCAGCTTTATTTGAGCTAGGAACTAATAGCTCTGGAGTTCAGTGAGGGAAGATTGCAAATTTTTCCCTGTTTGTGCTAAACAAAAGATAAGTAATTCCAGCCACACAAGCTCAAATGTGTAATTTCCAAATGAAACTAATAAAGATATAAATAAAACCTTATCAGTTGGAATAACAGAAGGATACCATTCATATCCTTTTAAAAACTTTGCCAAATATTTATTGCTGCTCTGAGACAATAGTTCTGGTTTTGGGATTAGGGACATTAGGACATTAATCTTTCAACCCTGACTACAGTGTACATCTGAGGAACAAAGGGACACATAATTGCCCTCTACAAGAAATCATGAATCCTGCTTAGAAAAAGACATTTGGCCCTCCCCATGATGTCTCATAATCCGTTCCATTATCCAGTATGTAGACACTATAATTGCTCTGTATTATATAATTCCTTACTATTGATTGATCATATTAATATAGAGACAATATTTAATAACATCATTACAACTAATTTATTTTTTTCCCATTACCTTAAGTGGTTCCATATTTTACTTTTGATCCTACTCCTTGCTGATGATTTAATGCTTATTTTGGACTCTATTATTTCTGTTAACCAGTAGTATTTAGGGTTTAAATACAGAGGTAATGACACAAAAAGAGAAAGTTTAATGGTGGGAAACATTTATATTTAAATATAAAAAATATATGTAGGAAATGGAATTGATAGAAGAGAGACATGTAAAATGAAATATACTAAATCATATGAAAAAAAATTATAAACAGAAAACATGAACATGATTTAAGGGATTGTAATGAGTAAATTGGAAGAAAATAGCCAACTTTCAGTAAAAAAAACATAAGTCAGAAACTGAATCTAAATACCTCTTAAAACCATATAAAATCACTTTATAAACACCTTAATTTCAACCTTGAAATACATACCCTAAAGCACTCGCATTTTATATTGGATATACTAAACTCCATTTTCAAGAATTACTAGAAAGCTTCTTCAGCAATGCTTCCACTGAATTCTACATCAAACAAAATTTTATAGAAATTCCTATTTCATCTATTCTATAGTATCAGGGGAGGTTATGCATTATTATAATATGCTTAATCAAATGCATTTAAAAATAGCAAATTTTAAAGAAGCTATCCTGAAATACTCGGCCAGAGGCTAAGCCCCCAGCCTGTCACTCACTCACTTCCCCAGCTAGAGTAAAGACTCCCCTAGGTGAGCATGAACTGAAAACTCTCTGGCAGAGATAAAGACAGTTTAATAAGTGAGGCAAAGTTTCACATGCAAGCAAATCAAAGAAAGAATTAATTCACTGCTTCTTATCAGCTGGCAGATGTCCAGCCACCACCTGCAAGGCAGGGCTTCAGCTTGTGTAAGAGGCACAAATGCCATAATCATGAGCACAGTCACTTCCTCCTGAGCTTTTATAGCTGAGCATGATGCCATATGGTGTGGCACATCCCTCTGGTCAGTAGGGGCCCGCTGTCCAGGCTGTGTTCCCCCCAGCATCTTGTGCAACCTTAGCCTGCTCACTGCAGGGCAGAGAGAAATAGTCCTTGATGCCGTGTAAGGACTCTTCTGCAATAGTTAAAACACTGGTGTATTGCCAAGTTTATTTCTGTGACAAATGCAAAGCACAACAGCATACTGGTGCTATGAAGAAAGTTGATTAACCCACTACAACTACTGTGAGCTTAAGGAGAATATTCCAAGGACACACGACTGTGCGGCATGTTTGAGAAATATTAACACCTATCTGCTATACAAGTACTCTCAAAATATGTAGATTTGTGTCTTTAAAGGGATAGATGAGCTGGGATTTACAAGATGAGGATTCTCATTTTACAGGCTTGCCTGAGGAAAATAAACAGCATTTATTGCATTATTTTTGGTTGTTAGGGATACAAGAAACAGTAACTACTCTTTCCATAACTTGCAATTGGACAAAAATCAAAAGGGTCAATGAAAGAGGCAGTGACACAAGACAGTGATAATAACAAACAAAAGCAGACTGAATCTTAAATTCAGTGGCCTTGTCTGCAGACATGCATGATTCGGAGCCTTAAATTCTAATTATTTCACAGACTTCTGACCAACATGAATTTTCAGGAATCCTTTCAGTTCTACTCAGTTTGTCTTGTAGGTCTTCTTCATTCTGCTTTGATGTCTATACAAATACCCTTCCTCATGACTGTTCAAAGAAAGAGCAGGTACTGGCTGTAGGCCAGGGATGTTATCAAGAAATTTATTTCAGATCAGGAATTCGTGATTTCTCTATGCAAGAACTTGTCCTTGAAACCACACTAACATTAGGAATTTAAACTAAGACCTTGGTTTTGGAGCAGAGAGATTTTAGCACTGGGCCAATAAAAACTACATGGAGTTCAAGGATCAGAAATGCAAAGGCACATACCATCAGGGGGATCTGGGAAGCACCTGGCTGAAAAGCAGTTTTGATGGAAAGAAAAAGGGAAACACAGTGAACACTAGGCTGAATTTGAGCCCACAAGTTTGCTTTTATCTCAAATAAAATAAATCTTGCCCCTCTGTGATATGGTAGGGGAAGTATGATCAGGCAAATGAAGAAAATTGTTACTCCTCTTTTCTCAGCACCGGTGAGATTGCACCTGGAACACTGCATCCAGTTTGGGGTCTCCCTGCTGAAAAAGAATGTGGAGAAACTGGAGAAGGCTACCAGGATGGTCTGCAGCCTAGAAGACCTAAATAAAAACAGAGATTGAGAGAGCTGATGTTCTTCAATCTTGAGTGGAGGAACCTAAGGCATGATATAATAATGCTCTGCTACTACCTGAAGGGCAGTTACCATGACACAAATTTGATTTTAATTGAATTAAAATACAAATTACTGATATACTTAATATGATTAGTGACACAGTAACATTATTTTAATATACGATAACTGTATACAGTAATTCAATATTTCAGCATTTCAATCTGCATGACAGTTGAGGACAGTTACATTCTTTATAAAAATCATGGAAAGAATTATTCAGAAAAATTATTTTTTTCAGGAAGCAAATTCATGTTTTGCTCCTATTTACTGATATTTATCAAACTCTGAAGCAGAATTATATGACAAAAAATTGTGAATGATAGAGCTTTCAGGTATTTATGGCTTTGCTAACCATTTAGTAGAAATTCTTTCATTTACTATTTCATTTTTTAATATAATTTGAATTTAACTAGGTATTGAGGCTTCACCCTTAGAAAGTTGCTCCTTCATCAAATAATTGTCTCAGACAGGTAATTATTCTTTATATTCAGCGTAAATATATTTTTTTATAAATGTCAAGATATAATTTTGCATTATAATCTCTATTTCCATCATGGACAGTACATTGTTGCATGAAGTATTTTTTTTTTCCCCCAGACGTTTCTTCGAATATGGGTAGCATTAAAAGGATCTGAATTCTACATTTGGAACAAACTGGGGCACCACAGAAAATCTATCTATTAAATTGCCTTCTTTTCTGTGTAATCTCACCTGTCATTTGGTGGTTGAGTTTGGTTATGTTTAGGATCTTAGTCTAGGTTACATTTCAAGATGGAAAGATATTTACCTTGGGAATCATGAAGGTTTGTTCTCTTCCTTTTTCTTTCCTTCACTCTGTAACTACAGAGAGAACTTAGGTTAATTCGACCCTGGGACCTTACTGACTAAAGTATTTCATTGACTACAGACAAGATAAACACCAGCTGGGATTTACTAAAAATATTCAGTAAACAAAAACTGCATTTTTCAGAAGTTAGCAATATTTATCAATGTGATTCTGTTCCAAATTATGATGTAAATTAAAACATGAAATATAAATTACCTCTGCCTACAATTAGTCAATCTTCCAAAATTCTGATTTAACTCAAGGAAGAGAAACTACTTTTGACTCTTTTATACATTATACATGCATTCTGAATAAAATAACATAGCTTCATCTTTAATAAGAAGGCAGAAAGGAAGGAAGGAAGGAAGAAAAGAATGGATTGAGTAAAAGAGAGGGAATGAGGCCAGCAGGAAGGCATGCAGGAGGGCACACAGGCTGGTATGTTTGTGCACTCTACGGTAATAGAGTTACAGCAAAAAATTATTAACTAAAAAATAAATCTGTAACATGTATTTCTAATCTGTTAATATGTTGGAGTTTTTTCTCTTGTACTTTCCTGGCTTTTATTTCTCAATATCCTTCTTTGTTATTAATTGCAGTAAATTATATTAATTTATCCAAGTTGTATTTATTTTGCTTGTGATGGCAGTTGGCAGATAAGATCCCTTATCTTGACTCATGGGCTAAAAATTGGGTTTTCTCCCCCTCTCATATTGATAAGAAATGATAGAGTGCCTTGGTTGGGCACATGGCATCCAGTCAGTCAACCCATCATACCCTTCTATTTCATTTTCTTTGCCTGCTGCTATCCTGCAAGGCTTATCATCACTGTCTAGATGACTTATCTCTTTACATCTTATTTAAATGAATTGATAACCCAGTGATAACTACAACAGTACAGTAAAGTGTGCAGCTTCCCTGATTCTATGATAGGGAATTAATTTTCCTTTAATCAGAAACATAATCGAAAAACTTGCTTTTATGGAGGCAAATGAAGAAAATTGCAGAAAATTTTGACTACAGGAATCACAAGAAGTAGTGTTTGGTTGGAAGATAATGACAGCATGTTTTAAATGACATAAAACTTAGCAAGCTATTTGTGGTGCATAACATGGGGTACTTAAACCAGGAATTAATCTAAGTCTAATTAAATTTTAGGAATTTTTTTAATCACTTCAGTAATCTAGTGAGTGGGAAGGGAAAGACTCATGCAAAGGATGATGGAAAGCAGAATAATTTCCAACCACATTAATTTTTACAGTTCATAAGCTTTAATATCTGACATGACTAAAATAATATAGTTCTTATTTTAAATTCACCAGTCTGCCTATACCCAGTTAAAAACATTTTTCCTCATCTCAATAACTCTAATGCCCAATTAATTGCATCAGTCTTACACTTTCAGGATTCAAACTCTCCAGCAGCACAAATTAGTTCTATAAATATCTGAAACCACCAAAATCTTGTCAAAACTATATTTACTTTACATGCACACATATGTGTGTGCGAGTGGGTGTGTGTGACTGATCAAAAAATCCCCAGCATGGAAGAAGGTGCAGAGGAGATGAGCTCAAGCACTTGCGAAGCTCAGGGTAGAATATGGGGAGTGAGCACAGCTGTTGTAAAGAGCAAAGAAAGCAGAGGGTGCGCAGAAGACTTTAAATAAATTTATCAGCTGTCTCGTTATCAGTTGGAGGGAACAGCTGTTTGTGTAAACACCCTTTGCTAAGTGAATCAAGAGAAGCTGTGAATGTCTTGCTGACTGAGACAGACCGATATGGGAGAGATGTATACATGTCTCAACCAAACCTAAAGTAAAGAAAAAATGAGTGACCAACAAAATATATTTTGAAAATAGCAACGGGCTTGAATCTCTGTATTCCTTCCCAGTGACTGGGGCTGCCCAGTGACTTGATAGAGAGCATGTAGAGACTGGGCATGGGAATCATGTTTGTGTTGGGATCTAACTGCACAGAGCAATTGCCATGAAGTGTTTCAGTTGTGGTTTCACTACATTGCTGTATCACTCTACTAAATCAAGTGAAGCATCAACTATTTTCAAATAAGTAAATTTGGTATTATTCCCTGCTTGAAATAACTAAAAGAGCCTGGTTAGATAATACTGGACTCTAACAATGTATTCCTATTCTCTTTAGGAAAAACAAAATTCATATGACATTAATTTCATTAAACCTGATGTATTATTTAGAGAAATATGATTTTTTCAAGGGCTGTTTCTTAAACATTAGAATTATTTGTTGCTGTTATCTATCCTATTTTAATACTCCCTTTTCACTAAGACCCTTAAGCATTTTTTTAATATAAAAGGCATTAAGGCTGTACTCCTAATGTAAAACCACTTAATTTTCACCCTAAAGTTCTTATATTAATTTCAGTATACATAGATGTGAAGGAAAAAATATTATTCTTCTTATTTGTATTTGAGTGTAAGGATACAGTTCTGGGTTTTCCTTTCCTTTCCTTAAGTTCTTGACATTGTGTTATACTTTTTGCAAGCTAAGGACAAAGCTGCCTCAACTTTACCATTTATAGCATCTGCTTCCCTTTAAACTGTATCATGGTCTTGGAGTCAGATTATATCTTTAAAAGAATCAAGCATATATACATGAAAATCTTACCTTTTCATCTCCCTAAATACTTACATATATGCAAAATATTTAACTCTGAGGATAAACATATTTTTTGCTTTGGATTGGTGGAAAAATTTGTACTTAATATTTTAAAGCTTTATTTTAGCAAATTTCTTAAAAACATGTAATCTAGGACAAATAATCAAACATTTCCATTAAAGGCTTGCTCTGGAACTAAGCATTCATAAGTATTGTTTTATGGCTTAGATCTGTTGAGGTTTATATTTAAGGACATCTTACATATATTCATAAAAACTTAAATTTTTTTTCAATTTTCTAATGCAGAAGATTATGTCTATTTTACTATTTTATGTCAATTGAAATAGGCTATTTTTAGAGAATTAATTTCCTGTTAATGCTGCTTATTGTCTCACAGAAATTTTTGATTATTTGAGCATTTCATTCAGCTCCCCATCCCTGTCTTCTAGCTCAGAGGGCTGGATACCGCATGAACAACTGGTCTTATTATTTAAAACTGAGGCAAATAAGGCATTTATTACCTTATCCATTGTCACTATGTTTCATCCCACATGCAATGAAGGATGAAGATTCTCCTTAGGCCTCCTTTTGTTGCTCATGTATTTATAGAAATGTTTTTTAATGCCTTTTGCCACAATAGTGTATTGACATAACTCTTGGAACAGATTACTAGAAAGCGAATTTCGAAGCTATCATCTATGCTATTAACTCATAGTTGTGGATGCTGTACAGCCTGAAATATAAGCTATTAATCTAGTGATTTCTGTGTACAAACCATGATATATGATTGCTGAAGTCTATCAATGTTACAATAAAACAATTAGCTGTAACAGGCTGTCAGGGAATGTCATGGAAATAAAGCGGTAATATACATAGAAAATCGGTAACAAGGACAAAGAGGAAGCACCTCATTCTCCTGCCTCAGCATGAATGTCCTTCTGGACTAATTCTGAAGAGCATAAAAGCATGCACTTGTGAAGAATCAATAAACAGAAATAGATCAAATCAAACAAGTTAAGAAACAAACTGATTGCAAGCCTAGGGAGAAACAAAGTGACAGAAAAGCTTTACCCAGGAGAAGCTGACATGGGTGTACCCATTTGTTCTGTTAGAAAATAAAAACAGAGGAGTTAAAAGTTCAGTGACTAGCCCAGTGGTGAGATCAATATCAATTACAGGGGAGATGGCTTGGCTAAGAGACTCACATCCCATGCTAAGACACCAAAGCAGCAAAGGAAGGATCTGTTAAATATAAATCAATCCCTGAATTTTCATTTCTTGCTTTTTGGTGGTTTTTTACAACTGAAAATGCCCATGGGTCCAGGACTCAGTCCATCCAGAGCTGTCCATTCCAGCAGCTCTGCAGCAGCACTGATGTCCAACTCCACCGTAGCTCTGCCTTGCCCAGCCATGAAAGGATCTGACTGGATTGAGGGTCACATCCACTTGCTGAAATCCCAGCATGTCCCCATCCCATCCCCATGGCCCTGCTGTTCTGTCTGACCCTGTTTTCAGTCACAGAGTCTGAACCTGAGCCCCCATCCTGGTGTAGCCTTGGCTTGGCCCCATTCCCACTTCAGAGGACCACAAGAGACATTAAGAATCTCATGTTCTTCTCATAGTGTAAACATTAGAAACTAAACAAACAAACAAAAAGCACCATCAAATCAAAACAACAAAAAAAACCCACCACAAGAAACACAAAAATACCCCACAAAAAACAAAGATGTAGAAATTATTAAAATATGAGAAATAATTTACATTATCACTCCTCTTCTCCATAGATTTACCACTTCATAATATTGCACTGAAGTAACAGCTTATAGTATTTTGATTTAGAAAGTGGAAGACAGTAAATCCAGCAGAACTTCATATGATGAAATGATAATGATAATTTCAAATGGGTATTTTTGGAAGATTTTTACTATACTGATGTGTGAAGATTAAACTTCAGACTTTGCTATGTATCTTAAAGCAAAACATTTTTTTTGTATGAGTAATTCTCTAACAACAATAATGTAAACTTACAGTTATTTTCCTCCTAGTAGATTACTAAAACATACAAGAGAGAATATTAATAAATTCTATTATATCAGTAAATTCTTGCATAATTCAAATTAAGTATTCAATAATTACAGTATAAATTTATATTCAAAGAATGTTATGGTTGTAAAATCAAAATGCAGAAGGGCCCAGATTCAATCTTGTGAATAATATTACTTCAGCTCCTTTGTTAGGATACAGCCTCTAGTCATATAACTTTTACTATAGCATCTTTATCCTATACCAGTTATTCAATAAGTTAAAAGTATGTAATCAGGTTTCTAGAAAACACCAACTGTTTTAAATCAGTTCTTTTCAGTAGAATAGTTGTAGATTTCAGAAGATGAATAAAAGGAGCAGGAGCAGAACTATTTGTTCTTGAGGCTGTGGAAGCTGACTGCTGTTACGGAGGATTAAAATCTTCTGTCTCCTCTGCCACTAATCTCTTAGAGAGGAAATATGGAGCAATTCAGTCTTTTGTGTGTGTGTGTTGGGTTTTTTGTTTGTTTGGGTTTTTTCCTCTTTTACTTCTTTCTTATGCCTAGGAATAATATATAAGAAATAACTACTACTACATGAACCTAAATGGCTTCCAAAATCTTATTAATTATGTAATAATGTGTATGTTCAATTCACAAGAAATGCTGATAGAGGTATTATCATAGTGTTAATTTTACAAAGAGCCAAGCAGCTGCACAGATTTGTTTTAATGGACTTAAGAGCCATTAATGGTATTGATTAGCTCCAAGAAGCATCTCATTACTAATGCCAGCATTTTGCACTTTGACCTTGTGGTAGTATTTCTTTTCATTTTTCTTCAGGATTTTGAGTCTCCAAAACATAAAAAGAAAAAAACAAATTACAATTCACCTTACCTGTTCTGCAAAATGGGATCTCTGTTAAGAAAGTAGGCATCACCTTATGCAGTGTAAATGACCTAGTGTCATTGCCAGATTAGTATTGCATACTGGTAATAGATTGATACAATAAATAGCAGAAAAAGATTTTTTTTTTGAAAGTGTCATTCTATGGGGTATGTAATATTTTGATTATTTTTTTAAAGGGGTAAATGGATTCTGTTTACACTTAGACTTTTCCTTGAGGCAGTGGTTTGACTCTGTTCTGTTTTGTCCATAGCTATTTATTCATACTTGAAAGAATTTGATCTGGCTTTAGGGTTCAAACAACTCTTTAAAAGCATATAAAAACCCCCAAACCAAACAAATAACCCTCCCTAACTTTTGCTTTTCTACCTTTGTGTTAAATATTTTGCTGCCATTTGCTTACAAATCTCTCCTGATTATGATTAACAACTTGATTAATGTGTGAATTTTGTTCTCAGCTTTTTCAGTCATGACCTCAAAGATGAGAAAGGTTTCCCCCAGGTAAAAACAGACACCCAGAAAGAAACAACCAGGGCATGGCATTTCTAATATAAAGAAAAATAGATCTAACTTCTTTATCTTCCCAGAGCCATAAACAAAATATGTTTCACAGAAATACACCATTCATATTTCTTGGAATACAACATTTTCATTGTTGCAAGAATAATGAATTACTGATTTTGTGCTTCCAGATGGAGGAATTCCAAGACTGATCATGAAAGCCACAGCCAAGAAGAGGAAAGGTGGAAAGGAGGGGCGGAAGGCTGGCTGCATTTACTTGACATGTGAAAAAATCATGTTTTCTCAGTCTTTGCAAAAAAAACCTCACCAGCAAGGAATCAGAGAATATTCTTTACCCTTTGGGGACTGAAGCATACTACAGAAAACATGAAGACAGCTGCTCTTACATATTAAAGAATAAGTGCTTTACTTGCTATGATAATTTATTTATTTTCAAAATAAAATTAAACTAATTAAGAACAACATCAAAACCAAAGCTCCAAAGAGTTCTTTTTATTTGAAAAAAAAATAGCAATTCCTGACTTAACAGTGCCCGAGTTATTCCTACAAAACAGAAAATTAGTTAGTTCCACTGGACAAATTATGTTTGTAATTATGGTTTTTTAACATGTGATAATATCCCGTTTCATCTCCTGTGGAAAAAAAAGGTGTGTAGTGGCAGAAAATACAACAGGAAAATAATGTGGTTATATTAAGGAAATTATTCTGAATATTTTCATAGTCTGGTAATGTTTTATTTGGTGCTTGGCCCCAGGCAGCTATAGCACTCTTGGTACAGCAATATTTTTAACTAACAGCAGTAATATCTTGAAAGACGAAAAAGTAGATCCACAGCTTTCTTTCATATGGAAAATTCTATATGTTTATGTCTGTATTATACATAACATAGAACAGCTCTAGTGCAGCTAAATATAACTCAGTTTTCCCAGATTTCTTCCAAACTTCTTCAAAAAAGACAACTCTTGGTTTGCCAGATCTTTGAACATTTATATTCCATCATATGTCTCATAATGATTCTTTTCTAGAAAGCTTCATTTGACAGTACTCAGCAGCTCATACAGTTTTAAGAATATTTTTCCTTTTCTACCATAGAACATTATAACAACCATTTTTGTAGAGTAATACTTACAGACTTGAGATACTGATAGGAGGGACAACTTTCTACATAAGCTCAGGAACTGAGAGTAAACGGGTCAGGTTAGCTCTTCTCAGTGGTCTCATCACTCACAAGCAAGAAGCAGGAAGGGAAAAGCAGTTATTTGCCTACAGTTAAGAGCACTGAGGAACAGGGAAAAGTAGTTTGGTGTTGGGGTTTAGCACAGCTTGGATTTTTAGTTAAGGAGAAATCCACCAGCCACAGAAATGACTTTTTTTAAAAGGGGCTGCTGACAGCTTCCTTTAGCCCCAACAGAAGCAATCAACTGTCTAATTTGAATATTGACAACTCTGTTAAGCCACTTAGGAAGCTTGCCACACCTCTGTAAACCACATTAATGTACGAACAAGCCCGGGAAAGCTCTCTCTTGCTTCTGGCCTTTGGACAGGTGACTGGGGTGCCCACGCGACCTCTCAGGGCCGGGCCACGGCCCTGCTCCGTGCAGGCTGGTCCGCAGTGCAGCCACCAAAATGAAATTTCACACCAAGATGAGTTCTGGCCACTGCTTGGCAGAGATCAAGTGACCAACAGCGAGAGAGAAGTTCCAGCTGAAGGCCTGGGTAAGATTAACCCTTTCAGTGCTGTAAGTTCCCCAGAATGGATGAAGCCTGCAGGCATCAATCCTCTCCCAAGTCAAAGGAAAGGGAAAGGTGAAGGGACATAGGAAAAACATCATAGAGGCACCAAAGTCAGTGAAGAAGGAAGAGTTGAAGCCCAGAGAGAGGAGAAAGAGGAGATGCTTCAAACTTAGAAGCTGAAATTCTTCTGTTAAGCTATGGTGATGGACTATGATACATAAGAATACCCCTTGTAATTTTGTGAAAAGCATGGGAGGTGGAGCATTCAAACCACAGCCATGAGCAAAGGTACCAGTGCTGAAATAAGCAAATGTTGAAGTTGCTGTGATATAATGAGAAGCTTGAACAAAGAGAGAGATGCATGATGAAGACCCTTGCCCCCAGGGAAGAAGAAGACCTCTGTTCCCAGAGATGAAGATGATCCCAGAGATACAGGAAGAGAACCTTTGCTTCTGAACAACTCATCTGTAAAACAATACCCCATTAGCTAAGATTGAACCCTCAAAAACAGTTGTGGGAAAGCTCTAAGTAGAAGGAAGGGACTTTGACATCAAGCAGAGAAACATTTTCCTAGGCGGCTGATTTGCTGTGACAGTGAAGCCACGAGAGAACTGTTTCTTGTGGAGATTGTCCCCATAGCATGAGCAAGAGAGACTCTTCTCCCTAAGGTAACTGAAGAAAGACTGTTACAGAGGTGGTAAACTGACTGAAGAAAATCCCAAGTTTTGTCCCTTTACATTGTCAGTGAGAGAAGAAAGGAGCGGTGGGGAGCGGAGAAGTGTTCTAAAGGTTTATTCTGACTCTTTTTTTTAAATTTTATTTTTAGATCTGTTAATAAAGCTATCTTTATGTTCTTTAAAGTTTTGTGCCTGCTTTGCTGTCTCCTAATTCTTCTCTCACAGAAGGAAAATAAGTAGATAATGGATTGCGAACAAAACCACTACATTTAATTGGTGTTTCTTCCCAGTTTCAAACTGAACCTGCTACATTTGGTATAGACATGAAGACCTGGGAGGGTTTCAGAACAGTGAAAATAAGACACTGTGGGGATCCAAAGTCGGATCTTGTGAGACTGACTGATTAATAACAAAGAAAATGAAAGTCACAAAAGGAATACAAAATTATGTAAATATGTGGAAATTCATCTTCTGCACATAAAGTTATGGGATCTAAATTGATCATTTTCATTCTAAAAAAGTTTGTGTTAGTTGTGACAGTTCTACGGAAATATCAGCTCAGCATTCAGTAGATGTTTAAAACAGAAAAAATATTAGATATTTTTATGAAAGGAAGTATGAGGGCTGCCTTGAGAGGAATGATTAAGTAAGCTGTAAGTGAAATTTAGAAAAGATAAATGAAACTGAAGCTAGAAAAATACTCAGTTATTTGAGAGGATGAATAGGAATTAGTGAATACTATTCAAACAAGAATTAGGACCCCAGAGGATCTGCCTCTTTTGCTGTCAAAGTTAGGTGTAGCCTTGGCTTCTGTGGCATGAGAAAGTGAATAGTTACAGAGAGCTCAGGTGGTAGGTTTGTTGGAATATCACCAGTGGTTATGCAGGTTTCAGCAGACCAGTGAAGCTGACACAGTCCTGCAGTGCTGGTCCTGTCCTTTACACATGTAATCACCAGGAGAAAATGGAAGTAGAGGTTCTATGGCTTTGAAATTTTTTCTTTAATACAATACTGTCTTACACCTGAAAAACAGGCAAATAAAAAAACCCAACAAATCAGCCAAAAAAACCACACAATACAAAACCAAAATGTCAACTGTCCTGTCTAAAACTCGTTTTGCCTTTTATATCTAGTGAATATGTCTAAATAAAATTCAGAGGAATTGAGAAACAGATTTAAAGCACACAGAATTATTTTATTCATTAAGGGGAAAAATGCTTAAATATCACCAGTACATATCCCAAATGAGTTATGATTTGCACTTGAAAAAAGATATTTACAAAATACATTGCAAATTCAAGACCACCCTGATATTTTTCCTTCTTTAGTAGATTTCTTCAAACCAAACTTTAAAATACTTATTTCGATACCAGTCAAACTATTAACTGACTGATTTTTGAAATGGAGATTATATCCCTTTGGTAAACTTTCAAGAGACTGATTTTTGGAAAAAACAATATTGAAAAAAAAAAAAAAACAGGAGAAAAATCTTGTTGAATATCTAAAAGAACTAACCAGTTCACCTACATTTTCTCTATGTGGAGAAGATACTAATTAACTGGGCACAAAGTTCTGACCATAGAGATTCCCACCCAACTGATACAGTTCAAGTGTGTGATCATGAACTTGAGAGTGAAAAGAAGGTCTTAAATTTCAGTCTGAATATGCAACCACACTATGATAGCTCTGCTACCCGTATCTCTGTTTATAGGTATGAGGTAATCATGTAAGCTATACATCACTTTGTAAAAGCATTGTGAGTAGTGCATGGCACACATTCAGGTGAGCAGAGCTTATATGAATGCTGATCACAGAATCATAGGATAGTCTCAGCTGGAAGGGACCTCTTTAGGTCCCTAGGCAAATCTCACGCTCTAAGGTGACACAGACATTGAGATTGCTCAGGGCCCTAAACATTTGAGTTTTGAATATTTATAAGGATGGATACTCCACAGCCTCTCTAGGAAACTTTCAGGAGCATTTGACTACCCACCTGCAGAATTGTTTCCTTATACAGTCAAATTCTCCTGTGATTCAGCTTGGGTCATTTGCCTCTTGTGCTTCAACTGTGCATATCTGAAAGAGTCTGGCTCTGTCTTTCTCTATACTCCCTCAAACACTCAATAGTTGTAGGCAGCAAAAAAAAGGTCTTACTGGAGTCTTGTTTTCTGTGGCCTGAACAAACTCAGTTCTCTCACACTCTCCTTGTGTTTCATGTGCTTCAGTCCACTGACCAATGGCCCTTCCTTCACTAGATTCACTCTTATATGCTCATGTCCTCCCAAACTGAGAAGAACAAAACTGGACACAGCACTCTAGATGCATTCACTGTAGATATTGGGAATTATCACTTCCCTTGACCTGCTACCCTCTTTTCTTATAACCAAGAATGTTGCTGGCCTTCTTTGCTATAAGGGCACATTGCTGGCTCATGTTCAACCTTACGTCAGCCCAGACTCCAAGCCCTTTTCTGCAAAACTTGTTTCCAGCCACTCTAGTTCCAGACAGTTCTGTTGCTTGGAGGTTATGATGTGCATTATTCTGACCTTGGTTTAGGTATTTGCCTTTATCATTGTAGAACATTACAACGCTCCTCAGACCATTTCTACAACCTGGACAAGACCATTCTGAATAGCAGTCCTATCCCTCCAGTTTATTGTGTGCTTTTTGTAGCTCTGTATAACTGAAAATTGGCTGATGAAGATCCATTCTGTCCCATGATCCCAGTCTTTAACAGAGCCATTAAAAACCACCAGCACTGGGATTGATCCCTGAGAGATGTTACTAGCAAGCAGCCCATTATTCAGCAGTTTAAGCAAAGCTGTGTAAATGAATGAATGTGAATATATCCCTACTAACTAAATACAGAGTTCTGCTTATGATGAAGTCTAAATGTATGGAACATATTATGATTCTCTGACTCAGTACTAAGATGGATTTAATTTGTATTTTTCTATGTGCTGCATGTGCTTGGTTGTTCTGGACTTTAGCATTTGAAACCACTTTATAGATGGATTTCAGAGGTAAAAAAGAGGAAAAAAACACACCAAATTACCAAAAGAAATCCCACATTGGGTCAGAGTAACTAAATGACTGCAGTAGATACATGTCTTCCCATTCTGGATCATATAAAAATATGAAGCAGACAAAGATGCCAAATTAGTCAAGGGTTTGAGGAGAGTCATTATCATTTTACATGTGGCATAAACTAAGTATCTGTAAATAAACAAAGTGATACATTTTTAATGGCATAAAAGTCATCCCTAATCCTCTGATGAGCATTTTCCACATAGCCTCCATAAGGGAAAACAGTACATATTTTTCGTTGTCATTGCTAGTTTCATGAATCAAACTCTTAGAAAAGTAGCAAGGGGCTAAGAGTCCAGTTGGCTTAGATTTCTTCCCCCTAATTGTCTCCCTCCATCCTTTGAAGGTAATGACATAAAAGTACAATGTGACTTATTTCATTATTACCTTACTGCTTCAGTGACACAAATTGCCAGGTCTCAGGATTTAAAGCTATATACAATCATGCTAAGTGGCTAAGAAGAATTTAGGTCATTTTAACTGCAAGAAAGAGGAAAATGTTGAGCATTTGAAAACAAATCCCAGTGATAATTTTTTAAGGGTCTATTATTTAAATGTGTAAATAATTTTAATGAAAACACTAAATAAAAATAAGTAAGGTACATTTAACACATGAAAGTAAAAATTAATTGATTTATCAATTTGTCAAATTTCTACCTTACCATAGATAAATTTGTATAATTAAAGTCCTTATCTTAGATTCCATCTCAATTTAGCCTCTTATAAGAGGCAAGCATGGCATCAGCTCATTAGTCAAAGTTCCATTTCAATCAAAATAAAGTGACTGGCACCTCCAAAGGACAAATAAAAAAATGAATGAGACAACCTACCCCTTAAAGTTAAAAGGTTTGGCATACATCAAATAGTCACAGGGTGATAGCACGTGAGGTTTTTTTCCCACAGTTTTTAAAGATCTTCGATATTAATTCCATCTAAAAACAATGGTGGTATGGCATGTTCATTCCTGGACGAGAAAAAGAAATAAGAATTAATTCTGAGACACATCTCAGGCCTTACCATAGGGATATTTTTGTCTCTTGAAATGAGACCTTGCTGGTTTTTTTCCTTGTAGTTGCAAGTGTTATATGCCAGGTGAAGAGAGTGGGAAAATTGCATAAGGATAGTGTATGTAATATGCCTAAAAGCCATTGCATTGGATACCAACATAATTTAAGTGCCAACTTGCATTACACAAAGATCATGTCATGCTGTAAATCACTTTTTGTATTCTTGTTTATCCAATCATGCTGAAAAAGAACTCCATGTACAAGAATATAAGTAACCACAATAAAAAGGTTGTAGACTGGGAAAAGTGTATTCATTAACAGCCCCAGACTTTCAGGACCCATATACTGTTGTCCCAAATCTTGTTCTTCTGAATGTCATCTTCACCTTGACTTTTTGAGTATTTTCTTTTTCAGCAAACAATGACTTTTCTGTTATTAGTCAGATGGTTGCATTGTTCACTCCAGACATTCCAGTCCTTTAAAGCAAATCGTCCTCTAGATCTGGCTTTTTTCAAGCTTTCCTAAGTATTGCAGCAGTCACAGGGCTCAAGGTCAAAAACCCCCTTTGAGCCTGCAACTGTATTTGAGGTGCACATTTGCTAATGTACTGTATTTGCTAATGCACGTACTGCTCTACACAAAGTATGCCTAAGAGGAGCATATCACAGCCATCTACAGTGATCTGCTCTGGAGAGGTCAGGGAAAACAAGGGAACAGGCAGAAGGTAGGTGTGTACCTTCTACTCAATTTCCATATCCTGGCACAGAAGGTTAAAAGCAGACCTTTTCAAAGCAGTGTTGAATGAGGTGGAGATTATTTCTGAGAATTCATAATTTCTAGAACCTCACCACATTCCAAAAGCTGCAAAGATGCCTGATAAAAATTAATTAACTCTAGGTGTTTTGATGAATTCTGAGGATTGAAGCAATTTATTGATTTATTAATGACATGCAACTAACTATCTATCCATTAGCTATATATTCAGAATCAATATCCTTATTGTAACAGAAAAATCGCAGTTGTAGTTAAACTAGAAAATGCTAATAAACACCTGCAAATATATAAAAAGCCTTGTAGGGCTACTGCCAGTATATAGACCTACACATAGACACATACACCTTCTGGATGTAGGGGTTGCCATCACCCCTTCCCCAATTTTGCATATCACTGCTGCTTCTGGTGCACCTGATGGTGAGGTGTCTTGAGCCGTGTCCCCGTGCCCTGAGGTGGGGGTCCCACGTGCTGCCCCCACTCTGCCAGCCTGCTGTTGGGTGCTGGCTGCTCCCAGTGCACCATGGCAGGCTGCCCTATATGATCTGGGCAGGGGTCAGGGTGCCCCAGGGACACTGTCGGCAGCGACAGACTCCCTGTGGTAGCTGCTGCTTCCTCCTCACTGTCTCTCCCTATGTCACAAATTACTCTCTTCCCTCATTTCTTTTAAGATGGACCTCTTCCGAAGTGTCTGTATTTCTCTGGTGGATGTTTAATCCTGATGATGGTCATACTCTTGTCAACCCCGCTCAGACAGTTCCGTGAGTCCTGTGCACACCCCTTGGCTACACTCACATACTTAGGGGTTGCTAGGTGGACCATTCAACAATGGAGGGGCACGTGGGCGCCTCCATAACTTCCCCTCTCCTTCATGTGAATATTCCCTCTCCAAGTCAGGGGAGGTTTGATGGCAGCCAGCAGAACTTACGTAGCAGTTACACTCAGTTTGAGAATGCTTACAAAGTAAAACTGCTTTACCAGGAAAGGAACTCCCTCACCTGGCCACACAGATCCTCAACCACAGCACACCTTCTGAAAAAGAGCAATTCTTCTGCCCCAGTCTCACAGGGAGGCATCAGGCACTGCTGGCAACCTGTGACCTGGAGAGCTCCATCTGCCATCAGCAGGTCAGTCTGGCTGTCTGTCAGTCTGTCAGTCTGACACGGCCGGGCAGTGACTGCAGCAGCTGCAGGAGAATGAGCTCCACAGCGCATCGGCACCATAACTGAGGAGGCTTATACTAGTGCGCTGATGAAACCAGGACTGAAGGGATCTTTTCGTGCTCTTCTGCACCAGATACTGAGTCTGTCTGCCTCTACTGGGTCCTCCTGAATGGTCAGAGAGAAGGCCTTCTGGCTCACCCTGCCTTCGTGACTGCCCTGCAAACTGCCCTGCCACGCCCTCACTGCTGTGCCACACCCCCCCAACGTGCCTGGCTGATGTGCTATGGCTTTAGGCATGTTTATGTTGTTGGTCTGTGTTTCATGCTAGAGCTCTGGTCTCTAAATCCTTTGCGCTAGGCTTATGCTAGTTTCTTCCTGTATATTTATTTTTAGTAAACCAGAAAGCTTCCTTCAGGAGAAAATCAGAAAGCAGTTATGAAAATCGTTTGCTCTCTACAAAATATATGGACAGTGAAAGAGCTGGTTTAACTACCCTCCCCATATTCCAGCAGTATAATGCATCACAGGACACTTCCCTTCTTTCATACAACACCCCATGAACACACCTCACACATTTTATCTGTGAATATGTCTGTATGCATTCTGTAAAAACACTGTTCCTGCAGGCTGCAGAGAATCCTGCTTGTTATTCAGCTAGCTGGTTAGTTTGTTGACCTGCTGTTAACATCTATAAAAATGTGATAATGATTGAAAGGCCCAGAGACATGACTAGGACCCTGAAAAAATAGTGTGCTCGCATCACAGTCAGAACCCAGTGGCAAAAAAAATGTTTATTTAACTTTGAAAAAATCCCTAACAGGCACATATGAAGGCTCACAATTAAATGTGTTTTTCTGATGCATATCAGCATAGATTCACATACCTATCTGAGCTGTGCTATCTTCTAGGAGTTTGGGCACTTGACTCAACATGTGGACCCTTACTTTGGCAGATATCCTAAACTTGCTTAAATTTAGCTGTAAGAATCTATGGATAAATCCCCCTCACTTTTTCTCTGTTTTAGCATTCAGACAAAGTCTTTTGGAGAGGGAAGAAGTATTGGCCTGTCCTTTTTTGTATGCTTTGCATTAATAAATATTTAAATTTATATTTTAAGTATTATAATTCATTTTCTCTATAGATATTTATGGAACCCTTTGCACAATTCTCCTTTTCTTGGGGGCAAGTATGGATCATCTTCTAAGGATAGATGTATGAGGACTGAAGGGCTCAAGCCTGCAGAAGCAGAAGTCTCAAGAAGGTGCAGGAAGACCACAGATACAAGAAAATTGTAATTTATTTCAAGGCAAATTGGTTCTTAGGGGTAAAACAACCTTCCACTGTACATACTGACACTCTGGTGAACTAATTAGAGTCATAAAATTATTGATCTTGAAAGGGATCTCCTTTCTGGAGATAATTTAGTCAAACTGCTCTGGTCAGAAAAGGCTTTGCTAGGGCAGGTTGTTCATGGTGCTGGACATCTACCATGTGCAGGAAGGTTTTGACTGGCTCTGAGGATGGAAACTCCACCCAATCTCAGACTAATCTGGTCCCAGGTTTGACTAATCCCATTACAATTTCTTTTTCTTCTATATTTAATCTGAATTTCATGTAGATAAATTTGTGACTATTGTCCCTTGTCCTGTCACAGAATACCTGTGAGAAGAGTTTGAATTTGTCTTCTTTACTCCAACCCATCATGCATTTATTCACACTGATTTAGTCCCATGCCCAGTATTTCTTCAAGTCACCCATGAGACACAGGACTCTTGACCATGATGCTTCTGTCTGTTGTACAAAGAAAGTCACATCTACCTTTTCTTCTTTGTGCTGGGTCTGGCGGGGATGGAGTTGATTTTCCTCACAGCAGCCTGTTAAGGTGCAATGCTTTGGCTGTGTGATCAGAATGGTGTTGATAACACACTGTGGTTTAGCTGTTGCTGAGCAGCACTTACACAGCATCAGGCCTTTCTCTGCTTCCTATGCTGCCCTCCCAGCAAGACAGCTGAGGATGTAAAAGAAGAGGGGACAATCAGAACAACTGACCCAAATGACCAAAGGACTACTCCATGCCATATAGAGCCATCTTCGGCCGTAAAAATCCAAAGGGAGGAGTGTTTTGGATAGGTAGCCATTGCTTAGGGACTGACTGGGCACTGGTTTTCTGTGGGAGGGATGAGTAATTGTGTTTGCACGACTTCTTTTGCTTGCATTTCTCCTTTTTTTCCTCTTCCTCTTTCCTTCATTTGTTAAGTTATTTTTATCTTGTTCACGACTTTTGGAGTCTTTTGCCCTTCCTATTATTTCTGCCCATGCTATTGGTAGCAAAGGAAGTTAGTGAATGACTGTGTACTGCTTAGCTGCCAGTCAGGGCCAAACCACTACATTCTTAAATTAATTGGTGAAGGAAAATACACTCACAAAGGTTAATGGAACTGCAGAAACTAAGCCAAATATCTAATTTATATGTATGTGCAGAAGAGATTGAATGTATTTGTTTTATTGTGTGTGTGTATGGAAGGGATTCATTTCTGTTAGCAGAATTTGGAAAGGGCTTACTTAGCTGTCCTGCTTCAATTATCTGAGGGAAAAGTGTAAAGAAGGCATTTATTAACATCTAGATATGGTTCTTGTCATTCTCTGACCATGAGGACTCAGGTATTTTGTGTCATGCTCTGTTGTTGCTTGCCTTGAACTAAATGACTGCGAACAATATTATGCACTTAGCTCCCTCTCTGGAAGTGTTAATCGTGATACTGGCAGGCCAGGACTTGATGTATAGGAGCTGAATAATCCTGCCTTGCTGGAAATTAATTTCGATAGAATAGCAAGTTAGCCTCATCAAACAAACTGTTCCTGTTAACAGCAAAATTGATAAAACGTGGCAACCTATGGCACCACCTAGATTTGGAGTTCACCCTGTTCAGCAAGATGGCTGAAATAAAGATTCAACTTTAACCTTGCAAAAATTTAGGATCTATTTGGAAAAAAAGTGTGATACTCACCCACTTAAGTGTATATGTTAAGAGACACATAGGATAGTTCAGGGTACATACAGACACTCATATTCTGGAGGTTCTAGATGCTGGTGCCTTGAAGATTCTGACAGAAGAATTATCTCCCACCTTGCTCACAGTGCCACCCTACTCCCATGTCAGAGATCAAACTGAAATTTAGGTCATAATACATCATTTACAGAATCACAGAATAGATGGAAGGCACCTCTGGAGACCATCTAATTCAACCCTAAAGCAGGTTACACAGGAATGCATCAAGGTGGGTTTTGAATATTTCCAGAGAGGGAGATTTCAGGGCCCTCCTTGGCAGCCTGTTCCAGTGCTGTGCCACCCTCAACATAAAGAAGTTTTTCTTTATGTTCAGGTGGAATTTCTACTGTCTTAGTTCATGGCCATAAACTTAGTTGCTTCTTCACAGTTACTTCTTCTCAGTTACTTCTGTCTCAACAATTTTGCAAACTATTACAGTATAAATGACTGTCTCATTCAAGCAATGAAACTATAAACCCATGGAAAATGTTACATTCAGACCCAGTCAAATTAATGTCCTCCCAGAACTAAGGAATTACTTTGGGAGAAGGCATTACAATCTTCCAGATCCATTATGAACTAGTAGGAGTCCAAAATTGCCACAGGACTGCCACAGATACTCTCACATTGTAAGCTCACTGAGCTTCAAATAGAAAATTTCAGACATGGCCCATTTCTAGAGGAACACATGGAACAAAAGAGTTTTAGGACTTATGTTTTCCCGGGCCAGAATCTCTTTTCCATGGAAAGCATGCAATCCAAGGCCCTGAAGTAAATGGCTGAAACCCTAAGTACATATTTGAAAAACCTTCTAGAAATCAAATTTAATATTTATATTTCACAAGTATCTTCTGGTACAGAATCATTATGATCTTCCAACAGCGCTAACAGTGCACTGGCCAAAGCATCTGATACCATGGACACAAATCAATTGCTTAAACACATGTGCCTAGGGCCACCCAAAACACTCTAAAGCATCCCAAGACATCCCCATGTCGCTATCAGATGTGACACATGATTTATGAGACACCTCTACTGTAGACAGAGGCCAGCATGCATCTAAAATTACTCATCTTCAAGTGACACTAGAGACCAATATTTTGGCAATTACATTGAGCTCCATCATTTTACTCTCATCCAAGGAATTTTATCCACCTGTGATTCATGGAGTCATCTCCTGCAGCACAGCTGTGTGATCATGGTTAATTTTAATATGAAAATAAATTATTAATATATGTGAGCATAAGTGAACTAAAGCCTTTCAGGATAATTAAAAACAAAGAAGTATAGCTGTTTTGATAGTCATAGCTGTTCCAGTATTCCAGATGAAAATCACTGCCATGGAAATGTATTAAACCCCAAGGAGCAAAAAATTAAATTAGAAAAGGATTACAGAGCCCTGAGAGAGGTGGTAAGGGACTCCAGAACACAGACAGTTTTTTTAACAAGCCTCCCAGTCAAAGAGAAGTGGTTTGAAAGAGCCAGTCGAATTTGGAGAATCAACAAACAGCTGCAAGATTGGTGCCATGGTCAGGGGTTCAGCTACTTAGATGATGAGACTTGCTTTGAGAAACTTCTCTGCTGAGGGTTCATGAATGTCAGTTTCATCAAAGGAGCATGGGGACTAAACATGGGGAGTGCAGACATGAACATGCCTGTGAGGCTAGAATCTTATTGCATCATGGAGTTGTGATTGGGTGTCTCCTATGACTGGAATGTTTAAATGGAAGGATACAGGTTCTTCAGGAAGGACAGGCACGGAAGCTGAGGAGGTGGAGTTACCCTCCATGTCAGTGAGCAGCTGGAGAACATGGAGCTCCACCTGAAGGTGAATGAGGAGCTGACAGAGAGTTTATGGGTCAGAAATAAAGGGAGGGAAGGCACGGGTGACATTATTGTGGGGATCTGCTACAGATGGCCTGTCCAGGAAGACCAAATGTATGAGTCCCTCTGTAAACAGATGGATGCAGTCTCACATTCATGATCTCTGGTCCTCATGGGGTAATTCAATCACCTTGGTATCTGTTGGAGGTGATGCCTTAGGTTTTAACTTTTATATTTTTCAAATCCCGTATTTCCTAGTGTGTAACTCTGAAGTTTCTTGTATCCTGCTAGCTGCTGCTCTCTTATGCCAGATAGAAATAACAAAGCCTCTCCAAGCTTGTTACTCAAGGACACTCAGACTGTCCTAGGCCCAAAAGGTGTAACTAGAGCCCCTAGAGAGATGGAGAAATTGAAGAAATTATATCATTAGCTAAAGTTTTAATTGGCGAATTTATGCTGATATGCAAATGAGCCAAACCTATAAAAGTGTGAAGAACTCGTGACTCATCGTCCGTCTTGGGCTCTATTTTGAGAGTAGCCTTTGGCTTCCCAGGGTGTAACTTTGAAGGCCTTTCAAATAAATATCTACCTTTATTCCCTCATTCCTGTCTAGTCTCTGTTTCTAGGTAGCCACTCAAGGCATCAGAGGGACAACACAGTGGGTCATAAGCAATCCTGAGGGTTCCTGGAGTGTGCTGATAATAACTTCCTACTCAAGTGATAGAGGCACCAGCAAGGAGAGATGCTATGCTGGACCTTGTTCTCACCAGCCAGAAGGGGCTGGTGGGGAATGTGAAGATCAAGGGAAGCCTAGGCTGCAGTGACCAATGCCTTGCTCTGCAGCTGTCTTAATGGAACTGTTATTTCATTTCCTATGTTTTATTGCATTTCCTATGTATTTATTGTGTTAAAACAGAAGTTTGTTACTTCCACACCTCAGTTGTGGTTTAGAGGTATTCTAATGGCTTATACCTATGCTATATCTGTGATTTGGTTATTCTTGGTTATGCTGAAAATAATGCCAAATAATATTTGCACACGGAAAGCAAAATTCCATCAAGGCTCAGGTTTGTTTAAGAGCCCTATCCCACCATGGTATTTAATGACATCATGATAAAAGTTCACATCTCAGCTCAGGATTCCTTTTCTTGACTACAGGACTGAGATATCTTTGTTTTTCTGCAATTTATTTTTCCAGAATGAAAAATTATTAGCACAGTGGCTACTGGGAGCTAAACAGGCCTGTGAGAGCCAGACTTATAATCCCAAATGACAAATCACCAGACTGCTTCACAGGATACAAGACTTGGATATAAGGAGTGCATATTCTTCCATCTGATCAAGGAATCTATGCTCCCTCGGTCTTGATATAATTTACAGTGTGAATCATAACTACTTTTAACAATAAATTATGCTGTCTCCTTTAATCATCAACTCCATGTCTATCTAACATGTGAAAAGTAATTTATTATGACAACTTTGAAAGTAGTTGTTATTAATTTTTATCTCAGTGTATTCTATCAGAAGACCACCCCTTACTCAAACTTTTTATATTCCTCACATGGAAAAAAGAATGTAGGAATTTTCCTAATTTGTAGATGGAAAGAGACATAATTTGATTAATGTTATAGAGAAACCAAACTAGATTCAAGAACCACATGCAGATCTACAAGTGTATTTGCTGAAAAAAAACCCCACAAATTTTTAGTACTACTGAAGACACTTGGACATAATCTATCTCTGGTGGAAAGCCAGTGTGCTTGACCTAATAAGGAATTTATCAGAAAATACAGGAGTAGATGGTGACTATCAGCCCCTCAGATTAAAATTTGACAGTGTAGACACAGGTGTAACAGGCACAGGTCTTTGCAAAAGAACAAGATGATAGCAAATTACTAGTGCTACAGCATGGCCTACCTGTAGCATCTAAAACTCTGATTTACTGAGTTTCTACACAGAAATGATAAATATGCCTGTGAGAACATGATGGATAAACCTTAGGCATCTTTCACTTTCCTGTAGTTTTGTGAAAATTTTCCAGATAATGTTTTCAAAGGGGACTACTTCCCCTTGAAATCACATATCAGGCAGACAATTTAGTTTTGCCCTTTGCTCTCAATTTTGTTTAGTTGCATTTCAGAGACTCTTGGCAATGCATTCTGAATTTGTCCAGGGAGTAACAGTTTTGGGTAGTCTAGTACATCCAATTAGGTCTTACATTCCCTTTTCAAGTGTAACTATTCAGTTGGATGACTTGTCTGTGGTTAACATGAAATCCATCCATGCAGTTAAATCTTTCCTTTTAAGACTGGTGTGACTTAAGTACTTCTGAGCTGTTACACAAACTTAAGTCTGTGAGTACCTAACCACTTGCAATACAGTATGTGAGAAACCAATACTGTACAAAAAGAAAAGCAATATATTAATGTTTCTATCAGAGTCCAGTAATATCAGAAAGAATTAAGGGTAACCAAGTATGCCAGAACTCTATTCATGATGTTCAAAAGTCAGGAATGTCCTTCATTTCTTCATGACAGTTTCAACTATCCACTTCAGTTTTGCTTTGATTTGTAAGGAATGGGTTTTGTGGTGTTTTGGTTTTGGTTTTTTTTTTTTGGTCTTCTTTTGTTTTTAATGCTTAACATATTTTAAATTACATGATTATGCTGAATGAGTAGGGAAAAAAAAAGGATTTAACTCAGGCATTTGACATGAAGAGAGGAATTCACATCTCAGTGCCTACAGCTCCAGTAATTTGTAATGATATAGAAAATGTCTCAAAATCCATTTCACGCTAATCATGTAACTTATTGAGAGATGAGAGGTGTTCACAGTAGTATTGGATCCTGAGTTTAAAGATTTAAAAATAAGATCTTTAGTTGGGACTTTTCTTTTGGCAATATATTAATGTTTGAAATATTCGACCAAAGATAATATTTTTCTGTGTTTGTTTCCAAAATAAAATTCCATGTATTTAAGTGTTTAAATATATTACTGTTCTGTGGATTAACTTTTAACACATTATATATCAATTTTTTCTATATATTGCATATAATTATATTGATCTGTGTTAGTATTGCAATTTTCATATACTGCTTTCAGATTTCTTGATGCTTTTCTAGACAGATACAGGATTTAAATTGTTCCCTGACATTATGAAAGTACAAGTTGGTTTGTTTTTTTATTCAGCATTGGATCGGTAACTTCTTTTGTCTCCATTAAAAAAATTATCTCTTGCCTCTAAATGTCATGTTTTCTAGTTCATTTTATGTCAAGTATGTCAGAAAGCATATATAAACCTTTACAAGGCCATAATTTTTTATAAACTACTCTAAATATGACATCTTCTGAAGCACAATCCATATGAAATGAAACTTGTTGATCTCATGTTGAATACCACTGAGCTTGCTCCAACGAACCAGATGGAATTTTGACCTTGTACATTTTGTTCTCTCTGATTCACCATGTCCTTTCGCAATTGGAAACAACTGTGAATTGTTCTGTGCTTTTGCTAATCAGGAGCTGTTGTCGTAATTAAAAAAGACACAATTCTGCAAATTCTAAAGGTACCTTTGAAAAAGGTACACAGGGGCTACAGGCAGAGTTGTACTCCTTTGCACCATCCATCTATGTGGCAAGTAAGACACGGTATTGCCACACACAAGCTAGACAGTGCTGGAAAAAGACATTTCTTTTGAGAGCAGCAGGAGAAAATCTTGAATACCATCTGCCTTCTAAGACGTGAAGGGAATTTCACATGATAGAACACGAATGACTTCCCCTACAAAGCAAGGAAACATATTGTCAACATTTTTTTCACCCAAAAACTTATTGTTAAGTCACTGGGCTCTCAAAGCCGGTGGTAACTTCTCTGACACATAAGATTTACTTATTTATTTACTTGCTTATTTATTTTGGCAAAGGAAATGTTCTGTCCTTATCTTCCAGAATGTTTCTTAAAATATAAAACCCAAAGCATAATAAGACACAAATTTACCAAACAGTTGAAAATACTTTACATTTGAAGGAATTAAAATACTTGCTTAACTCAGCTGTGATACTTCACTGACATGCTGAGTTTCTGCTGGCTTCTGAAGGACTGCAAATGACTGTGGGACATAATATGCATCCTGCACTTGCAATTCTTGGAATAATAAGCTCAGTATATGAGAATTTTGTGCAACTTATTCTATAGTACCCAAATAATTAATGTTATTTCACAATTTTTCCCATCAATTTGGAAAATGTACAGCTAAGAGTTCTATGAATATTTCCATTAAAATCTTGGAATGTCAAAATGTTAAAGAGAAAAAGAGAAAATATATGGTTTTCATTAGTCTTGGCAGTTACTTTAAGGATAAGTATTCCAATTATGGAATGATGGCAAAAAAAATAGCTTTATCATTTGATCTTTTTCTTTTTTGGGATGTTTTGATGTTGTAATTGCTGGTAATAATACAAGTTGGAAACATGTTCCATAAAAGCAAAAGAGTTTAATTTTAACTTCTATAATGACTCACACAAGAACTCCATTTACAGACACTTTAACACTGTGAATCATTAATCTCTTTGACAAATTACAACATAACTCTATTAGATTTCCTGTTACGGACTTTAACAGATGTCTAATTAGAAACTGAAAGTGAATTCAGATTAACCAGTACTTGGCATATGTATGGCATCAAATCATTATTTATTGAGATAAACATTTACTCCAGGGTAAGACAAAATATTAACATTTTTCTCCATTTACAAAAAAAGAAAGAACCTTTAAATATTGCATACACACAACAGTAGTTACTAAGCAATATTTTAGAGATATAAGATATCTAATATCTTATATCTCTATAGATATATAAGATATATTCTACAACATTCTTGACAAAATTCTTTTGCAAGGATAATTTCTTTTTCAGAATTTTCAAACTGTAAAAACATATTAATTAAGATTAGAAAATAAGAAAAATGATGAAACAAAACCTCAATTCTTCCATTACGTAAGTATCAAACAATTATATCAATGCATGAAGCCCTACATCCTTGTAAGTCACTGAACATTCCAGCATAATTTCTCTAACTTTTGATTGAATATCTTCTTTTTGTCAACTATTGAAATATTTTGTTTGCAAGTAAACATATTCTTGCAATTGTATATTACTATAATGCAGAAGAATTTCTAGCACTGTAATTGATTTAATTCATCATTTCTGGGCATGGAAAACTTACCATAGCCATGGTTAGTACACATATCCTTTTTTCATTATCAGATGTAGCATATTTTTGAGCTTGATCTTGTCACATGAAAGAACATGTTTATCAGTGGGTACAGAAATCACATCTAGGATTTGGCAGCTTTGATACTTGAATGTTTAATTCCTTAAATAGAATAATAAAATAAATTATTTAAGAAAAAAGAGAAAAAAGGCCAGTTCTTAGGGACACACTCAAAAAATAATCATGAATTCAAGTCCCACAGCAACATTAGTTCATAACAGTTTTGAACTGAATTTCAGGAATTAACTTCTCCAAAACACTTGTCTTTGTTGCTTATAGTTTTAGTAAAAGATAAATTGCCTTAGGCCACATCTACCTGAAACTGTAGTTTGGAACATAAATATGTTTTTTGAAGAAATTTTCCTGATCATCCCAGGCCAATCATTGTCATTTTTTGGACACAGTTTTAAAGAGGATTGATGACAGTGAACCATTATTTTCTACTTTTTTTTCCCAAAAAAGCCCAGTCCTTCCTATAGAGGAAACTTAATTGGAAATTCATTCCAGGTGCTTGTCAAATGCTCTCCAATACCTAATGCTAAAGTGCTTGATCTACCATATCTCTTCAAACAGCATGCCTGATGCTCTAAGCCATCAACCATATTCCAAAGGAAAAGCAAGAAAGCAACCAACACTGTAGGTACAGAGGCCTTATAAAAATGGTTTTGATTTAATGATCAATTCCTGCTGATGAACAGAGATTTTTATGAAAAATATGTTGCTACTGTAGATATAACCTTAATTTTATCTGCAGGGTATTCATAATCTCATAAAAAATTTTGTTTTGCTTAAGGTGAGTAATTCAGTATGCTTATCCTCATTCAACCCACTTTTGAGCATATTATTCATCCGCTACATCACTTGGGTAGAAGTACAGCTTAGATGTGTAGACATACTTCTAAATATTTCAACACTCAGTACCAACATAACCATTTTTAAGTGCCTGACTACCACTGCAGAATCCAAAATCCTTGTAATCACATTCTGGGTGTAGTGTGTGTGACATTATGCTCTTGCAGCCCAGGGACACAATTGTATCACGCACTGCATAAAAAGAAGTTCAGCCAGCAGGTTTCACGCTCATGAGACCGCACTTGGAGTACCACATCCAGCTTTGGGGGCTAATAAGAAAGATGTGGACCTCTTGTAGTGGGTCCAGAGGGACATGAATATGGTCGGATGATGGGAGCACCTCTCATATAATGAAAGGCTCAGACAGGTGAGGTTGTTTAACCCGGAGAAGGCTCTGGGGACACTTTCATGAAGGCTTCCAATACTTTAAAGGAAGTTTATAAGAAAGACAGAGTAAAAAAATTTATCAGGGTGTGTAATGACAGGGCAAGGGGCAATGCTTTTTAACTGAAAGAGGACAGACTGACATCGGACTTGAGCACGAAATTCTTTACTGTGAGGGTGGTGAGGCACTGGAACAGGTTGCCCAGAGAAGCTGTGGATGCCCACATCCCTGGAAGTGTTCAAGGCCAGGTTAGACGGAGCTTTGAGCAACCTGGTCTATAGTGGAAGGTTTCCCTGCCCATGGCAGGGGTGATTGGAACTAGATGATCTTTAAGGTCCCTTGCAATCCAAAACATTCTATGATTCTCTGAAATGGCTAAACGTGCAGGAAAGGGACTCTCAGGGATCAGTAACATTAATAGAAATATTCCCAATCTGACCAGAGAGACACTCCAAAACCAGAAATACATATATTAGAAACCTATTATCCAAAATTTATGCATCTTAATCTTAAAAATTACTAGATAACTTTGGCCAGAATTTATACCACTGTCATGGGTTAACCCCAGCCTGAAGTTTTTAGTTTAAAAAATTCCAGCAGTCCATCCCAAGGTTACTGCTGCTTTGTGTTTTGCTGCTGCTGATAAGCGCGGGGGGCCACCCCTCCTC
>VYXC01008884.1:425069-438247 GCA_013397175.1 Platysteira castanea
GGAAGTTCCCGGAGAACTGTCTCCGGTGGGAGGGACCCCACGGCCTCACAGGGAAGGACTCTTCTCCCAGAGCAGTGGAAGGAAATCCTGGTTATGAACTGGATGGACTGACCAAAACCCCCCTGCCCTGCCTCCCTGTGTTGTTGGTGGGAAGGAGGGAGGGCCTGGGGGCGGTGGGGGGGAGGACGTGTTTTAAGGGCTTATTTTACTTATTACCCGCCTCTGATTCTGTTAGTAATAAATTTCACTTAGCAACCAAGGTTGAGCCTGTTTTGCCCTTGAAATATTTCTCCTGCTCTCCTTATCTCACCCATGAATCCTCCGTTAACCTTTTTTCCTCTTCTCCCTCCTTTTTGCCCGGCTGTGGTAGGGGAGGGTGAGCCAGTGACTCTCATGGGCACCTGGCGTTGGGCCAGTGTCAAACCACAACAAGCTGCCATAATAGGTCTTTCTTAAGTAGGTCCTCTATCCTACTTGCTTTCTCAATTTTACTCTGATTTTAATCTTAAAAATTCATAGAAACTGATATTTGTACTAAAGGGCACTCTAGTATATGTCAGCAAAAGTAATTAATTGTCTTACAATACAGTATGATTTACTTACTGTACTGTTGGAATATGAACAGTTTAAATTATATGAAATATAAAGGTGATTTTCTTAATTTGTTATAATTTAGAAATCACTTTTTTTCCATTAGTCTAAGCTAACTGATGGAAGAGAATAACTGGTCTGGGTCTGGGTCACTTTATAGAAATTTAATTATAACTATTGATTTGAGGAAAGTCATGGCATATTTACCAAGCAAATGTTTTCTGTAACTGTGAGTTTTTCTGACACTCAACAAAAGTACTCAGCAGTTTTATTTTAAAAACTGTTCTGGCATTCATTTAGAAATGCCAATGATTACAAAAACAGCTGTAAGAATTATGTAACCAGTAGCTCAATGAAAGGTTATTGACAACTGCTTTGAGAGAAAAGGTCTTATTTCCTCTCAGTCTTCAGGAAAACAGCTGCAGTACAAGTACAAAAGATGGGTTACTAACAGTAGGGACAGGTCAAGTTTTGACTGAAAAAATTTAGTATTAAATCGGGCACTTAAGCTTGAGACAGAGGGTTTCAGAGATATTTGTCATTAAACAATTTTGCTGTGTAAAAGAAACTGTTTCTTAAAGTTATATTTGCAGCTAAGAGGATCATCCTTTCCTTGCAGATAAGTACATCCATCCCATAAATAACTCTGTAACGTAAGGTTCTCCTGCATATACCTAAATTCAAAAGTGTTTGCTAGACATGGAAAAAAAAAAATCTGTATTTAAAAGCAACAATAGGAAATTTTTGTGAGCTACATGCTCATTAATAATGGAAGGTGTTAATGATGCTATTCTGGTTTAGTATTGTCAGATGTTTTTAAAAACATAGATCATGCACTTTCAGTACTCTCTTGCATTCATGTTTTCTTTTGCTTTGATAATAAGTGCTGCTGTGGCATCTGTGTGATATTCTCTAAATACTGTCTGGCATACACTGCTGGTTTTTTATGTTTGCGTTACATTTTTTTTCTTGCATACTCTGCATTGTCAGCAAAGATCACTTAAATGATCAGATAAAAAAATATACGGTGGGATTTTCTTAAAAGAGACTCTGGGGTTCATGGCAATAAATCCATAGTCCCAGCTTTCTGAAGAGTTGTCTGCTTCTTCAGAAGCCTCTGAAGGTTGAGAAAATGCCTCAGATAGAAAAGAAAATCGAACTTTTGCATGTGGTAAACAACAGTTCTTCAAAGAAGTCCATCAATTCAGCAGTTGCTTCTTCTGCTAGCGTAAAAAACTTGTATATTAGTCTTTATCATGTTATGTTAACTGCTGAAGTAATTTGTCAGCTTAAAGTACGCCTAACTTTTCAGATATGTAAACAAAACTACAGTATTTTAAATTAAATGCATTTTTTTAAACTTTAAGATTTCATTGAAAGAAGTGATATCAAAACTACTTTCAAAGATTGGGTGTTCATCACCTATGGAGGTGAAGAAGACCACTGGAGGTATTCTCGAGCACTTATACAACCTTTCTGTTTATAATGAATCACTTTTGAGTAGAACAAGTTGCTCCCTCACAGTTGTACCACTTCAATTATTACATGCGCTGTTCTACACAAATAGATTTTGTACATCATTGTGCCATAATAGGAATACCTTGTAACACCATAAAAGCTCTATAATCTTCACCCTCAAACATTACCCTTGTATTTTAAGTTAGTTTTGCTGAATAAAATTGATTTTAAACATAATTATAAATACTTTTTAAAATTTACCTTAAATAAACATTTTCAACACAATTTCCAGCAAGACATATATTTAAAGTTTGATTCAGAACTGTAAAATGACTTGCATTTTATGCTGATTATAAATGAGAACCATAGTGTCAGTATATGGCCTTATGTGCATTGCTTTGTGTCAAGTATAAACCTGGAGATTTGATGTGTTATTATATATATACACACATATATGTATATTAATACTTCCTTGTTAATGCTAAAAATCAAGAATTAAGCCCTCCTAACAGGGAATGACAGAAAATATTCCATAAAGCTGAAGACATCCTAACAAGAATTCGGATATCTTTCTATATCAGATTTTGATATTACACTGAGGAGCAGTTTGCTTTACAATCTTCTGGTAATGAGACATGAAGGTATTACAAGCCATCAACAACATCTAAAGCTTGTCCTTGTATACATTAGTTACCTTTCTCATTTTCATTATAACAGGCAAGACACGTGGAAAGCATAGTCTTTGCAAAAACCCAACTCTAAGGATTTGCCTTTAGACCTACAAGTAAAATGCTGACTTAATTGTGATTTTCCTGATTCTTCTTGTGTTTCCATTAAAATATGATTAACATAAAACTGAAGTAAGTTACTAAGACTGATTTAATTATATTTTCATATGAATTTTAAATGAAATGCAGCAGAAGTGTAGCACAAATACAATATTACTTATAACTTCCTGCAGTAGTTTATTCAGATTGTAATTTCAATTTAGTTTTAATTTCAATTTAATTGAATAATATAGTTGCACTGAATAATGAGTATAGTAATTGAACTGATGCATCCAGAGTTTATTTGTCTAGCTGAAATTATATGAAACTTCGGAGAGAAAAAATGAAAGAGAAATCTGTTTGGTTTTAATCTTTCAAACTTGATATTAGGAATTTTATTAAATGTTTTCTTTATTTTCTGGATGAGAGGTGTGAGCTCCCTGATGATATGCACTGGAAGCAACTATATTCTAATTGTACATTTGATTTTAGATCCATCATCTGGGTTCCCCCAGAATTCTGTTTCACAGATAAGCTACATATAGCTGCAACAAATACTCAGTTCTCTGGAAATACATACAAATATATACAAATTGTGGAACAAGCAGTTGGAGAGCAGCCCCATGGAAAGATATCTGGGGGTTTGCTGACAGTGTAGTCAGTAGTGTCAGTAGTGTTCCTCAGAAGCCAAAAGGGCCAGCTGTGCCCTGGGGTGCATCAGACACAGAATCTCCAGCCAGTCAGGAAAGGTGGTTGTCCTGCCCTACACTACGCTGGTATGGCCCCACCTCACAGAATCACAGGATGGGTCAGGTTGAAAGGGACCACAGTGGTTCACTTGGCACAACCTCCCTTCTCAGGCAGGGTCATCCTAGAGCACATGGCACAAGATTGTATCCAGACAGTTCTTGAATATCTCCAGTGAGGGAGACTCCACAGACTCTCTGGGCAATCTGTTCCACTGCACGGTCACTCACACAGTAATGAATTTCATCATTTCCGGATCAAAGTTCCTGTATGTGAGTTTCTGCTCATTGCCTCTTGTCCTATTGCTCACCACCACCAAGAAGATCCTGGCTCTCTCTTCTTGGCGCCTTCCCTTCAGATACTGATAGACATTGATGAGGTCCCCTCCGAGACATCTCTTCTCGAGGCTGAACAGGCTCAGCTCCCTCACCCTTTCCTCATACGAGAGTTGCTCAGTCTGTTGATCATCTTTGTTGCCATCCACTGGACCTATTCATGAAGCTCCATGTCTCTCTGCTATTTGAGGATCCCAGAACTGGACACAGCACTCCAGATGTGGCCTCACTAGGGCTGAGTAGAGGGACAGGATCACCTCCTTCAAACTGCTGACAATGATTTTCCTAATCTACCCTTGGGTGCTCTTGGCCTTCTTGGGCACAAGGGCACACTGCTGACTCATGGACAACTTTTGTCCCCCAAGACCCCCAGGTCCTTCTCTGCAGAGCTCCTTTGCAGCAGACTTTCCACAGATGCTTTCCCCAGCCTGTACTGGTGCATGGGGTTATTCCTCCCCAAGTGCAGGACCCTGGATTTGCCCTCACTGAATTTTCAGAGTACCTAAGTACTGTGTGCAGTTTTGGGCACCTCAGTTTGGGAACATAAAGCTTTTGGGGATGTGTCCAGAGAAAGGCAGTCAAAATAGTGAAAGGTTTCAGGAGCAAGACTTATGAAAAGTGGCTGAGGTCATTTGGTTCTGCCTGAAGAAAAGTCAGAGGGTGACCTCATAGCAGTCTACATCTTCCTCAAGTGAGAAGGTGGAGAGGGAGATGCTGATCTCTCTGGTGACCAGTGATAGCAGAGGACGAAATGGAAGGAAGCTAGCCAATCAAATTAATTGATAATGGTATGTTCAATATGGAAATGTTTATGTCAGTAAGATTTTCGGACCAACAACCTTCTCAAATGGAACACCAAGGAAAAGGGAGAAATGATAAACAAAACATTTGGAGGTGTAGATCAGACAGAAACACGTAATAGAGACAAAGACTGGAAACACATTCATTAGGCACACAAATTTAAGTGTGTAAATTGGTATTGTGATCGCAAAACTGCAAGCAAACCACGACTTTGAAACTGGTAAGGATAATAACCGTAAGGTTCAGATTGTTGTTGGGAATGTGCCAACTAATGAGGCAATGTGCATGGGAAGGGGAAACAGAAGGAAGCAAAGGAGGAACAAACAGAATGGGGTATAAAAGTGTCTGGTTGTAAATTGTGGCTGGTCGGTACACTTGTCTGAGCAAGCCCTGTGCCTGATGACTGCAATCTGCCCTATCGTCTTCTCATACCCTTACTTTTCATTTATTTCATAGCAGGGGGAAAATATTTTTCTGTGACTTGGAGAAAAAATCATGTAAGAAAAGGAAGGAGACAGGATCGGCCAACACAGTTGCAGACCAGTGCTTCACCAACAAACTCAAGTTTATATACTTATGTTTCCAAACTGCTATACCTAAAACTGGAGAGCAACCTTCATTTTCTGATGTTTAAAACAATGTTATGATTTTGAAGGACTAACCTAACTGATTTGAGCAATATTACATGGACTTCTTTTTCCTTTTCCAGACAAAAACTCATCATTGATAAATTGTAACAACCAATGATGCCTTGGCATTTTTATCTGAATTTCTTGAAAATAAGAGATTTACAGGATGGTTTTCAAGTTCAGTGAGATCTATCTTATTTTTTTTCAAAAAAGCTGTTCTGTGACAACCCCAGGGGGAAGGCACATCACATGAAGAACATTTATGAAATTGTTCATTGATTTCTTTCTCAGGGGTAAAATGTTCTGTACTCACTTCTTTGCAGTCTTCAATTCCAAAGCATTATGCAGAAGTTAGGAATAAGAGGAATTTTTTCTCTTCTCACCCATCATGTGGGCATCACGGGCCAAAGTATTTAAGAGAGCACGGCTGAACCTTTCTCCTTTTGCTTTACTCTGAATGCTCAGGCCCTGCTGCCTGTCTTCCCAGCTCATCTGTAAGACATTTAACACCCCAGTGGAGGTTGACTAGACGACAGAAAGGGCTCAGTTTTCCTTATTCTCCAAAATATACACAGCGACCTTTGTTTGATGCCCCCTGAGAAACTGGAAGGGACTAAGATTTCTCTGAACTCAGATTTCATCACTAGCCTAACTTGCAGTCTCTTGTGAATTGAAAGAATACAAGGCAAGAATTAATTTGAATGACTATAACTACTGTTTCCAGTAGGTATCTTACTATTACCAAGCCACTTTAATTCCTTCTTTTTTATTATGAAAGGATTAGCATTGTTCCTCAAGATACTTCCCAAAGGCTTCAAATTCCATTGAGTCTACCACCTATGTCCTCCCATTGCATCTTCTTTCATTTCTCGTCATCCTGGAGCACACTCCAAGTCAGCTTGTTTCATCATGTGAAAGAAATATCATCCCCCCCCATGATACACAGACCCTAAAATAATGTGAATCTGATTTGGCTTGTTCCTCAGAAAAGACTGAAACAACTCCCCTAAAATGAAATTCACTCTGCTTTAATATGTCTTCTAGACCCAACGGAATTTCCCGTGATCCTGTTGCTATTTGTCATAGCCAAAGACAGACAAAACTTTGCTTTACCATTGAAACATGAGCAGCCAGAATATCAACTTTCTTTTTTTAATAAACCTTTACATTGTTTTGTTGGCTTCCAAAGGTATTTGGAATAAACTACAGAGCAACTGTCCCATGCTAAAGCAGTTTAGATCCTTTAAGTAACATGATCTAAACTCTCTTTCATATAGGATGAAATATTCCATAACCTCACAAGTTAATGGATGCTTCTTCCTCGTTGCCATTCTGACTTCTTCAAATACATGCCTTCCCAGTTTCCTATGTATGCCATTTATCTTGTGATGATCATTAACTATTTTCTTTACAATTTGAGAATTTTCTTTGTGATTTTCCTTTGAATGACTGCAGCTTTAAGATAATGCTCAGCCTCACTGCAGCTGCCATCACAATTTCTCACCCTGAAGGAGGAGGACATGCCAGATACATTTCATTAGATATCCCGCTGGTTTGGGGATTTGTGTTACTATGATGACCTCACAATGCACAGCTGGACATTTTCCTCATATTTTTGTGGAGGCCAGTGGGCCTATGGCACAAGGGAAAAAGAGGGTCCACTGGTGGGACCATCCCTAGAGACAGAAATCCTCTCCAGGTTAGGGTAACAGAAAACACCTCTTCCAGGATATTTTGTTCTGTTATGTTAATATACATCAGTTCTGTTTCCCTGATTGGCCCATTGTTCTCCCTGCCCCTTTCTACCCTGTATGTCCCTGATCCAGAAAGCTCTCCCTTCCCCACTCTCCCATTGGCCTTTGTTCCCTTGCCACTCCCTCAGTGTTTCCCATTGGCTCCCGTAGTCCTGTGAATGCACCTCCCCTTTTCCCTCAGACCATTGGCCCTCTGATGCTCTCTCCATCCCCACCTTCCCCGTATAAAACCCTGGACCCTCCCATGTTCTTAGTCCTTCGTTCCTGGATCCCTTCACGTGTGTGGCTGCGATAAACCTACCTCATGGAACCCCATACGAAGACCCTTCCCGGCTCTTTGTCATCAGCTCCTGCACTACAGCTATCCAGTGTGCGTGTGAGTGCGTGAGTGTTGGCACCGCTGAGCGGCTTCCCTGTGGAGACGCTTCTGGGAAGGTTTGTTCTATGTAGCCCTCTAAGAGCAAGAGAACACGAAGAACTCATTTGCACAAATTCTACTTGTCTGGACAGAAAATATAGGAAACCTTTTCTGTTTCAATCTCATGTTGTTTCAGTTTACTGTATTTCATCATTTCTGAAATGTTTTATGACTCCCATTTTCTTCAAGACAAGGATTGTTAATTCTGTGTTTTATGTAATTCATCTTTGCTTTCTATATCACATTGTTGAGGAAAGCTATAAACATCATGTTTCTTTTTAGGGACTTACAGCATGTCAATTTCTGCTGTGGCATGATTAACATATATTTGTTCCTTTAGAATTATAATTAACACTTTAATTATGTTTTTCATTTAAGCAATACTGCTTCAATAGCTGCTGACTGAAGAGTACCACTTGATTGTGCCCTCTGACTTTGTGGATATGACGAACTGTTACTATTCGATTATAAGAGATGCCTCTGCCTCAATTAAGGTGCAAATGAGACCATATGCCTAAGCCAATAGTATGGCTTTTATTTAACACTAAATGTGACCTAGAGAGATAGAAACAGGAAGGCAGGCAGAGCCCAAGAGGAAGGGGTGGGTGCAGAGAAGGTGGTTTAAGATTTGGATTTATTTGTCATTATCTTACTCAACTTCCGATTGGCAATAAATTAGATTTATTTCTCCAAGTGGAGTCTGTTTTGCTGTTGGTGGTAATTGCCGAGTGATCTCTCCCTGTCTTTATCTCAAGCCTTTCATCATATTTTCTCTCCCCTATCCAGTTGAGGGGACAAATGATAGAGTGGCTTGGTGGGCTCTTGGTGTCTAACCAAGGTCAACCCACCACAAATGGAAACATTTTCTATGGCAGAGATTTCTCCAGATTATTTCTTCTGTCCCTGACACACTTTTCTAATCATCCCTGGTCAAATATTCAGCAAGGAAAAGTGCATTGCTATGCCTGATAGTCATCTGTTTGAACTGTTTGTCCTTTCTTCCTGTAATGATTCTTTGATGACTTTGAGTAGTATTATTTCAGTTTTATCCCCTTGTGCCATTTTTCTTTATGTGTATAAGTGTCCATGATGCTGCAAATAGCTTTGCTGCTCCTAATGTGAATATTGAAGAGTGTTCCATAAAAGCCATTAGATCACATCTTTTCTGAGGCACAGAGCTGATCTGGAATTCTATGCCGATATTTTTTAGCGTGACTAGACATGAGTTCATGTTGCTTTCCAAGCACTGAAGACCTCAGAGTTTAGGATGTTTTGATCATGTCTTTTCTGTCTTCTCTGGTCTGTAATTTCCATAGCTATGAATGCCTGCTGAAATGAAAGGAAATATTATATACTGTCTGAAGTCAATTGCATTTTCTTTCTGTGAGTTCATACAGCAGAATATAGATATGCTGCAGAAGTAAAAATGCGCTGTAATTAGGAGCCTTCTTTACGATTTCTGAAATGTAGAGCAGAGTTCAGAGTAACGAGACCTTATCCTCATTAAAAACTATGATAATTAATTAAAGAAGCAATTCAGTTTTTCCCCTTGAAATGTGACAGTATTTTGCTTTTGGATTATTGTACTGTTGACCTAATTTACTTGGGACAACAAGTCAAAAATTTGTGGTGTCCAGCAGTCAGCAGTAAATTATCTAGTAATTTCTTCAGGTAGTTGGAGGGAATGGAAAATTAGAAGTCTTCAGTAGTGAAATAAATATCCAGTGGATATGATGGATAAAAGCCATCTACAGTAAAATATAATGAAATAACTTAAAAGCTCTCCTCCATCTGCATATTTTCTCCTGATTTTTGAAGTTCTGTCCTAAAGTGTTATCAAGAAAACTTGCTTCTGATTTACAGAAGCTTGGTGAACATAGGTTGCTATGCAGGGGTAAAATATGTGCTGTTCCTCTGTTTCTTAGGCTATTTAGTGGAAACTCATATAAATTTATGTTAAAAACTGCAAAAACCACTTAAAGTTATGTCAGATTCAGATCACCATTTCAAGGATTTCACAGTTAGTTCACAATCTCTCTCTGACATGAATACAGAAAGTAAAAATCTGTTTGAATCAGATGATAACAGGAACACATTATGGTATAACTGATGCAGACATCTTTTGTGCTCTTGGAATAAAATATACTTTAGGGGGAAGAAATGAAAGTGTTTTAATAAGCTGTAGGAAAAATAGAAATTGTTGGAAACCGAAATAATTGTAGCACCTTCTTGTTTGTATCAAAATGTTTCAGCATTGGTTGTTACGATGTTGATGACATGAGTGTGCGGTATATAGGTATTGTTACTGCATATGCAAGGGTAGTATGAAATTATGTTTAGCCTATGACCTTGAACTTCTCTTTATTTTATTTACAGAGTAAATAATGTGAAGTTTAGAGCACAACATACTTAACATCTTCAATGTTAATGGCAAATAAGCACTTAATGAATCTTGCAGAATTCAGTTGTCTCTACAGTGTGAAATGGAAATAAATATTTTGGTAATCATATGAATATTAAAAAAAATCTGAGACTGTGTAGAGATGAGTATGTTGAGTTAATACAGAGAAACTCATTAATATATGAATTACTGAAACTAGGTTTCACATTTTACAGATTCCTTTAAAAAACTTTCTCTCTTTTATAGCTTTCTTACAGATGTTACATTAGAATCACATTGCTCTAAAATATTTTCATAACACATAATCCCAAGTACTTATTACAAAAGACAGATCATAATTTGAGAGAAAACATTTAATATCATTGTTTGAATTTACCATAGTTATAGGTAAGGTAATAGGTTATAGGTTAATGCTATAGGTATAGGTAATGCCAGTATCAGAGGGGATTAAAATAAAAAAACAACAAGGTATAAGATATACTTACAAAATGCATGCACTGAATATAGATATTCGTTTATCTGCATATGTGTTCTGGAGTGTATGTTATGTCAGGACTGTAGGCATGACTGTTTTACTCTTAAACATTTTCACCTCTTTGAAGCAAACACAGTTTGACATCCTCCAATGGAGAAAGAGTGATCTTTAAAAGAGAACTAGAGTTAAGTTAAGAATAAATTATACCTGCAGGATAGTTTTTTGCTACTTTTTTCATCATTGTGCTGCTGCCCTTCAGTTGTTGCTATAGAAATCCAGTAGACAGGGAGACTATCGGGGCTTTATAGATAGGAAGTTCACTTAAGCCAATCAGTGCTCTGCCCATTTAGACTTACCGTGTTTGCCTCCGTGTCATTAATAAAAAGAGACAACAGTGGGAGTGCTGCCACATGAAAGTTTAAGAACCCATTTCTTTCCTTCATGTCTACAAGGCAGCCTGCCTACTGTCCAGACACTATAGAATTTCTAATCAAACTTTTAAGTAGATTATATAGCTCACTGAACCTGACTGCACTACAGTATCCTTCTCTTCTTCCTCTGAATCTCTAAATCCCTACTGCTTTCTTAACAGCCACATAGCATAAACTTGTTATCTCTGAAACTTACCCATTTTATTTCATTCAAAGACCTGCTTTGTCTCGCTTGCTCTCTCTTGTGCACGCTCCTATTTTTCTTTCTCCATTGTTTTTTTAACGGTCAAATTTTCCCTACATGAAGAAATTTCCTGAATAAATTAGGAAAATGCATCTTAATTTGATCTTAATTTGATCCTTTAGATATAGGAGAGGGGGAAAGCTGCATAAAATAAGTTTATCTTCATCTAGCAACAGAAAGGTGGCCTAGAAAGCCATTTTTATTTCAACATATAAAGTTAGAGGGTATGCATATGTTTGCAGTGATCTTTCCTTCATAGAATGTCAATTTCTTAACACAGAAATTCTAGGAATCATATAAAAGAGGTTGAGATAAATATCTGTGAAAAAGACATTTTCTTTTGACATAATGATAATACAACATCCTTATTGATTTCTGGCTGGATTATCCCTTGATAAGGTTTAGGACCCCTTGGGGGCAAAGTGCCATTCTTTTTGGCTAGCTCTTATTTTCAAAAAGTCCCGTGCCAGAGCCAGAAAAGACGAAGGAGTCTGCGGATTCCGTGTTCAAGGTTGTTTATTTTTTCTTACCTCCCTGCTTCTGCAGCTTCTCGCTGCGGATGTTGAGCTCACGCTGAACTCCGGCAGAACTCCTCCAGAACTGCCTCAGAACTGGCCCCGGTTGGGAGGTCCCGCACCTTTTCTACCCGTTCTCTGACTCAACCATCTTTCACAACGTATTATTATTTATCATTTTCTACCAATTAATTTCTACCTATTTCAGACATGTCATTTCTACCTCAATTTCGTTCTACCAATGATTTTTGCCATTGTCACAGCAGAAAATGGAGGAGAGAGAGGCTGCAAGAAAAAGAAGAGGGCAGTGTCCTAAACCCTCCATCTTGCCTCCTCAGTCCCCATTTTAAAAACCTAAATTTTACATTTTCACCCTCTGATAAACTAAACTACTATCTATTTCACACTCTTGTGGCTTGTAGTTCTTCTTGCAATGTTGGTAATTTCTCACATGGACTGAGATCAAAGACAGTGTTGTCCTGGGCTCTCTGCCAGGGTCCTAAACTGCCCTGGTGGGGTCCCAGACCCTCCAGGGCAGCCAGAGGAATACTCTGGACTCCAACAATCCCTCACATTTATTTGCATCTGTAATATATTCATATGTATTTAGATCCCTCAATTTTATTTATATCAGCATAGTTTCCTACAGAGAAACAAAGGTTAGATGTGAAACTATGTCACAGAAAATACAAATATATTCCACCTCTGACTTGTGACATACTTAAAACCTTCAGACCTGAGGCTTAAATCAGTGTCTGTTGATGAAATTGGAAAGACTTACACCCATTTTAATAGAAACAGTACTTTGCTTATGAAACCAAACATTTGCAAAACCTGATGCAAAGCCATGGTCTCTGTCTCTGATTTATCAGTTGACATTTACTGCTTTGATCTGGCCATTTTGTGCATCTTAACATAGTTATTGCTTTGATGTTTCGTATCAGCTTCATACTTACATTTGAACTTTACCATTCACAATATAATATTATGATTTCAAAAGTAAACTACATTGTATTTTTAGAAAAGTGGTGTGGGTCATGTCAAAAAGGTATCTTTTTTCAGGAATCCTTATTCTTATTTCTTTAATTAAAAAAAAAAAAATAGATAGTATCTTGTTACTTTCCAGGAGATATTCCGTTAATGGTCTAGTTATGGACCAGTAAGTATTTTTCTTTCCTTTTTTGATAGAAGTTCTCTTTGTTGAAGGAGTTTCTCTTTTCTTTTGGCAGGGGGAGCTGTGGCAAGCATCAAAGATTTGCATGATTATGCTTCTTTCTTTTAAATAGATTTTATTTCACAGTCTGATCCTAGAAAATACAAATGGGCTAGGAACCCGGTTCTCATTGGAAATATTATCAAAAACAAGTGTGCAATAAGTAACACAATGCAGGGGAAAAATGGATATGCATAATGTCAACACACCTGCCAATCACTGTAAAAAATACACATCAAGTTATTAACTTAATTTCCATAGGTCTACAGGTCTAATTTATGCTATTTCTTATATTGGATCTGTCAAGTGGGATTATGCCAAACGCTAAACACTAAATGGGAAGAAATAATCTTTTTTTTTTTTGGGAGGGGGAGGGGGAGGAGGGGGTTGTAGGCTCTT